>VDFB02353493.1:31701323-31720724 GCA_007258455.2 Sequoia sempervirens
TTAAATAATTAAAAATTATTTAATTAATAGATGAAAATGGACCGCACAACATAATTAAATATTTTAATTATGCTAGGACGAATGCAGTGAAAAATAGAGCTCGCAGGTCTAGATCAATTTTTAGTGTCTACTGTTTAGTATTACTTGTTTAATAACTAGTTAGAAATCTAGCATCGACTGTTCCTACAGCCACTAGAATTTTATTCTGTGACTTTTCCTGCAGCCAAAGCAAACAAAGTAGTGCCCTTTTTGTTGCTCATATTTTCATTCCTGTTATACATTTTAGTTTGAGGTAGTTGTTGATTGATGATTGGAATTTATGGTATTCCCTTCTAATCAATTTACTTTCAGCATTGTGTGTTCCTTAGCTATAGAATGAAATGGATACTTTGAATTCCTAGTGCACATACTATGCTAACCCATTTCAAGTTCACATCCCTGGTTTGACAAGTTAAATGCACCTTCATGATGATTGAAATAGATATTCAAGTTAGATGTCCAATCTTTGAATCATGGTTGTAAGGGCTTAGTTATTAAATCATTGTAGGAGGCCAACATTTTGGCATCGCTACCGAGGATGGTGTCAAACTAGGGAGTCTTTTGGAGTCATTTGGTTGTTTTTATTACTATAGTGTTTCTAGAAGTTGTTCTTAGTATATCCTCATTTAGGAAGTAATGACCCCCTTTATTCTTTACCAATTCTTTGTGTGAGCTAACTAATAGTGATTGATATTGCATGCATAGAGGAAGGAGAAGGGATGCTTATGTGAGATTCCTTCCTAAAAATTCTAATCCATTCCAGCTAGTTGAATATCAGAACCTACCAAGAGAAGAAGAAGAAGAAGATCCAAACCCCTTTGCTAATGCATTTCCTGATCTGAGTAGCTCTGAAGGCTCCTCTAAAGATCAAAATCAGCTTGAGAACCCCTTTGCTTTGGAACTACATCAAGCGGGCATGGGTGATGCAAATAGAAAAGACCTAACCAACCAACTTTTCCTTTCCCCATTTCCCACAAGAATGACGTTGACAACATCAAAAACATCCCTGCCTCAACACTCCTAAAGTTTTATGGACTTTTCATAGAAGATCTTGATACCTTTTTGTTTGAGTTTGACATACTCTATAGGAGTTATGATTATACTACTAATTCCCATAGGCTTAAGCTATTTCCTACCACTCTAAAATAGGTTGCATTAAGATGGTTTATGGGACTAGGAAAAGATATTATGGAAACTTGGGAAGACATGAAGAAAAAATTCCTTGAGAAATATAAGGAATATTGCAAGGGCAGCGACATGAGAGGAGGTGACATTTTTCAAGATGCAGTGAAAGGAAGATGAGAGCTTGGAAGATTACATTGCAAGGTTTTTGTTTTTCCTACAAATTTCTCCACACCATACACTTAATGAAGACTCACAAAAGTTGATTTTCCTAAGAGGAATCAATGGTAGTTGCACTAATTCCTTGGATCTCATGAGACAAGAAGATATCTCCCAAGTTCCTCGGGAGGATATCAAGAAAATATGCTAGAACTACTCTAGGGCAGCTTCAAAGAAAGGGAGAGCTTACCAATCTTCCATGGGTAAGTCAACTACCAGTGGAGTTTTAAGAATGGAGATTACTCATTTGCAGGTAGACTTCAAGCAAGACATTATAAATAATCTAGCTACATAGCTAGATACACTTTAGGACAAGAAGAAGCAAGAGGAGGTAGAGGCAATATTGACAGAGTATTGCCCCTACTGTAAACAAAAGAAGAGGGATTGTAGATGCAAGATGGTAGCTAATATTGAAAGAAAGAAGATTCCACCTGAGTTCAAGCCAATCCAGATTGAAGAAGACCAAGTCTACTATGTTGCACAAAGGAAGCCTTGGGCTCCATGACAAGGTATGCCACCAAATCCACTATCCTATGTTGGGCCATATTTTAATTCCTATTCATCTGGTAACCAATGGAAACCCCCATATCCATCCATTTATAGAGGATATCCACTGCAGCCTTGGAGTAACCCTCTGAATGCTTGGCCCAATCATCAAAGTTCTCCACCCTAGTGGCAGCAACCTCAGAGGAATTGGCAACAATTTCAAGGGCATTAACAGCCACCTCCAGGAAATTGGCAGCAAACAAATCAATGGAGAGGAGGACAACAATGGCCTACTTAGACAACCAACTTCATGTACCCACCTTCTTAGCCCCAACAACCTACTATAATGTCTCCACCTACTAATCCAAGCTCAAATTAACCTAAACCTACTCAACTACCAGCTCATCCCACACCCAATCCAAATAACAAACCACAATAGCAACCTACATAATCTACCGATTCAAATCAATTCCCTCCATATGCTATGAGTGTAAGTGGCATCCACTTGTGTTAAGGAACTACTCTACCAACCCCTTCCAAGCCCATTATCACTAAGCTTCCTGTGGAAAAGGAGGAGGAACCTCTGAATGATCTCATTCAACCAAGTGTACCTAAAAATCTTGAACCGGTCCAAGTCAAGCAGACTGAACAAAAACCACCACTTCCTCAAAGATTGGAAATTGCCAAGAAGAAGGAAGAAAAGGAGGATACAAATTTTGATATCTTGGATTAGCTGAAGCATATATGTGTCCAAATAGCTTTGTTTCATGCCATAAAGGATGTTCCAATCTATGACAAGGTAATCAAGGAGGCATGCCTCAAGAAGCCAGGTAGGAGAAAGGACCCAACTACAGTTCATGTGGTGGGAAAACTAGCTAACATCATGCTGGAAAAAGTAACTATCCCCAAGTATAATGACCCAGGTAGTCCTATAGTAATAGTTGTTATAAACAGGGTCCAAGTAAAGAATGCTCTGATTAATTTAGGGGTAACAATAAATGTAATGACCAAAGACCTCTTGCAACAACTAAACATTGTAAGCATGATATCTACTCCTACTATCCTACAACTTGCTAATAGCTCTAATGTTAAGCCTGATGGTGTAGTGGAGGATCTTGTGGTAGTTTTAGACTCCTGGGAGTACCCAATAGACTTTATGATTCTTTCTCCTAAAGCTACACTAGGCGGGTATCCCATTATTATTGGAAGGCCTTGGTTAGCAACTATAGATGTATACATTGGATGTTGGTCAGGTGACATGACCATTTCAGATGGGAAGAGCACTAAAAAAAATTTCTTTATCTGCCTGCTTAGCCATCTCATGATGAAGATAATCTTGTATGGCCACATGTTGGTGAAGAGGCCGAGGAAGTTAATTTTATGGTGCAACTTATGATGCTATACAAAGGCTCTTTCATGCAACTCCAAGGTGAGGATGAAGTATTGGCTAACATCATTTAGAACCATTTTGAAGTGGAGGAAGCATCATCTTCTCATTTTGCTACTCCAGTCAAGACACTTATGCCTACTCTTCCTACAGCCACTATCCCTACAAAGGTTCTTCCTACAGCCACTCTTCCTACAGCTATTGTTCCTATAGATAGACTTCTTGCAGCAACAGGTATGTCTCATACATTGTTGCCATATGAACTAAAAGTACCATGTGTTAATGAAGCAACCATGTTATAGTTAACTACAAAAGTATAGGTGTCAAAAGGAAAAAATATGAATGGTAATAGTAAATTAAGTGAAGAACAACAACTGTCATTGGAAAACTTATTAAGGACCCATCAACATGTATTTACGTGGGATTATCATGATATGAAAGGATTGGACCCTAAAATTTGTACACACAGAATTTACATCAAAGATGATTGCACCCCAGTAAGACAACCACAAAGAAGAATTAACTCTACACTAATAGAAATTGTAAAAGGGGAACTGCAAAAATTACTAGATGCGGGATTTACCTATCCCATTTTAGATATTCAGTGGATGTCTCCATTAGTGATTTTTCCCAAGAAAGGAGGGAAATGGTATGTTTTGATTATAGGGAACTTAATGTTGCCACCAAGAAGGACCACTTTCCATTACCCTTCATTGATCAAGTTTTGGACACACTTACAGGAAAGCAATACTTTTCTTTTCTAGATGGATTCAGCAGCTATAACCATATCCAAATTGCACCAAAGGACTAGGAGAATACTACATTTACCTGTACATGGGGGACCTATGCCTATTTAGTACTCCCATTTGTCTTATGCAATGCACTTGCAACTTTTCAAAGGGCAGTCATTAGCATATTCTCAAACATTTCTCATGATTGCATGAAAATTTATATGGATGACTTTACCACTTATGGTGTTGATTTTAATCAAGCATTGGAAAATATTAGGAGAGTCCTACAGAGATGTGAAGACCAAAACTTGTCCTTAAATAATGAAAAGTGTTTCATGATGCTGCAATAAGGTGTAGTTCTTGGCCACTACATCTCCCACAAGGGAATTCAAGTAGATCCTGCAAAGATTAAGGTAATCACAAATCTATCCACACGTGCAAAATAGAAGGATGTTAGGAGTTTCTTGGGTCATGTAGGATATTATATGCATTTCATCAAGGATTTAAGCAAGGTAGAAGCACCATTGCATACTCTTCTCACTAAAGATGTTGAATTTCAGTGGACTAAAGCTTGTGACAAGGCATTTTGTGACTTGAAGACAACTTTGAATCGTGCTCCTATACTCAAAGGACCTAATAGGGAGCTTCCTTTCCACATCCATACTGATGCATCAGATTATGCCATAGGAGTAGTATTATGACAGAAAAAAAGGAGTTGTTGGAAATGCCATTTACTTTGTTAGCAAAAAATTGCAAGGAGCTTAATTCAATTATACAGTGACAGAGAAAGAAATGTTAGCAATAATCTATGCACTAAACAAATTCAGACATTATATAACAAACTACCAAATCTTTGTGCACACTGATCATGCAACCATTAGATATCTCATGAATAAACCTTTGATCACAGGTAGGTTGGAAAGATGGTTATTGTTTATGCAGGAGTTTGGTATAACCATTGTGGATAAACAAGGGAAGGCTAATGTTGCAGATTTTCTTTCAAGGCTGACTACATCAGAAGACAATCAGCAAATAGATGACTCTTTCCTTGATGAGCATCTATTCTCCCTTAGTATACAAAGACCCTGGTATACTGACATAGCCAATTATTTGGTCACAAGTAGAGTTTCCTCTCACTTCTCTCCAAAAGAGAAAAGGGAACTCATTGAAAAATATTTTCCTTTCTCTTGGATTGTTGGATGTTTGTTTTATACTGGACCATACCATGTCATGAGATGTGTGAGAGAAGATGAGACATATGAAATTTTGCATGCATATCACAACAAACCATGTGGAGGACACTTTGCAACCAAGAGGACAACAATGAAGGTTTTGAACACAGGATACTACTGGCCAACACTCCACAAGGATTTAGGAAGGTATACCAAAAAAATGTGATAGATGTCAAAGAATGGGCAAACCAACCAGATCTAATGAGATGCCACTTTTCCCTTAGTTAGTAATCACTCCATTTGACAAGTGGGGATTGGATTTTTTAGGACCCATTGACCCTTCATAAAATGGTAAGTCTTATAGATTGGTATGCACTGATTATGTGACAAAGTGGGTAAAAGTTGAGGCCATGAAGCATGCAAGAGATAACAAGGTTGCATAATTTCTTTATGAGGAGATTTTCACAAGATATGGAGTCCCAAGAGAAATAGTGACTGATCAAGGGTCTCAATTCACATCAACCCTTGTTGTAGCACTAGTTAATTAGTACAACATAAGGCATAGGAATTCTACTCCTTATCACCCCTAGGTTAATGGCCAAGTTGAGGTGACCAACAAAGAAATTGAAACCATTATGACCAGAACAATAACTATTAATAGAAAGGATTGGGAAAACAGATTACCAAATTTTTTTTTGGGCCTATAGGACAACCTAGAAAACAACTACAAGCTTCACTCCATTTTAGTTGCTATATGGAAAGATAGTTATGATGCCCATTGAATTTTAATATAAGACTCTTTGGATTGTAGTAGATTTGGGGATGGATATTTCTGAGGCACAGAGAGAAAAAATCATACAGCTAAATGCTTTGGATGAGATAAGAAGAGCATCCCTGCAACATATAGAGGTAGTGAAAAATTAGAGAATCAAGTGGAATGACAAATTTATCAAGGATAACAAATTCCAACCAGGAGATTAGGCCCTGCTCTATGACTCAAGATATCAGGACAATGCAGAAAAATTGTAGACAAGGTGGCTAGGACCATATGAAGTCACTAAGGTCTTTCCCAATGGAGTTGTTCAACTTACTACCATTGAACTCATTAGATTCAAGTTAATTTTCAATGTTCATCACCTCATATTATATCACAAGCCAGCTTGCAAAGTAGAGTTCCTATAGCAATTCACCCAACATTCATCACTCGAGCTTCCTGTAGTGAAAGAAAGTGGACCTAGTGTCCCTCCTTCTGGCTAATTAAGGTACATACTTCTCATAACAAAGACTTCCAATTATGTGGAAATCCATTTCTTTACCCATCTACCCATCCACCCATCCATCACCACCTTTCTCTCTCTTCCATCACTTCATTCCACCTCACCTCATTCCACTTCATCTTCATTAATTGCTCAATTTACTCCTTAAAAGGCACATGGTACTTTCTCCATAATATTTGCAATGAATCCTCCACACATTCAGGTGTGTGCACATTAATTGCTATATTTTAATCATCTTTTAAGTGCATTCATTTAATCATTGTACGTTAGTATAGAAATTCACATAACATGTCATTACTCCCTGTCAAATCACTGTCCCATCTCGCATGTGCAGAAACATGTCCAAATTTAGGTTAGGGGGGAAAGATAAAGATGCAAATATATTGCCCATGTGTCAATTTTTGCTAGGCTATGTCATTGTAATCAAGGGAAAAATCAGATTTGTTAACTTGTTAGATCAAATAACATTACAAATCCAATGAAATAATGAAGCACAAAGGAAATAAAATGAAAATAAAAGGAACAATGTTACCAGAAATCTTCATCTTCCATGATTGACCTTCGTTACACCTTCTAGTTTGCAGCAAGTCAATGAGGCCCTCAGATTTCGAATTGAGCAACCTAAAGTAATATCCAAGTCCTATGAGTCCTATGCAAATGTTGAAGGATTTGATAGAATAATGCCCATGTCTATGACAATATGAAAACAATACTAAAATGACTATAATGCCTATATTAAAAATGAAGTTGTCGGATCCTGAAATTATGAGCAAAATTGTCTTTTATAGAAAACACAATTTTGAGCAGACGGATGAGATTAATTGATGACAAGAACCTAAAATGAAAGGACAAGATTTAATTTGACAATCCCTAATCACGGTTAGGGCAAAATCCTTAATCGAACGGTCAAAATAATATCTCAAATAATCAGATCGATGGTGGAGAATAAATGAGGAAATTAATTAAAGAAATAAAGATTTTTGAAAAATCAAGAAGATAAGATTGCCTGATTTGCCAGATTCGAAAAATCAAAGAGATAAGATTTAGACTGAAGATAAGATTTGAAAAATCAAGAATCTACCCGATTGCTTGATTTTTGGAAGATTAATTACCAATTTGAATTAAATTAATTCAAATTATGGATTTTAAGAGATAATAAAAAATCTTTTTCAGATTATTTATCAAAAAGGACTGACAGTTAGAATTGACATGACATTTTAAATAATTTAATTTACTGAAAACCAGAGGAATATTAATTGGCAATTAAATAATTAAATTTAATTATTGAATTTAGCAGATAAGAATGATTAATTAAATAAATTAATCCATTTATTTAATTAAGACAATTAGTGACATATTAAATAAATAAATAAAATTTATTTATTTAATAATTAGGAAGAAGCATATGACAGAGGGGAATTAAATAAATTAAGAAATTTATTTAATTAAGGGAAGACTTAGCCAATTAATGACGTATTTAATAAATAAATAAAATTTATTTATTTAATAATCATGAAGAATAAAAGGACATGAATTAATTAAATAATTATGAATTATTTAATCAATAGTCGAATGTGGACTAATGACATAATTAAATATCATAATTATGCTAGGACGAAAGTGGTAAAAATGAAGCTTGTAGGCCTAGGTCATTTTTAGGTGTCTACATTTTGCCTCTCTTTGTCATAATGTCGCTTGTCGCATTGTGACAAAGAAAATAAGTCAAAAAATACCCTAGTGCAAAATAAGATGAGGAAGAATGACGAGGAGGGTTATAGTATGCCCCCTCGAGAGGAAAGACAAGTTCCAACAACATGGGTGTGCTCTCGAAATTGATGAGAAGACTAGAATATGAAGAGACAAAGAAATGTTAGTGCAAAAGATATGGATGATGATATGGATGCAATACCTATATGAGATGAGAGAGAGAAGATGACAAAACGAAAAAATATGCATGTTAGTTCCTAGACCAAATCCTTCAAAACATTGCCATAGGACTTTAATATTTATTGCTCTTAATCATCATTGGGTAGATTGTTGTGATGGGAAACAAACACCATGATATGACATAGATCAAGGTGTGCAAGGCTGTACCATCACATAAGACAAGTAGTCACAGACAAGGAAGATCATGACTCATACCAAGAGCGTTATTGCCCCAGTCTTTGTCAAAATCAACCACAAGCAGAAAAAGACAAAAAGGACAAGTCATGAAACGTCGTTGCTCCTCTAAATCCTGTTGCCAGGAAATCCTTGAGGAACTAGCAACATGACTGTCAGAAAGAAATAAGATAAAGCCATTATCATGATACGTCGTTGTTTTTCTAAATCCTTTTGTCAGGATCTCGCTGAGAAACTAGTAACATGAGTGTCAAAAGACAAGACAAATGTCATGATACGTTGCTGCTTCTCTAAATCCCGGTGTTAGGATCTCGCTGAAAAACTAGTAACATGATAAAAAGCCAAAAACAAATGCCAAGTGTTTGCCAAGTGTGTCTAGATGCCAAGTGCATTGATATGTCAATGTAAATTTAAATGATGCCAAGATGACAAATGCTGAAGGTTGCCATATTCAGGAAGGACACATCCTAAAACACCAATGTCAAAGTTTTGTTCTTTAGAAGGACACATTTGAAAGAATGGTGATGCCAAGAGGAATGATCCTTAAGTGTCAGAAAGGATCCCTCCAAAAATGTCAAATGATAGGGACGATGCCTAGGAAGGACACATCCTAAGGCATAAATGTCAAAGTTTTGTTCTTCAGAAGGACACATCTGGAAGAACGTTGTTGTCGAGAGGAATGATCCTTAAGTGTCAAAAAGGATCCCTCAAAAATGTCAGATGACAATGCCGATTCCTAGGAAGGACACATCCTAAGGCATAAATGACAGAGGTTATTCTTCAGAAGGACCCATCTGAAAGGTAACCAAGAGCTGATAGTTTAACTGGTTGCGATAATTTGACTTGCTTTGACTAAGTTTGACTTGTTTTGACTGAGTTTGACTTGTGTTGACTGAATTTGACTTGTATTGGCCATATGTCGATATTGTCATGATGATATGTGCCAATGAGATTGTCTTGCTATGATAATGATTGTCATGATGAGTTTTGTTCGTTTGGGAAAGATTCATGTTGTCTTGAAGACTTTTTGACGTGTGCTAGTGTGATGCCATGAACCCTAATGGACTGACCTAGTGTGGCCTCGGGGGCTCATCAATAGATGGCCTTGCCTATGTCATGCACTCAGAGACCTCGTAGTTTGACACGACCAATGACTTTGTCTTGATGACCAAAGATTGCGTCATGATTTTATTTTGACAAACCTAAAGGACTGACCTAATGTCTCGGGGACTCAAGTATGAGTCTTGCCTACATAGCAAATGCGCAGAGACAACGTAGTTCAGACAATGACATGGACTAACTGACATGACTGACTTTGACTCCATTTTTAGGATTTTGACATTGATTTGGATGTTTTTTGTGTTTTTCTTCATGACGTTTTATGATTTTTAGGTCTTTCTTCAAGACATTTTATGATGTTTTTGGTCTTTTTTTTAGGACTTTTATAATGTTTTTGTCTTTTTTTAGGACTTTTATGATGTTTTTGTCTTTTCTCAAGACTTTTTGAGATGTTTTTGGTCTTTTGTCATTTTATGATTTTTTTGGATTTTGATGTTTAAGAGGATCGTGACAAATGCAAATAACTAATGCCTACACATGAGAATCCAAGGACAAACATGATTGTGCCCCTAGTCAAGCTGAATACCAATTGACAGGTGATGACAACATTATTTGACGTGGGAAGGACGCATCCCAAAAAAACATGAGGAGAATGACGATAATGTGACGAAAGTATGGAGGTCTACAGCTGGGCCAGGAATGCAGTCACGTAAAATTTTGGATAATGTGCTTGTATGGATAAGACTCATTGCATTTGGAATGACTTGGTTAGGGATAGATGGGATGATGATTATCCTTAGACTATTTGATAAGGGAAAGCCAAGATAGGTGACAGGCGTGAAATGATAGGGGGTGGCCTTGGTAAAGGACAGGAGACATGAGACTAAGGGAATTGTCATATGATTTTCAAGGACTATGTCATATAAGGACAATAAGACTATGACGGTGAATGACATGATGTTTTGTGAATCGTGTATGACCGAAGGATAGACATGTCAAGAGTTTTCCCAAAGCATGATTTATGTGTGTCAGTTTTATGTCAAGACCAAGATAGGTGGGAATGATATGGATTAAATGGTTGAATGGCAATGCCAAGAGGAAGGCCTAGGAGATGAGACAACTTGCCCCCAAGTATAAAAGTCCACATAGACGATTTATTTTACACATGACACCTGTTTGCCAGGTTTTCATCATGGTACTTATCCAGGGTGCCTGTTTGCCAGGTTTTTACCATTGGATGAAATTTTTCTCTTTACTATTTTTTTGAATTTTTGATTTTTTTGGTGTCACTAAGACGCCTGTTTGCCAGGTTTTCATTAGGGTGACGATTTTTTGATTTTTTTTATTTTTTGTATTTCTGATTTTGTGGATAGCCTGGATGCTTTAGATAACCACTGACTGTTCTAAATCCACTGACGGTGCTGATGTAGAGACTGGTGCCATAATATGCCAATAATGACCTTGCTGCAGGAGTTGTCTTGTCAGGATCGTAGCACTTGTATACAACTGATCGATGTCATTGTGATCCTTTCTAATACTAGAGTTGGCCTTATCAAAATACGCACATCGCAATAGAGTGCCATGAGAGTCCTTGTGGTAAAGAGTTGCTGCCATGATGTGACGGATTTGTGACGTAGGATTTTTGGACTTTAGGTGAGATGTAAGATTATGACAAATGATGGTGGACATGGAAAGATTGTTTGGACGTTAAGATGAATGACTTTTTATTTTCCAAACTTGGTATGGTGTATGACGAATTTTGGAGGGATGGTGTTTGGAACCAACACTCTTAGATGCCTTGTTTGATGACCATTTTGAAGGAGGTGGACATGTGTTATATGTGGGAGTCCTCTTGTCTTGTGGCTCCACATTGTAATTGACTTTTGTATTTGACTTGATGTATTTGTTTGATCCATCTTTCTTTAGGATCCATTTTAATTTCATTTGTCCACTTGTCCTTTTGTTTGATTCAATGGCCTTTGACATTTGATTTTGATCTTTTGATTTGTAAGACTTTTGTTTTTGTTAGTCGCAAAGGGGAGGTTGATGCATGATAGAATGATGGTTTATGGTGTGGGTGGATGGGGTGTTGGCAACAATCTTATGACAAGGATTTCTAATGGATTCCATTTTGATGTTTGTATCTGACAAAGTTGCCCCCAGTATCGAGGAGGTACCACTGACATCATTTGATTTACTATCTGAAGAATAGCCAAGACCTTGATGTCTGTAATTTTCCTAAAGTTGTATTGGTTCTAAAATGCCTTGCTCGTGTATGCCTAGTCCTGTGCCTTGATAATGCATGCTCTGACAGATTCTATTTGCAATGGGGTATTTATTGTTTTGAAAGCAAGATGCTAACCCATCATTAAGTATGTGGATACTGTCACTTGTAATATTTTCGTCTGCGAGAAATCCTGCTCTGACAAAGATAGATGACCCTAAGTGATAAAGTGTCTTAGCTTCATTATCTTGTTGGACATATTCCTGACTGATATCTGTGGTCTGATCTTGTGACATGTCAGGTTTAGATGATTTTGTTGGTGCTTCCAAAAAAAAGTCGAAGCCATCATTATGGTCAGTGTCATAGAGTCCAGCAAATTCAGCTATAGCTTGATCATTTTCAAATATGTCCATATTGGAATACTCTTGTACTTGAGGAATATCGTCTATGTTTGTAATGAAGGCAAGTGTCTCATTTTGGAAATTTTCAATAGTCGAGGCCTGTATAGGATTGGAAAGTGTTTGATCATGAATGGCATAAAGGTCAAGGAGTGGATCGTTTTGGATTTCTTGGTCAATGGTAGGGTCTTGGTCGAAGATGGGGTTGTCATGGATTTGGACTTCTTGGTCAATGGTAGGGTCTTGGTCAAAGATGGGGTTGTCGCAAATAGGGTCATGGGATAGAATACCTTGTTCTTGACATGAGGGTGACGTGATAATGTCATGCTTTGGGCTTTCATTTTCACATGTATCCTCAAGTTTATTAAATGGGATTTGACTTTGGACTATGATAGAATTTTCATGACTAGATGTGGCTTGTGAGGGGGTGACTTGAAAAGGATTAATGGATGAAGGACTAGGATAGGATGTGGGGACTTGGACGAGACTAGTATGTGAAGGACTAGGATATGACATGGGTACTTGCATTGGACTAGTATGTGAAGGACAAGGGTAGGACATGGAGTCTTGGACTGGATTAATTATTGAAGGACAAGGATATGACATAGAGACTTCAACTGGATTGGTGTAAGGTTGATTGAAATAGGACATGGAGACTTGGACCATATCAATATGGTATGATGTGGGGACTTGACATGAGTTGGTAGATGGTTGATAAGGGAGGCAAACTTGGACATGATTAATAGGTGAAGGACTAGCATATGATGTGGAGGTTTGGAATGGACTAGTTGATAGATGGCTTCCCTTGTCAAAGTTAGGATAAGGGTGATAAGTGGATGTTTGTTGTGAATTATTGGTGGGATTTATGTCAAATGACTATTGATTGTGATGGTAGACAGATGGTGGAAAAATATTTATGTCAAATCCTTGCGGTAACTTAGCCCCTAAGTCCAAAAGCATGGCTAGATACCTTTGAGGGTCACGTAAGACTAATTTTTTTACAAAGGAGAATATATCAGGATTTTGCTTTGCAGCTTCTATGTCTTTGAAATATACTCGTCCATTTTGGTCTCTTTCTATGAATGGCTCAAAAATGTTTTGTGATGAAAATGGCATATTCATGGAAGATTGCATGTTCATGTTGTGAAATGGGTTAGAAAAAGTCCAATGTTTGTTCGTGTCGTAAGTGTTATTCTCAATGTTGGGATAATAATCTTGTCCAAAGTTTTCCATTTGTCGTTGTTGTCTTTGAAGCCTAGTCTCAACTATAAAAGGGATTTTCTCAAATGAGAATTATGAGAATGATAACTAAATGCAAGGATGACACTAGCCTATGTTTTTTGGATAAAGGATGACAATGCAAGATTATGTTTTTGGATTTTTGACAATAAGGGATGCAATATGACAATGTTGTCTAAAGAAAATGACTAATGCCAAAGGACAATAAAGACTAAGATGACAAGTTATGCCACTATTTTTTTTGTATTTTTGGAATAAAGGATGCCAATGCAAGATAATGATGACATTTTCCTAAGAAAATGATTAATGCATGATGACAAGGTTGTCAAGGCCAATATGAGGACTAAGATGATGATGTTTGACTAAGGACTTAATGTTATAAATGTCATGTCTAGGTTCAAAATAATGACTAAGATGAACAATGCAAAGTCTAAGTTCAAAATGAGGACTGAGATTGTTTTCTAATGTCTTATTGAAAAGTCTGAGTTGTCCAAGGTCAACTGTTTTTGTCCAGATTTGTGAATGTTGTGTATATTGTTTGAGTAATCTAGAAAACACTTGACAAGCATGATGTTTTGATTGTAAGCAAGAACACATGAGACAAGTACAATCCTAAAAGGCCAATAGGCCAAGGGTTTGTATACTTGATATAGCCCACCTATTATACCCTGGATTGGTGATAAACACCTTTCCTTCTCGAGAGCGGATAGCTTAGAATTTTGGTGGCATTGGCTCTCCTCCATGGCTCATTAACGTCATTCGAGCACACCAAATTCAGATTCTTTGGGTAGTGACATCCCAAGAATTGTTATCTCTACTCAAGGGGATCAGTAGTGAGTATCTTCGGGCATGATACTATACCCTGCACTATACCTACTATGCCCTTAATATTATTGTATATCGGGTTATGAATAGTCAGCTTGTGGCTATCTTAACTCTTTATTAAGTCATATTATCATTAGTATATTGTTATTTAGTTGTTTAGGTCGGCCTAAGTCTTATATAGGTGTGTCTAAGTCATCCTAGGTGATATCCTTGGCATAAATAGGTATATATAGGTGGTTGTGAGTCTTATTTCATCATCAAGTGTGAAGTGTGTTCTCATTAGAGATATTTGGAGGTTGCCCCCTCGAAGTGGCTTGTTATTCTCAGTTAGTATCAAGTATTTGCAGCAAATTCCATATCATATTCTTCTATTGTGCAAGTTATTTCATAACAAGTGGTATCAGAGCATGATCTTGGCACCATAGAGGCAAGGTTTTTCTCAAATTTGGAGGTGATTTTGGGAAGAGCATATCTTTCATATTTTGGCGAATTTTTTTCTAATTTTTAAAGTTTTTTTGAAGAACATATTGAAGAAGCTATAGTCCATATTTCAAAATAATTGGAGTAGAATTAAGCGAATTATTGTAGAATTAGGGTTTCTACACTATTTTTTTGGAATCTACATATCTCGCACATCTTGTTGATTTGAAGTCTGATTTTTATTGTGTTTTTGAAGAAATAATAAAGGACATTATAGTAAAAATTTGAGAGAATTTAAATTTCATTTGTGTGATTTATTCCAACATTAGTGGTTTCCATCATGACGAGGCCTGCAACAAGGGGTAAAAAGAATGTTGTCACTCCGGGGAAGACTCCTGATAAGGATGGTGAAACAATCAAGGATAGTACTCATAATGAAGAAATCAATAAGGTCAAGGAAGAAATTTCCTCAATTAAGATGGATATGTGTGACCTAAGAGGAGATATGTCAGAGCTAAGAGGAGATATGTCAGACATGCGAAACATGTTAAGCACTTACATAGCTGAATCAAGAAAGGAGTTCTCAAGCGACCAAGGTGAGAATTCTAGGTCAGCTACTACTAACACAAGCTTTAGTACTCCTATGGGATCTAGGAATTTATTTCCAAAGGTGGATATGTGCAAGTTTGATGGTAAGGATCCTCTAACATGGATAAACCAAATGGAGAATTTTTTGAAGTACACCAAATCCCAAATGGACAAAAGGTCACGATGGCTTCCTTATATTTAGAACCAGATCAATTCATTTGGTATCGCTTGGCTTTGCACTCATCGAGGTAAAAATGGGCTCACCGTCTCATGGTCAATTTTTACAGAGGAACTCCAAGCACAATATAGCAATAGCGTCACAGACAACTTCTTCAGCCAGCTAGCTAAACTTCAACAAACAGGATCAGTTAAGGATTATATTCAACAATTCCAAAATCTATCCTTAAGGGTGGATACAATTACAGAGGAAAAATTGAATGACTTATTCTTGGGTGGTCTCAAGGATCACATTCAACATGAGGTACACATGTTTAGCCTAGTTCCATAAATGAGTCTTTTATCTTAGCACAGGTAGAGAAATATTTGATTCCTAAGAAGCAAGGGGCTAATGACAAGAGAGAAAGGATATTCAACACAACCTACAAGTTGACTCCACAAAAGAGAATTGAGGAGAAAGAGCAAAGGCTTGTGTTTCAATTGTGATAGCAAATACAGTCGAGGACATAAATGTAGTGAAAAGAAATTGTTTTATATTGAAGGTCCCAATGAGGAAGAAGAGGAGGAACCCATACTAGAAGATGAAAGGGATTCAAATGAGGAATCACATGATTCTCAACCAATCATTTCTTGTCATGCACTCTCAGGTTTCAGTGCTCCACAAACTCTCAAGGTGGTGGGGTTCCTAAAGAAGCAAAAGGTAACAGTGTTGATCGACTCAGGTAGTACTCATAATTTCATCAAGAAAAAGTTAGCTATTCGTCTAAATTGTTTCATATATCCAGCTCTAGAGTTTCAAGTTTTGATTGCAGATGGTGGTACAGTTATTTTGTTCAGGGAAGTGTCATAGCATTAAATTATCCATGGGAGATTATCAAATTGATACCCCAATGTATGCAATATCCATGGGTGCAGCAGATATTGTTTTGGGAGTACAATGGCTTACTACATTAGGAACAATTGAGATGAACTTCCAAGAACTATTCATGAGATTTCAATCAAAAGGAAGGCTAGTAGAGCTAAGGGGGTTGAAGGCAAAATCTCCACAAATGGTAAGCTCTCATCAAATGCAAAAGTTGCTTAAGAAAGGAGTGGATGGATTTGTGGCCCAACTATGTTCATTATAAGTCTCTCAATCTATTACTCCTACTCATCCAGATTTCCAAGCTATAATTGATCGTCACTCAGTTGTTCTTGGAGATATGCCTAAAGGACTTCCTCCTAAGAGGGATCATGATCATGCCATACAGTTAGTCCCGGGGAGTCCAACCATAAGACATTAGGCCTTACTGAGGTATCACACATACAAAGAGTGGGGTGAAAAATTGTTGAGGGTACTAGAGGCAGGAATCATTAGGCATAGCCAAAGTCCTTACTCCTCGCCGGTGGTGATGGTACGTAAGAAGGATGATACTTGGCGCATGTGTCCAGATTATAGAGTGCTCAACATGTACACCATTAAAGATAAGTTTCCAATTCTAGTCATTGATGATTTGCTAGATGAATTAAATGGAGCTATGTTTTTTACCAAGTTAGATCTTAGATCTAGTTATCACCAAATTCGGATTAAGGAGGAAGATATTTGTAAGACAACATTTCAGACTCATGAGGGTCATTATGATTTTTTGGTGATACCATTTGGTCTTACCAATGCACCATCTACATTCCAAAGTTTGATGAATTCCATTTTTAAGAAGTTCTTGAGAAAGTTTGTATTAGTATTCTTTGATGATATATTGATTTACAACAAGACTTGGGAAGAACATTTGCAACATGTGGACCAAGCATTACAAATACTTGAAGATCATAAACTCTATGCTAAGCCATCCAAGTGTGCTTTTGGTCTTACAGAGGTGGAGTATTTGGGACACATAGTTTCACATGAAGGCGTAAAGGTGGACCCTAACAAAATCAAGGCTATCATGGAATGGCCTATTCCAAAAACCATTAAGAAGCTGAGAGGATTCTTAGGATTGACAGGGTACTATAGAAGATTTGTGAAGAATTATGGTAGTATAGCAGCACCTCTCACCACTCTATTGAAGGATTCTTTTCATTGGAGCAGATACGCCAATGCTGACATTTGAAGGAGATGGAAGGGAGGCTATGTGTGGCCGCAACTCCCGTTACTTGCCACTCGACTTCACCGAGAATTCATTGTGGAATGTGATGCTTCAAAATGGGATAGGAAGTGCTTATGCAAAGAAGATGCGACCAATTGCTTTTTTTGAAGTGCATTCCGATTAAAAGGTAAGAATCTACTCAAATTACTATTTATGAAGGAAATGCTAGCAATACTCCATGCGATTGAAACAATGGCGGCCTTATCTATTGGGTAGACGTTTCAAGGTTAAGACAGATCATGATAGCCTAAAATATTTTTTGGAACAACGACTATCTTCTGAAGAGCAACAAAAATGGGTCACTAAGATGTTAGGATATGACTTTGAGATTGTATATAAGAAAGGAAAAGAAAATATTGTCGCAGATGCACTATCAAGGAAGGATGAGAAAGATGAAGCCTTATTGTGTGCCCTTTCAATATTACAAGCAAATTGGGTGGAGGAAGCCAAAGCAGAGTGGCAAAATGATGTTGCGACAAGTAATCTCATCAAGCAATTAAAAAATGATCCTAGTAGTTCAAATAAGTTTTGTTGGAAGGGAGATACTCTTTTGGTATAAAGAGAATTTGTATCTCTGCAAGAATTCCAACCTTAAAATCAAGATTCTCACAGAGTTGCATGAGTCTCAGTGGGTGGTCATTCAGGATTTTTGAAGACATATCATCGAGTCAAGCAAGATTTCTTTTGGGAAGGGCTAAAGGGTGATGTTCAAAAATTTGTGGCTGAATGTTTGGTGTGTCAAAGGCATAAAGGGGAGACAATTAAGGCACCAAGTCTCTTGCAACCCTTATCTATTCCTAGTCAGCGTTGGGAAGAGATATCCATGGACTTCATCACAGGGCTTCCCAAATCTAAAGGTCATAATGTCATCATGGTGGTGGTTGATAGGCTCACTAAATATGCACATTTCATTGCATTAGCACATCCTTTTACAGCAAGTGTAGTGGCTAGAGCTTTTTTTGAGAATATCCAAAAGCTACATGGTACACCTAAAGTTATTGTTAGTGATCGTGATCCTATCTTCACTAGTCACTTTTGGAAAGATTTATTCTCATGTTTGGGTACTCAATTGGCTCTTAGCTCTTCATACCACCCTCAATCGGATGGAGCAAAGCGAGAGGTTGTTAATAGAGGTGTTTGGAAGGATATCTCACGTTGTTTCACTTCAGAGAAACAGTCCCAGTGGGTAGATTGGCTACCACTTGTGGAATGGTGGTATAACACTTCTTTTCATAGCTAATCAAAAATGTCTCCATTTTTGGCACTTTATGGATATCATCCTCCTTCCATCACATCATCAATTAAGGTGTCCCCAAGAGTTCAGGCAGTAGAAGACCACTTGCTTCATCAACAACAAGTACTTTCAGGACTCAAGGAGAATTTAGCCATGGCAAAAAATCGAATGAAACAATAGGCAGACCAACATCGTAGTGAAAGAAGTTTTGAAGTTGGGGATTGGGTCTTCTTACGACTACAGCCTTATAAGCAAATCTCACTAAAGCAGCAAAGAAAGAATAATAAGTTGTCACCAAATTATTATGGTCCATACCAAATCATGCAGAAGATCGGTAGTGTTGCCTACAAGCTTGAGTTGCCACCTACAACAAAGATACATCCAGTTTTTCATGTTTCCTGTTTGAAGAAGGTAATTGGGCATAATATTCCCACTCAAACAACACTTCCCGAGTTGGATGAAGAAGGAAGAATCAATTTGGAACTAGAGTGCATTCGTCAAACACGCACAAAGAAGCTGAGGAATAGAACTATCAATAAGTATCTCATCCAATGGAAGAA
>VDFB02353493.1:31720824-31763662 GCA_007258455.2 Sequoia sempervirens
CAATTAAAATATGATAAATTATAAATTAAATTTAATTAAATCATTTTTAATTGTAGAATTACATCTAATTTCAACTTTCTTTGTCTTGTTTATGTAGATTGATTCAGAGAATTTAGAGGTTGCTTCAGGTGCACCAGAGCATCTAGACCCAGATATGATGGTAATTTAATTTTATGATGAATTATAAATTAAATTGTCATTAAATCATTTTTCATTGTCTTACATCTGATTTCATCTTTCTCTTGTATAGAGTGTTTCAGGTCATCTACATAGTCCACATGGCATGAAGAGGTCTCTTGATTATAGAGACAATACATGACCTAGAAACATGATTTTATAGGTTATATTTGTTTATTTCGTGGACTACATTTCTGGTTTCTCATGTACTCTATTGGACTTTATATTTCATGGCTCAAGTACTTAGTTGGACTTTAGTTCATGGGTTGTACTCTGATGGACTTTATTTCATGTGCTTAATATATTGGTTTCATGCACTTAATATGTTACATAAATTATGGACTTTATTATTGTTTGAAATTTTAATTTACACATGTACATTTATGCATTTTATGTTCATATTCAAGACATTAATATAGGACATTAATGTGAAATTAAATATAAATATGAAATTAAAGTTGAAATTAATAGGACATTTTAATATTTGTAGTTTACAAATTTAGTGATCTCATACATGATATACATGATATGTACTTTCAATAATTAGCGATAATTAGTCAATGAAATTATTCAATTCATGTCAATCAATAATTAGTCAATAAATCATAATTTACAAACAAAAGAAACTGCTTTTATGTTACTAGAGAAAGGACATAAAATTTTAAGAAATAAACAATACCATACAAGATTAGAGAACAAAAATCATTAATAAATCTTAGTTTAAATAATAGCATCCAACACTTCAGGGTTGTCTTATGATGTCTTTAAGGGGTCCTAATACGATGTCTTATGATCAAATATATAATTGAGTATAAATATTTAAGTGATATTAACAAGCATTATAAGTTTGAAAAATATCATAATGGCAATGATATAATTACATACTATTTAGATAAGTGTGCTAACAACATACTTAAGGACGTCTTAAGGTACATAATATTTGTGATATCCTAATCCACCCTCCACGCCTTAAGGGGTCATAATACAATGTCTTAAGGATATAATTGATTTAACAATAATGTATGCATGATATTTAGTGATTATACAATTAGACATAAAGTTTCAAAGTAGGGAAACATGCACATTTGAATAAACAAAGGAGATAGAATATCGTACTATTTATTAGAAGGTTATGAGTATATAATTGTGTATGCACATGTATTTGTAATTTAATAAAATGTTTAATTATGTATGCATGTACATATATGTCATCTCAAAACAATGTTTACAAAATTTGGATATGCCATCTCAAGAACATCTCAAACTCATGCCCAAAATGTAGTAGGTCTTCACACCACCTGATATAAAAAAGGTACAAGCAATATCAATGAAATCATCAAAACATACATATTTTAATTTATATAAAACTATATATATGTACACAAATCAAGTACCTACATTTAAAAGTATTTCACACATGTGTAGGTTGAATCCAAGCATCTCCTCTTTTTTTCAAAGTATGAGATCAATGCAATGATGGCTTAAGGATACAAAAAATGAGAATAAATCAATTTTAACTATTAATGTACAAGCAATATCAATATGTAATTGAAACATTTATTTAAATATAATTTAACTAATAATTACCTATTTTTACCAAGTATTCCATGTTATCTAGGTTGAATCTGCATGGACTAGATCATTTTTTTGATTATGGCTTAAGGATCTATAAAAGGACAATTTAAATCAATTTCAACTAATAACACACTTGACCAATATCGAAACATGTATTTAATCTATTTAAAAGGACAATATAAAACTAAAACTATATTTACCTATATTTACATATTCCATTGTACCATCTACATCCTCTCTCTTTTGCAATGCATCTATGATTGTTTCATGCTCTTCCATAGAAACTATCTATAACACTTTATTTGAAGGTCTTCCACGATACTGATCTAGTTTTATATTTTTTGCCACCACCAAATGTGAATAATGTATAATCTTTTTATGCATTTCATAATCTTTGAATGCAGGTAGACCATTCTTCCTTGTTAGGTATTTTCGTAGCCAAGTGCCAACAACCACCACCAATTCTATTGGAAAACATGAAAACCATCATCAAATAAGTTCTCAAAATTTTCTTAAGGGGATCATAGACTTGTTCTAAAAAATTGCTTAAGGGGATGTCTTAAGGGGATCACCATACCTGTTGGATAAAGATAGCCATCTTCATCTTCTCAAGGTTCTATTAACTTATGTTTAGTCTCCACACAACGAGCCAACCAATATTCTATTTACTCTTCATTCCCCTTAGGTGCAACAACATACACATGTCTTGCAAAAAAAAATGATTTAATAACTTGCGCATATCCATATAAATAACTTAGTATTACAAAATAACTTAATAAAGTGAAATAAAATGAAATAAATTGAATTAAAATTACCTTCTTGTACAAGATCTAAAACACAGTCATAGTCTTCAAAAGAAAACACTTGATCATTTTCTTCAATAGTTCTTTCATATTGATCATGTGTTTGTGCAGGTGTCAATGATCTTTGCTCACTGTTCAACCCATTATGTATTTTAACATGCTTCCCAATCTCCTGAGATACAAAACTAGAAAAAACATGCAAGCTCCCTTGTCCAGATAGTCCATGTGCTTGTTGTCAAACTCCTAAATGAATGCCATTTAGTAGACCCACTGATTGTCTCACAGTCAACTCTAGGTACAATGTTCTCTTCTTCAACCAACCAAAAGATTCAATGAACTATAGAGCATCACCAATCCAGTGTACATGCTGTATTGCACCAATCCACAATCCCACATGCATCTTAAAATTTTACTACATCCTCAAATTTCAATTGTTATCTAGCAAGAATTCTTGTAACACACGCACCAGCTCCATCATGTTCTCCTTTACCATGCCTAGCTTCAAAAACTCATATAGTGTTGGGGGACATTGAAGTTCCTAACCCTACTTAACAAATAGAACTTTCGAGCATTCTTGAACTACCTCATACAATTATCTGACCATATGAGGTGTTCTTTCATCTGGATTCCTCTTTCTCTTAAATTTCTATAAAATATATTGAAACAGTATTGAACAAACTCTGACAAGTGTAACTGGCTGTCACTCAAATAAAAATGATACTCCCTCAAAAAATTTCTATCATCCTCAGTGCTATCACTTGCATGTCTATAAACATTATGGACAAACATAGCTACTTGCACTGAATTATAATACTGTGATTGAATTTCCTCTTGCGGAGCTAGAGTATAATTCTCTACAAAATCAACCACTGAAAGTATAGTACCAATTGGAAATGTGTTTCTACATGCATTAAATTGGCCATCAAGCCATCGAGCATATTGAGAGTGCATGAAATATTTTGGTACAATCTTATTCTTAAATTCACTCATGAATGCATGATGCACACTAACTTTTTCTATAACTAAATCACAACGCTTTCCTATTTTTCCATCTTTTAAAGAATAGTGAGCATTCTTAAATCTTTTAATATCTACTAATTGTTCTCCAAAATCATTATCAACACTTTCATGCATACAAATTCTTAAGAATGAAAGATTTCCATAGTTAATGCATTGTCCAGAAATACAAGAACTTAAATAAAACAATTTATCATTAGATCTTTCTAAAAAAAAACTTGAAATAAAATCCCTTATTGCTTCAAGTGGCATATTAATACCACACTCCTGTATAATCATGTTAGTATGCAAGGTACAACGTATATATCGAAAAAAATCATAAAAATAACGAAATTGAACATGCATTTTACAAAAACAAGATATTCGTTGCTTATTAATTTTTACATACCAGGGTTTACATTTTTCAAAAGACCTTTGACTTATTTTAATATTACCGGGTAACACTGAATCACCACAAAATTTTCTATAAAATTTAGTTTGTGTTGTATGTAATAGGTTTTTTGGGTGAGGATCGCAAACTTTGGACCCCACCCTTAATTTTAAAACATCTCTAGCATTAGATGAAACCCTAGTATTATCATGCCAATATTTTTTGATCAAAGATTTAATTTTAACATTCAATTTCATATCAGACCTCGAGAGTCAACCACTAAAACTCCAACATTGGTTGATAGGATCATTTTATGTACTTTCTCTCCTTTTTTCCGCTCTTAGCAATGTTTTAGGATGTATTTTTAAAACTTCACTAATATTTCTTACAATTCTTTTATTCAAAGTTGCTTTATTAACTATATCAGTTGTTATAGCTCTTCTTGCTACATTTTTATCTTTAGATCAACTATTTTTCCCAATAGATTGAATGGTACTAGCAACAATAGAAATAACATGTTTTAATGATTGATCTCTTCTTTTTGGTTTAACATAAAAGCCTAACCTTTTCATTACTTTCCTCATTTTTTGCATTCTCCTCAATTGCATCATTAGTTGACATTGAAATGTAAATTTTTTATGATAAAGAATTTGTTGTATATTCTATTCACATGTGTTCTTATTTGCCTCCAAGAAATTTGACCGGGAAGATTATCGAAAACACCACCTTCAATTTTTTAAAAAGTATTTTCATTAAATTCAACATCACATTCTAGATTTTCATCTTCATCTTCATCTTCATCTTCATTTTCAACTTCAAAATGATTTACATTTTCATCTTCATTTTCATCAACAAAATAGTTTTCATTTTCATTTTCATCAACAAAACAGTTTTTTTTTTCATTTTCAACAAAAGGATCATTCTCATTTTCATTTGCAACAAAAGATTTTTATTTTTCGTTTTCAAAAAATTCTATAAAAGTTCCATCTCTCTGAATATTGTCAATGTCAACATCATTAAGTCTAGCATCTTGTAAAATTTCTACATACGAATTTACCATTTCACTAGCATGTGGATTTGAAGACGTACCTGGATTTGTGCATATTGAAACATTCTCCATAGCATTGAAAGAGGAATTTGAAGACATACTAGGACTTGCTTGTATAATCATATTCTTCTCCAAATTGACTTCTTGCAAATTAGCTTCATCTACAACCATGGTATCCTTAATGTTTTCATCTTCAATAGTTGTGGAATTGGATGCTCCACCATCATTCATTGATTTAATTCTCATTCTTCTTTCTCTTTGTCTTTGTTTCTCCTTCTCTCTATTTGCTTCAACTTCTTGAGGATTCAATGGCTTCCTCCTCTTATTATGAGCTTTTGAACCCATGATTATTAAATTCTCAAGCACAAATGAATGTCAATAGTGAAATTCTTCAAAAAATTCAATCCAAATTGAAAGTTGAAGGCCTATAAGTACAAAATTCTTCCTCTTGTGTTCCTCAAAACAAGTAGAAAATTAGCACAATTCCACTTTAAAAATTGTTTTCTTGATGCCTCCTTTGAAAAATTCAATCCATATTGCAAGTTGAAGACCTTTTGTTCCTCCAAACAAGTACAAAACTAACACAATTCCACTTCAAAAATGGTTTACATGATGCCTCCTTTGAACAAATAAATAAAAAATGCAAGTTAACCACCTATAAAGACAATAGTTGATGAAAAATAGCCCAATTTTATTGCTCTCGGCCATACATGTGAAGTTGCAGACTTCACAGTAAATTTAAATAAAACGGTAAAAAAAAAGGGATCCCATTTATAAAACGTGATCCTGTTTATTAAAAATGGGATCCCATTTATAAAATGGGATCTCGTTTATTAAAAATGGGATCCCGTTTTATAATCGGGATCCTGTTCCCTAATATTAAATGCGGGGACTGTTGACAAAGGAATGGGATCCCGTTTATAAAGCGGGGTCCCATTTCCCTGTCAATGGTAACCACATTTAATATTAAGAAACGAGATCTTGATTTACAAAATGAGATCCCGTTTCTAAAAAATTGAAATTGGATTTGCTTTGTGGTCAGGTTTTTGTCTTGTATTTTGGTTCGGGAAAAGCATTGGGAATACGAACCTAGGCCTTCAACCTTGTTTGACCTGCAAGTTGAAGGTCCTAACAATGTCAGAGAAAAATACTGAGTTTGGACATATGGCTGATGATTTTTTTTGCAAAATATTTTGATGAAATTAAAACCCATTTTAGATGAGACAGTGCAAATTCCAAATATGTATTTTTTTTTACAATTGGATTTATTTTTTCTATTTTTCAATTAATTTTTGATGAAATTGGTCCATAAACTTTAAATAGCAGGGTTTTTTTACCTTTTTAATAACTTTTGATCAACATAACATTTTGAGGAACGGATTGCACGAGAACGTACTTCAGAAAATTCTTTTCAATTTAAAAAAAATCAAAAAATGATAAGTTTAGGTCATCTTATGTGTGTCGTACATGACAATTTTTTAAAACAACAAATATGGCTAGTAAAAATTTAACAAAAGAAAAAATTCAATAAAAAATTACAAAAAAAATTGAAAACATGCTTCAATGAGTCACAAATATTTTCCCAAAAGGATTTAGAAAAATACAATAATTTAGGTCAAAATATGGATGTCGTACAAGTGCATGGTATGGTAAAAAAAAGTGACTTTTAAACAATGATTTTTAGAAACGCCTATTGAAACTCAATTTGTACCATCTGGGTATTGAAATAAATTACATATTTGGAAACTAGACTCCGAGTACTACATTTTATGATCAGTGACTTTTTTAAAGATTCCATCTCTAAGTGCTTCAAATTTTAAGGTCAAATTTGTTAAATTCTGAAAGTCAGGGAAAACACTTCCACTTTTTGCTAGCACCCCATAGGCGAACATTCCCCACTTGGTAGTGAACGTCGTTTTGTGTCGGTCCTCCTCTTTGACTTGGATCTGGTTGTAATCGGAGAAGATGTCCAATAGAGAAAACATTTCTAAGCCAGCCACTATTTGCAAGATTGACTCCATGGAAGGCAAGGGGTAGTGGTCCTTCAACGATGCTCTATCCAGGTCCCAGAAATCAACACATAGGAGGATGTCTCCATTCTTCTTTCAGACAAGGACTAGGTTGGACACCCATGTGTTGTGCTTGATTGAGAAGATGATCCAAGAGTGAATTAGCTTTGTCAACTCTTGCGCCATTAATGTCTCAATCTTTGGATTAATTGGCCTTTGCTTCTAGTAGACTATTTTTGCACCTTCCATTTCTATAATATGCTAGATGACTTCGGGATCATATCCCTTGAGGTCGTCATATGACCAGGCCACTACATATTTTTTGATGTAGGAGCATCCAGTGGTGCAGGGAAATCTTGCATCACCCAATTTTTTTAGTCTAGAGTGTCAAACATGAGGTAGTTGCAATAGGACCTGAGTGTGGGTTGAATTCAAGATGGCTCCAAGGCTTGCCCAACATGGAAAAGGTAGAGGCCAAGGTGGAGGAGGTCCACTAGAGATGAAATTAGAGCCCTTAAAAGGCAACTAGAAACCTTGCAACAAGAGGTTTGAAGAAGAGATGTGCAAAAAGACAGGGATGATAGTGAAGATGAAACAGAAGAAGAAATGGAAGAGGAAGAGCAAGACCCAATGGATCCTGGAGAAACAAGATTGTTGTGAGCGATCTCAAGCATTGGGAAGAGACCTAAAATGGAGGTTTCAACTTTTAGTGGAAATTTGAATGTTGAAGAATTGATTGATTGGATCAATGACATGGAGGAATTTTTCAAGTTTAAGGAGATTGAATATCCTCACAAAGTGAGGTTTGCAAAGACAAAATTGAAAGGTCACGCCAGTATATGGTGGAAAGAGGTCTAGTTAGAAAGAGGAAGACAAGGGAAAGATAAAATTTCTAGATGGGACATAATGGTGTCAAATTGAAGAAACAATTTATTCCAGTCGGTTACAAATTGGAGCTGCTCAAGAAGATGCAGAGCTTGAGGCAAGGGACAAGGACAGTGAAAGAATACACAAGAATTTCACAAGGTCCTGATTCATATAGGACATTCTGAGGCGAATAAAGAGAAAGTTTCTCATTATTTTAACAGGTTGAAGCCAAGCATACAAGAAGAATTGGTACTGGTAAGAATGACCACCATTGAAGACCCTTATCAGCTTTCTCTAAAGGTTGAAGAAAGACTGAACAAGAGGTTTTAGAACAAGCAATGAGGTGGAGGCCGTGGAGGAAAGATTGGTGGACAATAATAGGGAGGTCGAAATGAAGATCAAAAGAAGGGTGAAGGCTCTAGTAGCAACTAGAACCAGAAAGGAGATAACACCTACTGTCCTCGTGATCAGAATAATGGAGACCAAAGAGGAAGGGGAAGAGCTAGATGAGGACCAGGAAGAGGAGGATTTCATGGAACCTATTTCTAGCGTGGAGAAGGACACAGAGCCTATGAGTGTCCTCAACATCAAGGAAGGAAAAATAGAAGACCTGAGGGTAATGCACGAGTTGCACATGTAGATGAAGATGTTGAGTCTTCACATTCTAAGGATGCAAAAAGAGGAGAGGTTCTTGTTACTAGAAGAGCCTTGTTGAATGAGGAGAATGGGCCAACTCAAAGGAAGAATTTGTTTCACACTAGATATAAGTGTGAAGGTAAAGTTTGCAATGTTATTATTGATGGAGGTAGTACTGATAACCTTGATTTAGAAGAAATGGTTAGTAAGTTGTGGCTGGAGAGAAGAAGACATCCAAACCCATACCAGATTACTTGGTTGTTGCAGGACCATAAAGCCTTGGTAAATGACCAATGTCTGGTAAAGTTCAAGATTGAGAATTACCATGATGAGGTATTATGTGATATTATGCCTATGGATGTTTGTCATATGTTGTTAGGCAGACTGTGGAAGTTTGATCGGCGAGAAATACATGATGGACATGCCAACACCTATTCTTTGACAAAGGATGAAGTTCATCATAAGTTGAAGCCCTTGAAAGAGGTAGAGGAAAAGGTATGCAGTAATGTGAGAATTTGTTTGGTTGATGGAAGAAAGTTCCTAGAAGGTATGAAGCATGAGCATATGTGTTTTGCATTGATCCCTAGAGTTGATAAAGAAGTTACTACTAAGGTACTTGTAGAGGTTTTAGATTTTTTGAATGAGTTTCAAGCTATTATTTTTGATAACATACCTAAAGGTTTTCCTCCTATAAGAAAGATTAGTCATCAGATGGATCTAATTCCTAGAGCTAGTTTTCCGAATAAGGAAACTCATCATATGAATCTAGCAGAGAGTGAAGAGTTGAATAAACAAGTGCAAGAGTTGTTGCGGAAGGGATTGATCAAAGAGAGTTTGACTCCATGTGTAGTACCTATAGTACTAGCACCAAAGAAGGATGGGGAATGGCAGATGTGTACAAATTCTAGAGACATCGACAAGATCACCATCAAATATAGATTTCCCTTGCCAAGAATGGATGACATTATGGATTGTTTGAGTGGAGCTGAGTACTTCATGAAGATAGATCTAAAGAGTGGATATTACTAGATCCATATTAGAGAAGGAGATGAATGGAAGACAACCTTCAAAAGCAAGGAGGGCTTGTACAAGTGGTTAGTCATGCCTTTTAGGCTAACCAATGCACTGAGCACATTTATGCGGCTTATGAATGAGATATTAAAAGAATTTTTACAAAAATTTGTTATTGTTTATTTGGACAATATTCTAATTTTTAGTATGACATTGGAGGAGCACTTGATGCATATCCGAAGAGTTTTTGAGAAGCTAAGTGAGGAGAAGTTGTTGATTAATTTGAAGAAATGTATTTTTGTGAAGAGAGAGTTGGTGTATCTTGGATTTGTTGTCTCAACAGAGGGTCTCAAAATGGATCTAGAGAAGGTGAGAGCTATCATTGAATGGCCTAATCCAAGGAGTGTTACATAAGTAAGATCATTTCATGGTCTAGCAAGATTTTACAAAAAGTTTATTAAGAATTTTAGTAGTATTTGTGCACCTATGACTAAAGCAATGAGAGGGGATATAAAAGAGTTTAAGTGGACTACAGGAGTAGCTAAAATTTTTGACATGTTGAAGAACAAAGTTACTGAGCAACCTATTTTGGCACTTCCAGATTTCAATAAGGTTTTTCAGGTAGATTGTGATGCTAGTGGCACTGCCATAGGAGTTGCTTTGAGTCAAGAACGTAAGCCTATTGCCTATTTTTAAGTTAAAAGATGCTAAGAAGAAACATTTTGTCTATGATCAAGATTTTTATGCTATAGTTCAATCTTTGAAGAAATGGAGACACTATTTATTGCCAAAAGAATTTTTTTTATATACTGATCACTAGGCTTTGCAGTATCTCAATAGTCAAGGAAAGTTGAATCAAAGGCACTTAAAATGGGTTGCATTTTTGCAGAGTTATACTTTTGTTTTGAAGCACATGAGTGGAAGGTCAAACAGAGTTACAAATTCCTTGAGTAGAAGGAAAAATTTGTTGATAGATATGAAAATAGAGGTTGTTGGGTTCAATGAACTCAAGAGTTTGTATCCAAAAGATCCAAACTTTACAGAAGCTTGGAAGGCTTGTTTGGAACCTGTTACATTGGATAGGATGAGATGGTTGGATTTCTTAATCCAAGATGGGATGTTGTTTAGAGGAAGCCAATTGTGCATTCCAAGGAGTTCTATGAAAGAGAATCTAATCAAGGAGAAGCATAGTGGAGGATTGGCTAGACATTTTGGTCAAGATAAGACCATTGCTCTTGTTAGTGATAATTATTATTGGCCACAGTTACAACAAGATGTGAAGAAGTTTATACAAAGTTGTAGAGTATGTTAGATGGAAAAAGGGACAAGTCAGAATACTAGATTGTATTAGCCATTACCTATACCTAAGAGGCCATGGGAGGATATTAGCATGGATTTTTTTCTTGGCTTGCCAAGGACATAGAGAGGATATGCTTCCATATTTGTGGTGGTGGATAGATTTTCAAAGATGGTACATTTCATTCAGTGTCATAAGACCAGTGATGTTGTTCTTGTTGCAGAGTTGTTTTTCAGAGAGGTGGTGAGATTACATGGTCTACCAAAGAGTATAGTTTTAGACAGAGATACCAAATTTGTTGGTTATTTTTGAAGGACATTATGGAAGAAGTTGAAGATAGATTTGAAGTTTATTTCTGCACACCATCCATAGACTAATGGAAAAAGAAAGGAATTGAATAGGAGTTTGGGCCACCTGCTAAGATGCTTAGTTGGAGATAAGCACAAGGGATGGGATTTGATTATACCACAGGTAGAATTTTCTTACAACAATTTTTTCAATAGGAGCACTGGTAAATCACGATTCTAGATTGTATATGGGAGTAGTCCAAGAACTGCTTTTGAACTGAGAAAGATGGATAAGGGGGAGAAGAGTAGTGCTGAGACTAAATATTTTGCTGACCACCTGAAGAATTTGCACGAAGAGCTAAAGAAACATATCAATAAGATGAAATCACACTATAAGGCTCAAGTAGATCAGAAAAGGAGGCATAATGAGTTCCAGGTAGGAGATGAAGCCATGGTTCATTTGTGAAAGGAAAGGTTTTTAGTTGGTATGTATATAACAAGTTAAAGATGAAGAAGTTTGGACCATGCAAGATCTTGAAGAAGCATGATTCAAGAAATGCTTATGAGGTAGAGTTGCCTAGTGGAATAAATATTTCTCCTATGTTCAACATTGCTGATTTGATAGAGTATCATGAAGGTGATATAGAGGAGGGTCCGATAAATAAATAGTTGAAAATTCTAGCACCTACTTCAGAGGAGGAAGAGATAGAAGAAATCTTGGATAGCCATGTGGGTAGAAGCACAAGAAATAGACAATATGTAGAGTACTTGGTGAAATGAAGAGGAAGGCTTGCTAAAGATTCATCATGGTTATCTGAGGCTGAGGTTAACCATCTTGGTTTCCCTCTAACTCCTGAGAAGTGACAAGGTCACTTTTCAAATTACCTGGGTGTTTGATGTAGGAGCATCCAGTGGTACAGGGTAATCTTACATGACCCAAAAAAAATTGTTTTCTTTATTTTCTTTAGTTGTTTTGAGTCCCATGATGGCACTTAAGGGGTATTAGACTGTCAAGCATCAAAAATAGCGAAAAATAAACACTTACTATTTTTAGTAAGTCAACCAAACTGAACTCGAATGGATGTGAAAATTTACCCCAAGAAGCAAAGCAGAAAAAAATTTCTAGTCGTGAAAGAATCACCTCAATACCCTGCACGGTTTGGGAGAAATTAAAGTTTATGTCCCAGAAAATTTCTCCAATGCAGCTTCAAATTCAGATATAAAACTTTGGAGACTCTAAAATAGCTCAAAAAGTGGTTGAACCGACCTATGGTAGGTTCATGCATTGTAGAGCTCATCAGGAGCTTTCCAATGATATGCAATAATAGCAAAATCAGACACCCAAATCAAAAGTTATGGCCCCACAAAGCTGGTCTAAAAAGTGAATTTCATAAAAATTTCTTCCTAGGCCAAAAATCAAATGACGGGACTTTTGGCACCAAAACAAAAGGGGAAATTTGTACTTTCTAGAACATTGTAGGGCGGTTATTGGGGAAATTAAAAAGGGTTAAGTGGGGGTTGTAGAAGGTGGCCCTGATAGTGTAGATTGTGGCTCCGAATAGTAAATTTTTCTTTTCTGAGTTGATTTTGTTGTAATGAATCAAGCCCATGAGGTTGTAGCATGTAAGCTTTGAATTTGTAATTTCATTTTCTAAAAATAATTGAAAGTAAGTCAATTATTTATCTCACATCTTCTGTGTTGGTATTTGTTGTTGTGATTTCTTTGGGTTTTGGGCCATGTAGCCCTCATCATTTTTCACAAAAATAGATGAGTTGTTCTTTATCATGCTGTGGGACATCCTTCCTGACCTAAAGATCTACATAGTCACTTTTGTTTGCTACAAACATCCTCTTTTCATTCCTTGCATCGTCACAATTGAATAGGTTTTCGAGAGTGACCAGTCCTTTTGGAAGCTTGTTGGACCTCAGCTGAATAATTTTCCCTTCATAAGCCTCTACAATTTTTGGTTGGAGCTGATAAAAAAACTCTCTAGAGTGTTGAATGAATGAGGCGATGTGTGCATCACTTTTGAACACTTTCCAGCTCTAGTCATTATCTGGTATTACAGGTCAGACAATCACTCGCACAAAGTGTATGTTATGAATTAGGTCAGAAGTAGGGTCAAATTGAGATCCTATTGCTATTATGTGATCCACAACTGCATTCTGCTCTCTAGGATAGTTTGGATATTGAAGGCTTCAAAGCTTTCAATTAGGTCCCAGACTCTATGTCTATAAGATCTTATGTGGAAATTCTTTGCTATGAAGACTCCTCACACTTGATTGACTATTAGCTTGGAGTCTCCAAACACCATTATTTCTTTAACACCCATCCGCTCTGCAAGACTTAGACCTTGCACTAGGCCTTCATATTCAACTTCATTGTTCAAATAGGAAAACTGAAATCGAAAAGACCTGAGTGTATTTTCATTGGATGGGGATGTCATACATATCTTAGATCCTACACCAACTTTACATCTTGCTCCATCAAAATGTAACATCCATAGCTTTGAGGCGTGATCATCCCCGGGCTCCTTCATGACCTTCAAAATTACTTGATCCTCATCATAGATGGCATAGGTTCCAAATCCAGTGGCATGATAATTTCCAAAAGGATCATTTTCTATGAATTCATTGAAGAGGACCTCTTCTTTGTCCATCCAATCTCCAGCCACCTTCTCATCCTCTAGTAACTCAGTGTAATACATTTCAGCTTTGGTGATAGAGGTATGAGTAGCCTCAAAATTGATCATGGCTTCATTTGCTACATGTTTTGAATGCAAAGGTTTAGACACTATCTTCATTTTAGCTCCATGCTTGGTCCTAAGGATCAAGTGTGACCAATCCAAGGAAATATTTTTTCCTATCTTGGGAGTGAACTCCTGGGATACACAAAGACTAAACATGGGAGGGACGTTTATGATCACGGTATCTTGTGGAACTATGATACTAGGGCAGGAGAACAGAGTCAAGGGGAGGTTCTTGATGACACCTATAGTTTCAACCTTATTCCCATAAAGTTGCATAACCCCTTTGTTTAAAGGTTCATAGCTAAGTCCTAAGGCTTTAGCTATCTGCTTGGTCATGACTGTGGTGCTAGCACCAGAGTCAATCATAGAATTGTGCAACAATTTCTTACCCACTATGAGGGTTAAGAAGAAGGGTTTCGGTTTAGGCTTACCTTACTTTCGGTAGAGGCTTCCTCTCCATTATTTGTGAGAACTTTGGCCTTAGGTGATGGATCAATGACCTTTCCTATGGATGGTTGCTCTGTTGGCTCTGTGCTTGCATCTTCCAGTAGGGCCTTCTGTAGCAATGACTTCTACTCCGAAATAGCTAAGATATCCCAAAGAGATACATTAGCTAAGGATTTCTTCAATTGTTCCACCACATTGAATGGTGGTGGATTCAAAGACTTCTATTCCTTAGACCTTGTTATAACAATCTCCTTGCATGGTTGATATTGTTGTGTAATTGCAGAGGTACTAGGAGATTGGTTGGGAACACTTTTGGGCTATGGAATGACCGGTTCGCCCGTGAATCTCCTCTTTGAGTGAGTGTTATAATCTAATTGCACTTGTGGGGCCTTTGATGTGGCCGCATCATTTACAAACACCACCTCTTCTTCTTCCATCCATGAGAAGAGTGCATGGTCGATAGCTATATCTCTTTCTTGTTCTAGGGACATCCCTTGCATTTGGACAGTGAGTACCACATTTTGCATTTGGGAAGAGGCATATACATAACCTCCTAAATTTGACGCCATGCCTTGAATACTTTTTTCTACCACTCTTTGTTGTAGATTTCTATGTGAACAATTTTGAGGCATATGTGCTTCATTGCAGGGGAAGCACCAAGGATTGATATCATCAACGAGATTATTTTTCCCCGCTACTAGCTCTCTGTTTGAACTAGGGCAAAAATTTTACAGCGAAGTAGGCACCAACACTATCTGACTATTTATTTGAGCCTATGGATTTGTGCGCACACCTCCTTGGAACTAATTTTGTTGGTAGGAAGATCTTCCGCCTTGATAATTTTGGTAAGCTAGCTTCAGAGGCATGGATTGGTTCTACTTGATGGTAGTTATTTCATTTGAGATGTTCCACAATAACTCCTTTTCATCACTCATCTCATCTTTTGAAGAGTTGGATGTAGAAGTAACATTTTGTTGTGTGCTTGGATATGTGTACATATATTGGGGAGGAGAAAACACATTGGTAGAAGCTATCTCTTGGGTAGGAATTGACAACTCTACAAATATAGGCATAGTGGGCCGAGGCAGTAACTTTTAGACATCAATCAAATTATTCTCCACCTTAACAAAAACGTTATATGCATCTAGCAAGGTGTTCCCAAAAAGGGGTTGGATCATCACCAAAATGTCGGCATTGAGAGACTTTAGATAGAACATGAATGCCAAATTGGTAGGTGGACAGATTGTCGGCTAGATCTTTTGCCAAGTCATGTGAAACCAGGCATCAAAGTCGGTCATGGCCTCCTGAGGAGGCCGCTTTATGGTTGCCAGCTGCTAAAATAGTGAAGACCGATCTCCATTATTTGAAAACCACTCTTAGAAAGGGTCTCCAAGCTGATCCTAGGTACCAATAGTATTGCCTCCCAAACTGTGGTACCAATCAAGTGCCTTACATTTGAAAGAGGCTACAAGCAATCTCAATGCTATATTTTGATCGGTTACACCATGCACCAAACACACATTTGCCACATCTTGCAGATGATCGGACTATGTTTTTGAGCCTTCCCCAGTGAATTTTGGTAAATCTTTTAAAGAAGAGGTTGGGATAGGAGCCCAAATGGTGGGTGCTGCTGGTGCTATGAGAGGGATTTTGGTGTCCCATGCCACATAATTTATATTAGCAATCAACAACATGGTTGGTGGAGGGGTCAAGAGGTTTATTGGATGAGTTCTTGTTTGTACTGTTACTAGTGGTGGCACTAGCAGGCTAGGGTTGTTTGTTGTCTGGGATCTAGTAATAGGTTAATTGCTCATACACCCACTTTAAATCTAGATACATTCAAGCCAATCCCATCGGGTGTGCTAGAAAAAGAACCGTTGATGCTTAAAATTGCTAGACAAACAACCTTATGGGAAACTCAGTTAATGGGGGACCAATTGCGCTAAACTGAGCAACCTCCAAGTTTTTAAAGAAGCCAGCTCCTTTTGTATTTTGGGGGTTTGGAATGGGAAAAGGAAGAAGATATATTAAAATAAGATCTAATATAAGGCGATGAACTAAGAGTTAAGTATGGGCATGGTAAATCTTCCTTTCAGATGAGATTTAAGATCCTGTTCAACAATCTGCATGTCTGAAAATAATAGAAAGCATAGATGAAAAACCTAAGAGGTTTATCAGATAACATAACACAACTTCCATACACATTTAATGAACAAGAAGAGTTCAAGACATGATTTGAATCAACAAATTTATATTGAAATTATAGAAGTCTTGTAGATAAACTACTAAGTACAAGAAACAACACAGTATAATGTCTTATCTATTAACTTAAGAAACATAGAGGCCAAACAAATGGGCACAGTCTATGAGTCTTAATACAATGATTAAAAATAAATACAAAGGCCTATAGTCTTTCGATAATTTTTTTGTGTATTCTCCGAACCCATTTCCAAAGAGTTGAAGTAGTATATATAGATTATTCCCATTGCTAGAGAGCTAGTAACTGAAAAGATTCCCAGGCATGAGCAATGATGTCTATCACAATGATTCACAAAGGCCATTGCAATAGAAAGATTCTGAAACATAGAACACAGTCTCCTTTGAACAAGATGTTCCCTTCTACAAATGATGGTTGTGGTCCCAGGGAAGAAGCAACAAAACTCTCCAGATGACAAGTGTTTCCCACCCACAGAGTTGGTTAGGATACATGGCACAATGGCAGGGCTTCATATTCATTTTTGCCTTTCTTGTGATCAAATTACCCATAGAGAAGACACATGGAGAAGTATTCATTTCAAGCATTGACTGTGGGGTCTGCCAAAAGGTTTCCCGCATAATGATGCAACGTGGCATGCAGGCAGAGCTCAGAGGAGGAGCAAAGGAGAGATGGATCTCAAAGGCCCGTGCTGCTGACACATGGCAAAAGGGTGGGGTTAGATAGTAGAGCAAGGGAAGAAAACCTTCCAAGGAGTGCGTAGCTAACACATGGTGCAATAGATGAAGGCGCTTCAAAAGGGACCCAAAGATATTCAAACATATGAGGCGCGGGCTGGGGCCAATGCAAAATTATCAATGATCACTAGAAGGGATTGTTAAGTATTAAAGTTGTAATATTCAAAATAAATTATATTAAATTAAAAACTTGTGGGAGTTTCCTATACCATACACCTAAACCCTAAACCCTAATCCTTAAATATTATTAATTTAAATATACATGTTCTTTTACTTACATGATTATATTTCATATTATATTTATCTATTTCTACATATCTTTATATATCAATTGGGCTATGATGGATTTTTCATTCTCCTCACCATTGGTGTAAGATTGGCAATATCTTATTTCCCTTTGGTACATGGAATCACATTATCATATTTTAGTAATTTATCTATTTTGTGCACATGATGTTCTTTATGAAATGTGATTATTGGTATTATTTCATCTTGTTACATAATTATTGATCTTACAATGTTATATTTTTGTCATTCATTTATTCTCCACTCATGTTTAATTACTTACATATTTTTTGCAAAACCACTTAGAGGGGACATATAATATCACTAATATTTTATGCATATGATTATTGTAGACATCTAGGAATTTTTCACCACATGGCCATGCTTAAAGTGATTACTTACATGGTTTGGCATTAATTGGTTTGATTATGTATCTTTCTATATGTCCAAAAACATCTTTGACCATTAGGAGTATAGTGAAAATTATTCACAATGTAATATATCTCCTCCTTTACTAGTTATATTAATCTATAATATGGTCCTACACACTTGTCTTTATTACATTGTATATATATTTTTAGGTTAAAATAATCTAGTAATTGAATATGTACTTATAATTTTACTTCTACATATTATAATTTGACATTAACAAGTAGTTGTTAATGTTTATTTAAGATTTTAATTAGATGATACTCCTAGAATATTTGTTGCAAGGTGTGTGCCCTTGGTCTCCTTGTGCTATGCAACACAATGCTCAGGTTCGTGACATGGCTTAATCACCTCTCATGGATTCATAAACTTTTGTGGTTGTGTCGGGCATTAATAGGTCGATCTTTTGGTGCAACAACAACAATGTGCAACAATTGGTATCAGAGCCTAGGTCACAGGTTCAAACCCCTTACTTGCATTGAGGGGGTTGTTGCAAGGTGTTCACCCTTGGTCTCCTTGTGTTGTGCAACATAGTGCTTGGGTTCATGACATGGTTTAACTGTCTCTCATGGATTCATTAACTCTAGCAGTTGTATTAGGCATTAATAGGTCGATCTTTTAGTGCAATGACAACCGTCTATGCAGTAATGTTACTATTGTAACATTGAGGACAAAACTAACTTCAGATTTAGTGTGCACATGACCATCCATATCCATATCATTCTAATATATTATTTTCATTTACATCCATTTTCTCTTCTTGTTTACTTTGACATGCATGCTTGACGGTAGTTTAATTGTAATTTAAAGTTTGAGAAAATTGTAAGGATGAAAATTACATCCCTAATAATGTTACATCTCATTTCTAAGTTACCAAATTACTTTTTTAAATGTAATATTATGACTTTAATGTGTTCAATGGATGAGTGAAATGTATGAATATGCGTCATGATGAATTAATCTTTAAAATGCTTTAATGATGCAAATGATATATGATGTATATGATTTTCATGTTATTAGCTAACTTTGTTCATGTTATACTAAGTTGGATGTAGGAAATATTTGAACCCTCCAGTGAGGAGAGGGAGAGTATCACCTAGGAGAGGTAGTTGGTATGGAAACCACTAGTGTACCTATTTGAGTAGATGCACACACTCACTACCTAGGTTAGACAATCCTTGTCAAGTCAGTTAAGCTATGTGTTGGTAAGTGTTAAAAATTGATGATCACTTTTCAGGTTGATAGGAATGTTTGGGTGTTTGAATTTTATTCTCTTTGATTGTTTAGTCAATTTGAGTCATAGTGTTAAAATCCTTTTAACGAGCATGTGATATATTTTGTGTATTTAAATATATATATATATATATATATATATATATATATATAAATGTATACATGTATATATATGATAACACATATGCATATGAGCGTATGTATATATGAGCATGCATAGACAGGAATGTCTATGTGTACCCATACACGGATACATAAAATGGATGTGAATATTCATATATATAAACATATATGTATTGTATATATATACACACGCCAATATATATTATAGATATGTCATTATGGTTAAACAACAGTAATGTATATATATGCATATATATATAATTAAATGGAAAATGTACATATATTAATGTATATACAATCAACTTATTGTAATAGATTTATATGTTTAAAATATATATTAATATATATATATATATAATATAATAAAAAAATTATATATATATATATATATATATATATATATATATATATATATATATATATATATATATATGTGATGTTATACACATACTATTGTTAATGTAAGTAATGCAGTAGAAGCATATACAAATATAGCATGTTGAATGCATATTAAGGAGGTGGCGATAGAAGCCAAGTAATGGAAAGTAAGCCACGTATTGTGGAAGGTTAATATGCCACACATGACATAAGTAACAATATCATTATGTGGCTGTTTTAAAATCTATGAAGCTGCCAAACATAGGCATGTAAATTGTAATGTTTAATGGGTCAAAATTGTCACAATAAAGGGAAAAGTATGATCAAAACTTAAAAGCATTACTATGCAGCATTTCAAAGAGGATTTTTGACTTGGTAAAAAGAGCATATGTACAACTAATTTGTACGACTCAACAAAGAGTTATAAACTAGTCTTGTTTTGGACTTTGTACATGTCATACATGAGACTTTTTCTATAAACTTGGGATTGCCAACGAGTAGAAAAGCAACGCCCAACTCTCCTAGTCGACCTAGAAGGTTGTAGAGTTAGTTTTGATTCCTATTTTCATTTGAAAACTTTCCCAACTAGCTACTATGATTGGCAAGAAGCTTTGAGAGGTGGTAATGCAGTTATCTCTTCTATAGCAATTATTTTCTCTCCATTTATTTATAAATAGAGAGAAGCATCATAGTGTTTGGTTGTTCATTTCAGATGAGTTCATTTTCTGTGTTCATTCTTGAGTGTGCATTCATATTGTTCATTCTAAATTATTTTTGTGAGTTTTAGAGAAGTTTATTTTGTGAGTTTAGAGCAGCATAATTGTGAGTTTTGAGAGCATGGAATACTTGTGTAAGAGTGAGGATAGGCTGATTTGTGTAGTTGAAGTTATCAATTGAGTAACAAAAATAAGAAGACAGTGTTGGCTTATGCAAAGTGATTATTGAATGTCGCCAATAATGAGGTTGAATTCTCAGCTAGCATAAATGGGCTCTCATTGTGCAGAGAAATGGGTTTGAAGAAATTGGCTATTGAGGGTGACTCAACGTTAGTGGTTAATACCATTAGGTGTAGGGAGACGCCCAACTAGAAGTTGTAAGCAATGTTGGATAAAACTTTGGACTTGTTGAATGCCTTTGAATTATGGACCATAAACCATATCTATAGGGAAGAGAATGCAGAGGCGAATTATTTGGAAAGTAAATGGATTGATGGCACGTACCATTGTTGGCCACGTGTCACTGGGACCATATGTCTATGCCTGAATGGCTAGATTTGGCACATGGGTGCATTGGAAAGAGTGTCCAGGTCATTCATTGGTATTTAATGAACATAAATTTGCTTCTGAATTAGCTGTGTGGGTGATCAAAATTGGATTTGATTATGTGGGGATGTGACATAATCTGATAGGAAAACGGTGAAGGGTGTCATGAGGTCTGACGATGTTCCATGGCCAAATATTGCATCTATAAGAAACAAGATCAAATAGTACAAAAGTACTTAGATTTTAAATCATTTCTCCTCAATCTGGATGATAGAGGTTGGGTTCATCACAAGCATTAGGCTACAATTAGATACAATTTCCTTTGTCGCAAGCTGGGTTTGAACAAGGTTGATGACATCCAGTGGTGTAGGGACTTCACTGAGGTGGTGGATTTGGGTAAATTCTATGATGAAGGGGATTGATAGGTGTAGTCGAACCCTTTTTGGTGCTTGGGCTGCTTTGAGTAGTTGATAAAATTAGTATGATATGTGATGGTTTTTTGGGAAACAATGGTATGTAATAGGGTATAGCTGGTAGTTTGTGGGGTAGCAGGTGACACTACAATGCTTGTCTTTAGACCCTGATTTTGGATGTCTGCATCTATGTACATGATTTTGATTATCAACATATTCCATGCAACTTCGGTTGTGTTTTAAGGATAAATTTTTTTAAAAAAATTGGGCATGTGGCCCTTTACATAGGTAGTGACCTATATAAAGGTCATGGCCTGCATAAAGAGTTGTGGCCTTTATGTAGGCCACAGGCCCTTTTTGATTTAATTTTTTTTATAAACTTTATTAATTTAAATTTCTTTTTTATATATAATATAAACTTTATTGATTTTAAAATTAATATTATTTGATTTAAATTTTTTTATATAACATAAATTTATTAATTTAAAATTAATATATTTAAAATAAAAGTATTAAAATTGGATATTTAATAATTAATAATTATAAATATTTATAAATAATAATAATAATAAGTAACTAAATAAAATCTCATTTGTTTTTTTTATAAATTTTTAGGAAATATTTATATAAACGTTAATTTTAAATTTGGATTTTTTTTAAAAATATTCCTTATTTTTTACTTGATTTTTTTCAAGCAAATCATTCAAAATGGGAATTAAAGGCAATAAATCAAAAAAATTGGATTTCTCTCATAAAATATATAGATCAATAGATTAATGGCTTAATCATTTAAATAATTCATTGCCCACTTTCAATTTAATATTTGATCTTTTCAAGAAATATTAATGACAACCTTAAATCTTATTGTAAAGGAATTGATACATTTTGATAGTTAGTGTCCTCATAAAGTAATTAGTAATTTGGTTACTTCCTCTTCCAAATAATTAGCATTAAGTTAACTTTGGCATAATGGATTTTAATGTATTCATTTATTGGTGGGTGCATGGAGATGGGTAGCCAATTTGTGGCCACCTTTTTTTTAAAAAATTGAAAACACATAATGCGAGCGCGTTATAATGTGAGTGTGTTATGATGCACTAGCATTATGGCTTGGTGTGCCGAGCTTGAGGCTCGGCCACAAAAATCCCATAATGCAAGCGCATTATAACGTGCTCACGTTATGACATATTAAAACCAAAAAACAAGTGAGACTCATTCATTCTTGCATTTCAACTATGTTTTTTCTTTTGCCCGCTGCCAAAACCCTCATTTTTCATGCTCGCATTCTAGGAGGAGGTATTTTGCAAAAATATTCATCAATGGTTGCTCTTTCATCACAAGGATGGTGCCACAACAATGAGGAGGTTTGAGAGGTAAGGATTGTTTGCTTGTTGTTTTGAATTTGTTAGTTTTAGGTTGTATTTGATATTTATTTTTTTGAATTTGTAGGAGATTCAAATGAACCTACAAACCCTCAAAATCCTCAACAAGCAGAGAAAAAAAATCCTCAACAACAAAATCAACCACAATAACAACCTCCTCCACCAATCACTCAACACCCTCCTAGCACTCAACAAAATTTAATGAGTGAAATTGAGAACAAAAAAAAAAAAATTGAGGATTTAATCAGTAGGTTGAGCGATATAAATGGTTCAACCATAGAAAGAATGAACTTGGAAAGTTCATTAAAATATATGTTAAAAAATGTAGATTCAATTAGTAAACAAATAACCGGATGGAAAGGTAGGAGGTAGGCAACTAGGGCTTATTACGCAGATAAACTATCATATAAAGATTTAAAGGATTTAAAAATTATGAAAGGTGATTTGTGCTCATTATTCACTGACCCACACACAAATAAAAATCTCACCCTCAATTCAAAGAGGTTTCCTATTCATTGGTGTCACCACCAATAGATTAGGAACTATTTTTATGATAGGTGGTACATGGTTTTTGATTATCCACCATGCAAAAATTGTGAAGTCTCGCAGTATTTCCTTGGGAAACTATACAATGAGTTCATATTGAACAAAATCCCAAATTATTTGTATATGAGGGACTTCTAGGGGAGAAGTGGGGGGTCGGCTCAGGATAGACCTGGTGCACAGCTAGATCCTACACAGCAAGGGAGATGACCTCTTGCTAGGTTGCCTCATGAGCACATTGTTATGCCTTCTGTCGCGAAGGAGAGTGTCGACGTAGAGGAACTATAGGTGATCAACACTTTGACCTAGAGTATCATCCAACATACTAGCCCTATTCTACAGTGCCATCCAGGGGAGTCTTCAAGTGGTGGCCTTTGAACCCATGTGTGTCAATTTTGTGGGGTGACTTCTTCATATGACGCCACCGACACTCAAGAGGCTACTATGTAGGATTCGTCTACAACTATGGAGATGGAGAGGGAAGCTTACATTTTGCATGAGGCATATGACATTGATACTTAGGTAAAAGTTAGCATGTTCATTGAATTTAATTTATTAAATTTCAATTTTGAAATGCAAGATTAACTAATTTAGTTTTATGATTTTAATAAAATTTCATGGTCACATTGTTGAGATTGGATACACCAGCCCTTCACCTACTTATTTTTGTAATACACCTATTGGTGGGGTATGTAACTGTTGTCCCTCAGTATTGTTTGGTATTAATGTCAATACACTAAGGTTGATGTTACAGGTTGTGCACATGGTGATTTTCTTCAGTTTTGCATGTGTTTATATATCTATGCTAATTCTCATCCTACATTTGGGTTTGTAACATTCATTTGTATATCTATCGACATCTTTACTGAAGTGCAGTGATACAAGTTATATTCTAAAATGGGGCATTGCTACATATATCATAAAGAAATATTATTCTCGAATTTGTTGTAGAGTGAAAAGTGTCTCTCAAAAACAAGGCATATTGACATTTTTTTATATATACAGGGCATCATTATCATGGAGAGATTCTTAATTTAAAAACATGGAAAATGATAAAAGGAAGTAATGATAATGTTTTCTCAAGTCAAAGTTACAAGAATCTTTTGCATCATCGGTGGTAATTATTTTGTTATTGAATTGGAAATTGTTCCCATCATAATACCCTAACTTCAAAAGTCATTATGTCGAAATGCAGAAACTTTTATGAGACTTCGATGAGCATTGATATTTGATTCATTCTTTGTTAGAAAGGGTTTGATACCCTAATCATGGTAGCAGTGGTAAGCACATCTTGTTTTAGAGGTCAACTGTTTGGTTTGCAAGGAAACAAGGAGTATGTAAAGAGCAACAGTGAGTTCTTCTAGTTGTGTCGACAACAGTTGTATTCCTTATTATGCTCTTTTTGTTTTCTGCGTTTTGGGATCTTTAATTTGTTTGGGCTCGGTGTTTATCTTGATTAAATCTGTTGTTAGTCAGTTGCAAGTTAAATTGTGTAGCTTATGCTCTTCTTAATAAAGGGTTTGTGTAGAATAGTGTTTTGTTTTTATTTCAAAGATTAGTTTAAAAGAAACAAAAAACCATTCTTAGTCGGGCCTGTTGTTGTTTCAGATAGCATTTTGTGTTGAGTTTTTAAGTTTTTACCCACAGGTCTCTGGCAGTTAATTTTTTGAAAGAGAATTGTAAACGATTTTTTGATTACTCCTTAATAGATTTGTATATACTTTGTTCAAAAGAACCCAATTTGGGTCTGCTGTGTTTTCATTTATTAGAAAACCCTATTATTATGTTCTTGGGTTTTGTTGTGAGTCTATCATTTTTGGATTAGTTATGTTGTGTCGGCTCTGCAAACTATATGACAGTTATATGTTGTTTGATGTTAATACATTCTTGAAAAAGTTTTTTTCGATGGTTTATAGTTGGAACATATGGCAAAGGTAGTTTTTAGTTTTGGTTTTCATATGGAATTTGCTCATACAGTTTCTCAAACAGATTCTTTGTTGCAAACAGAGATCATATAAAATGATAGTAATGATCATTCAAAAGATTTGATGAGAGGGTTTTTGAAAATCACAGAATATTTCATTCAGAAAGGACAATATATATATATATATATATTGTTTTGAAATTTGACACATTGGAACTTTGATTTTGAAGTCATGACAAAATAGAGTTTGTAATCAGAGAAACAAAGATCAACTTTGTATTCAAACTGCTTCATATTTGTATATTTTTCAAAAAGACTATCAGTGAAATAGCTTTATAATACTATCAGTTAGATAGCACCATTTTCAGTGAGACAAATCAGCCAGTGAGGCTTTGTACAAAGAATATTTTTTTAGATAAGGCCAGTGAGGCCAAATTTGAGTGGTTTTATTCCCTAGGAGGGTTTCCACTCAAGACAAATTCTGAGTCATTTTTTTAAAATGTGTTTGCTTCATTATCTGTTCATTTATATTTTAGTATAAGTATATTCATGATCAAAGTATCATTTAAAGAATTAAATTTTTTAATTTGATTGTTAACACTAATTCACCCCCCCCTCTCAGTGTTAACTGCACTCCAACAATTGGTATCAGATCCAAACCTTGTTGTTGAGTCAACTAGGGGTTTCAGTTTAGGAGTGCTAATGGAAACTCAAGAAGGTTTATCGACAACTAGGGTACCACTTTTTGATGGTACTGGTTATGCTTTCTGGAAGTTTAGGATGAAAAAACATATCAACTCTGTAGGATATGATGTGTGGGAAGCAGTAGAAAATGCATATACTGCTACATCACCCCCTTCTGATGCTGATCAGAAACGTGCATATGATTGCAATGCAAAGGCTGAAAATGCTATTTGTTGTGGACTCACTAATGATGTCTTGAAAAAAATAATGGATTGTAAGAATGAAAAATCCATATGGGATAAATTTTCCACCATATATGAAGGTGATGATAAAGTTAAAGAAGCAAAACTTTAGAACTATAGCTTTAAATTTGACAGTCTAAAAATGGGTGACGATGAAAAGATTGCTGATTTTTTCTTAAAGATTCAAGAAAGTGTAAATGCAATCAGAGGGTTTGGAGAAAACCTTCCTGAAAAGCTTGTTGTTCAAAAAGTTTTGAGATCTTTACCCACTAAGTTTGATCCAAAGTTTGCAAAAATTGAAGAAAGAGACATTAATAAGGTAACTCTTGATGATCTCCATGGTTTCTTTACTGCTTATGAGATGAGATTAAACGAACATAACTTTGGTAGTAAGGAATCTGCCTTTAAAGTTGAGGCTAATGTTTTAGATGAAACAAAATCCTCTTTTGTAAGTAAACTAAAAAGAGGTTCAGGAAAATATAAAGGGAAATTACCCTTGAAATGTTTTAATTGTGGGAAGATAGGACACTATGCTGCAAATTGTCCTAATAAAGATCTTGAGAGTGATGATGAAAGCAATAAAAGATTCTCAAAGAAGAAGCAATCTAATTTTAAAAAGAAAAATACTTTAAAAAAGAAGAAAATTCTTTATGCAGATGTAACCGATAGTGAATCAGTTGAATCTTGTGATGAAACTGAAGAAATCTTATTTATGGCTGAAGTTGTTCTTGCAAAGGAAGATGAATCTAATTCTTAATCAGAAATTGATCTTGAGGGAGAATTGAAATATGCTCTCAAAGAAATTAAGAAATTGAGAAAAGAAGCAGTTATCTTAAAAGATAAAGATCAAGAAAATGTACAAACTATTTCTGATTTGACTCTTAAAGGAGAAGAAACCACGAAAATTCTTGAGATAACTCAAGAAAAACTAAAACATAAGGAGGATACATGCAACTCTTTGGAGGCAGAAGTTGTTAAGCTGAGAAATCAACTTGCCTGTTCTGATGAAGGTCAATGTTCAAATCACAATGATAAAGGAAAAGGTAAGATTTCTGATGATAACTTTAGTTTCAATGGTTATTGTTTCAATTGTAAACAATTTGGTCATAAGGCTAGCAATTGCAAGGTTTTGTCTAAGAGAAGTTATAACATTGTTAATGGAAATCTCTATAAATTTCTTGTTAATATTCAATTTTATTAATGCAAAGAAGTAGGTCATATAGCAGTGTTTTGTAAATCTGGTTTAAGAATACTGAAATTAAACTTGTTTGGAGGCCTAAAGGTGTTAAAGCCTTGATAGTTGAAACAACTTTTCACTCTGTTAAGAGAAATTTTTGGGTTCTCAATAGTGGCTATTCTCATCATATGACTGGTGAGAAAAACATATTTATAGACTATGAAGACTATTCTAGTGGTTTTGTTAAGTTTGGGAATGATCACTGTATTCCTATAGTGGGCAAAGGTAGTATTTTGCTTGAAAATGAAATACCTATCAATGATGTTTATTATGTGGAAGGACTAACTCACAATCTTTTGAGTGTAATCCAAATTTGTGATAATTGCTTTGAAATAAAGTTCTTTGAAACAGGGTGTGAGATTCAAAGGAAATTTGGTAAAACAGTAGTAGCAGGTTACAAAACAAATGGTAATGTATATTACCTGCAGGAAAGTAATGTTTGCTTCATGAGTCAAGTTGATGAGTCTAAATTATGGCATAGAAGATTTGGCCATATTAACTATGATAATCTGGTAAAGATAAGTAAAAATCAAAATGTTAGAAACATGCCTATCATATCTAAACCAGATAATCAAATTTGCAAAGAATGTCAGGAAGGAAAACAAGCTAGAGAAAGTGTAAAAACTAAAGAATACACATCAACCAGACCTTTGTAGCTTGTTCACACTGATCTATGTGGACCAGCAAGGACTAAATCCTTGAAAAATGAGAGGTATTTCATGATGTTTATATATGACTATACTCGTATGACTTGGGTAACATTTCTGGTACATAAGGGAGAAGCTTTTCATAAATTTAAAATTTTCAAAAAGTTGGTTGAAAATGAATCTGGTCTGAAAATCAAATGTCTTAGGTCAAATAGAGTTGGTGAATTTACCTCACAAGAGTTTGTTGATTATTGTGAAGATCATGGAATAAAAAGGAAATATTCAACCTCTAGTACACCACAGCAAAATGGTGTTGCTGAACGCAAAAATCAAATAGTGAAGGAAATGGCAAGAGCTATGTTGCATGATGCAGCTCTGTCAAACTCATACTTGAAAGAAGTAGTGCATACATCTATTTACATTCTGAATAGAGCTCAGATAAGAACTAAAACATAGCATACACCATATGAATTATGGTATGGCAGGACTACTAATGTAGGATATTTCAAAAAAATTGGCAGCAAGTGCTTCATTAAGAAAGATGCTGATAGCATTGGAAGTTTTGAATCAAGGTGTGATGAGGGTATATTTTTGGGATATTCTACACACAGTAAAGCATAGAGGTGTTACAATAAAATATTAAGAAAAGTTATGGAAATCGCAAATGTTAAGGTTGATGAAAATTTACAAAATTGTGAACAACAAAAGAAGTTTGATGATGATGGTGATTTTATTATGCACACATTTAATATAGATCTGAAAGATCAAAATGAACCTTCAAGTTCAATAGAGCCTGTACAATCAACTGAACAAAATATGGCTAATGATATTGCTGAACCTTCTTCTCAGTTGTCTTCTAGGCTAATGAAAAAGAAGCATCCTTCTGATCAGATTATTGGTGATGTGTCAAAAGGAGTTTAAACTAGAAGACAACTTTCAAGCACACAAGGTAATGGTGAACAAGTATATTTATCTTTGATTTCTGAAATAGAGCCTAAGACATATTCTGAAGTCAGTAGTGATAGTTGTTTGGTTCAGGCTATGCATGAAGAAATTGCACAAATTGAGAAAAAAAAACTTGGGAACTAGTTCCTAGACCTGAAAATAAAAATGTTATTGGTGCAAAATGGGTTTTTAGGAACAAGATGGATGAACAAGGGAATATAGTAAAAAATAAAGCTAGATTAGTTTGTAAAGGTTATTCTCAAGTTGAAGGATTGGACTTTGATGAAACTTTCACTCCTGTGGCTAGGTTAGAAGCAATTAGAATGTTTCTAGCTTACTCTGTGTATAAAGGTTTTAAAGTATTCCAAATGGATGTTAAAACTGCTTTTCTCAATGGTGACTTATCATAAGAAGTTTATATGGAATAGCCTGAAGGCTTTGTTGTTGTAGGTAAAGAATGTTATGTTTACAGGCTGAAAAAGGCCCTCTATGGTCTGAAACAGGCACCTCGAGCCTAGTATTCAAAGTTGGATACCTATTTACATGAATAGGGCTTCTCAAAAGGTGCAGTAGACAACAATTTATACTTCAAAGTGAGAGATGATAGTATTATAGTTGTTGTTTATGTTGACGATATTATATTTGGCAGTAATAATGATGCTTTGTGCTCTGAATTTCCAGCAACCATGAAGTGTAAATTCAAAATGTCAATGATTGGTGAACTTTATTTCTTTTTGGGTCTTCAAGTAAGTCAACTTGATAAAGGAATATTTATCTCACAAAAAAAATATGCTAAAGAAATGTTGAAAAAGTTTCAGATGATTGACTATAAACCAGTTGGGACTCCTATGGAAACTAGTTGTAAACTTTCAAAGGACACTGATTAGCCTAATGTGGATCATACTCTGTATAGATCCATGATTGGTAGTCTTCTATATCTAGCTGCCACAAGGCCTGATATTATGCATGCTATATGCCTAGTTTCACACTTTCAATCTGCACCTAAGTTGTCACATTTGAATGCAGTAAAAATAATTTTCAAGTATGTTGCTAGGACACAAGATTTCGGTTTGTGGTATCCTAAACATGGTGATTTTACTTTGGTTGCTTACACTGATGTTGACTGGGATGGAAATATTGATGATAGGCGAATCACTTCAAGTGGTGCTTTCTATCTTGGAGGTAGATTAGTAGCCTGGAATAGCAAGAAGCAGGATTCAGTATCCTTGTCAACTACTGAGGCTGAATATATAGCAGTTGCTACCTATCGTACGCATGTGCTTTGGATGGTTCAAACCTTGAAGGACATACAGGTTAATGTTGTTAGGCCTGTTCACATTTTATGTGATAATACAATTACTATTAATATCTCTAAAAATCCTGTACAACATTCTCGAACTAAACATATTGATATAAGGTATCATTTTCTACATGAAAAGGTGTTAGTAAATGAAGTTGTACTAGATTTTGTGGCATCTAATGATCAGGTGGCTGATATCTTTACCAAACCCCTCCCTAAAGCTTAGTTTGAAATGCTCAGAGACAAGCTTGGAGTTGTCTCTATCAATTCTCTTCCATGTTAACCCCAGTGCATGTAGTTAGGGGGAGCAGTTCTTGCATATTCCTTTGACCCTCAGTTTGTTTTGGCGTTTCAGAGTACAGTTCTTTTTGGCTCAGTTCTCTGTCTTTGGCATTGTGTCAAAAGGGGGAGATTTTGGCAGAAGGATTTGTTTTTTGATATGTGATGTTCAAATTTCATGCTATGTATAGTTTCGCTTATGTTTTTGGTAGTGCTTTGTTTCACAGTGATATGTAGTATTCATGATGATATGCTTTGTTTATTCAATCTTCAGTTGTATCTGATGGTTTCTCTGATATGTGACAGGATGGGATGGGTATGTACTTCATGCAGTCATCATGTTCAAAACAGGTATATTATAGCTTTGTGTTTGACATCAATGCCAAAGGGGGAATTTGTTGTCCCTCAGTATTGTTTGGCATTAATGTCAATACACTAAGGTTGACGTTACAGGTTGTGCACATGGTGATTTTCTTCAGTTTTGCATGTGTTCATATATCTATGCTGATTCTCATCTTACATTTGGGTTTGTAACATTCATTTGTATATCTATTGACATCTTTACTGAAGTGCAGTGATACAGGTTATATTCTAAAATGGGGCATTACTACATATATATCATAAAGAAATATTATTCTCGAATTTGTTGTAGAGTGAAAAGTGTCTCTCAAAAATAGGGCATATTGACATTTTTTTTTATATACAAGGCATCATTATCATGGAGAGATTCTTAATTTAAAAAGGTGGAAAATGATAAAAGGAAGTAATGATAATGTTTTCTCAAGTCAAAGTTACAAGAATCTTTTGCATCCTCGGTGGTAATTATTTTGTTATTGAATGGGAAATTATTCCCATCATAATTCCCGGACTTCAAAAGTCATTATGTCAAAATGTAGAAACTTTTATGAGACTTCGATGAGCATTGATATTTGATTCATTCTTTGTTAGACAAGGTTTGATACCCTAATCATGGTGGCAGTGGTAAGCATAGCTTGTTTCAGAGGTCGACTGTTTGGTTTGCAAGGAAACAAGGAGTATGTAAAGAGCAACAATGAGTTCTTCTAGTTGCGCCGACAATAGGTGTATTCCTTATTATGCTTCTTTGTGTTTTCTATGTTTTGGGATCTTTAATTTGTTTGGGCTCGGTGTTTATCTTGATTAAATCTATTGTTAGTCAGTTGCAAGTTCAATTGTGTAACTTATGCTCTTCTTAATAAAGGGTTTGTGTAGAATAGTGTTTTGTTTTTATTTCAAAGATTAGTTTAAAAGAAACAAAAAACCATTCTTGGTCAGACCTATTGTTGTTTGAGATAGCATTTTGTGTTGAGTTTTTAAGTTTTTACCCATGGGTCTCTGGCAGTTTCATTTTTGAAAGAGAATTGTAAACGAGTTTTTGATTACTCCTTAATAGATCTGTATATACTTTGTTCAAAAATACCCAATTTGGGTCTGTTGTAAGGGTGTTTTTTTTAGAGTATCAAATGTTTTCATTTATTAGAAAACCTTGTTATTATGTTGGGTTTTGCTATGAGTCTATCATTTTTGGATTAGTTATGTTGTGTTGGCTCTGCAAACTATATGATAGTTATATGTTGTTTGATGTTAATACATTCTTGAAAAAAAATTATTCGATGGTTTATAGTTGGAACATCTAGAAAAGGCACTTTTCAGTTTTGGTTTTCATATGGCAGTTGCTCATACAGTTTCTCAAACAGATTCTTTGTTGCAAATAGAGATCATATAAAATGATAGTAATGATCATTCAAAAGATTTGATGAGAGGGTTTTTGAAAATCACAGAATATTTCATTCATAAAGGATAGTATATATATATTGTTTTGAAATTTGACACATTGGAACTTTGATTCTGAAGTCATAACAGAACATAGTTTGTAATCAGAGAAACAACGATCAACTTTGTATTCAAACTACTTCATATTTGTATATTTTTCAAAAATACTATCAGTGAAATAGCTTTATAAGACTATCAGTGAGATAGCACCATTGTCAGTGAGACAAATCAGCCAGTGAGGCTTTGTACAAAGAATATTTTTTCAGATAAGGCCGGTGAGGCCAAATTCGATTATTTTTATTCCCCAGGAGGGTTTCCACTCAAGAAAAATTATGATTCAATGTTTTTAAATGTGTTTGCTTCATTATCTGTTAATTTATATTTTAGTATAAGTATATTCATGATCAAACTATCATTTAAAGAATTAAAAAATTTAATTTGATTGTTAACACTGATTCACCCCCCCTCTCAGTGTTAATTGCACTCCAACAATAACTAGTAAACAATTATAAATTTATTACATGTTAATAGCATTGTTTTATGAATGGTATTTTAATATGTGATTTTGGATGTTGAAAAGGCTAATATTGGATGTTTCAAGGGAACACCTCCCAATGCCAGTGGATTTACTCAAACCTACATGCAGGTAATAGAATAAAGATTTTAACTAATGAATTGTATTTAATAGATTTGTGTAGTTTATATTCATATAATTGATTGCGTTGCATTGCACATCATTCAAACTCAAAGCATTACTTCACATTCCATAACTAATAACTAGATGTTGATAGATGACAAAATTTCAACTACAATAGAGTTGTTTAGAAAGTCAACATAAGCAGTGATGCAATTACTTCACATAGCATAAGTAATAAGTCTAGGAGTAGCTTCCAATTGCATTTTCTTGTCATGACATTCCATGAAACCACTTTTTACTACTCGACATATTTTCAAACAGTTCATTGCCTTGTCTATGCTATGGATTCTTGGAAGGAATATATGAAAGAATAATAGTAAGCAATAGCATAGACAAGGCAATGATTTTTTTGAAAAAATGCCTCAAAGAAATGCAATCTAATGGTGATGTCCATCACCATGAGACCCAATTTCTTTGAGAAAATTTTTCAAATAGCTCACTGCCTTTTCTATGCTACCACATTTTCCATACATGTCTACCAAAGCATTTTATCAAACAATTCATTTCCTCACTACTATGGCTAAAAGCTTAAAAAAGGTGCTCTCCAAAAAATTGATGCAATGCAGGGCAGCCAAATAACTTAACTTCATCATTCAAAAGTATTCAATCCACTTTGCAACTCAAAAACTTAATTCTTCCATTGTTTTCAAAATTCTACCTAGTCTTCCTACTAGGTCAGCCAACCCACTTTTCCTATCAAAACTTTCAATTTTCTCAAACAAACTTGTCAAAAAATCCCCAAATCAATCACCCATCATGGCCTACTTTCACATATCAAGAACTCAGTACCAACTCCTTTGGATCATTGATTCCAAACGTAGCTTTCAACATTGATTTAGGCCTCAATTAGGCCTATTTTCCAAATAAACACCTCTCCAAACACACAACCAAACCTTGAACCCACTAAACAGTCAAAAGAAAACCAACAAAACCTCAGACTATTCAACTTTCAAGTCTCCACTTGCTCATTTAGACCCCTTTTCATAAAACCCTCACTTTCTTTGCAATCAACTAGGGCTTATTGAAACTCTTGTGCCCTGACCTCTCACAAGCTTAAAACCACCTCAATTAGGATTTTTTATGTCTACACATTCTCATTTTATACTTCTCTTATGCTGCCCTCAAGTCTTTATGACACTTGCTTCATGAACCTCTCACTTTTCACTTGTTTTCACCCTTTCTAACTAGGGTTTCATACTCTCTTTCTCACAACTGACCACTCCTAGCCTCTCAGGTTTACAAAACTTATATAAAAACATCTAATTACACATTCTCATGAGATTCCATTAGGTTCTCTATCCCTTTCTTTAACTGACTCATCTAGCCTTGCTCAAAGACACTAAAAATGGTTTTAACAAGGTAGCGTTGAGAAGCTCACCAAATATCCTTCCCAAACCTAATCTATATCTTTCACACCTACTCCTACATTATTCATGTCCATTCCACCAAGAAACAGTGGGTACAAAAAGGTGGAATGACCTGTCAAGTCATTGAAGCAATCAAACCACTAAACCCCTATTTTCTGGCTGCCTATAGTAATCAAGCCGCCAAAAGCTTGAAACTTAATATCAAATGCTCAAATTAGTTTTAAATTGATGTCAAAACCTAAATATTTCAATTCACACACATGAAATATTCCCTACCACCTATACAGAATCGTACACAGCAGATAATGGAGGAAAATACAAAAAAAAATTGTATAACAGTGATATTTTATTAGTTTTCTCCTTCAATCTCTCCAACAACAACTTACATCAATGGATCATATCATTTTAAACATTTCCCAACCTTTCCAAATTCCTACAATGACTCAATAACCTCTACGACTACTTTGACCCTTGGCATTCCATGCCTTTACACCTTTTTTGCATTTTTACAACATTTGAAATTGACAACTTTGTCAATATTTTGCAATTTTGCACTTTATGCCTAAATTAACTAAGACTATTAAAACCTCCAAAATGGCTATTTAAGCCTTATTACATCATCAAAACACCTTAACCAATTCAAACTCCTAAATTTTCCTCATGGAGGCATGTGCTTGCATAGGTGCACCTACACGACAAACTATGGATGCTTGGAAAAAATTTATCAAAGCATAATAGTAAGCAATAGCATAGACAAGGAAGTTAGTAGTTTGAAAAAATTCCTCGAAGAAATGTGGTCTCATGGTGATGGAATTCCATTCCATCACCATGAGACCACATTTCTTTGAGGCATTTCTTCGAACAACTCACCACCTTTTCTATGATACCACATTTTCCATACATGTGTACCAAAGCATTTTATCAAACTACTCACTTCCTTGTTGCTATAGCTAAAAGCCTAAAATAGGTACTTTCCAAAAAACTATGGATGCTTGGAAAAATTTCTATCAAAGCATAATAGTAAGCAATAATACCATAGAGAAGGCAATGAATTGTTTGAAAAAATGCCTGAAAGAAATGCAGTCTTATGGTGATGGAATGCAATGATGTGCATTTGTTTGTAATGTCATTCCATCACCACAAGACCACATTTCTTTGGGGAATTTTTTTGAACAGTTCACTACCTTCTCTATGCCACCACAGTTATCATACATGTCTATGAAAGCATTTTATCAAATGGTTCACCAACTTGCTGCTATGGGTAAAAGCCTAAAAACACATGCTTTCGAACAAGATATGGATAGGGAAAATAGTAAGCATGAAAATATATAGTTTAATAAGTACTCAATTTTTTTTTCATTATCTCATACATTATAAGTCATGACGTGGATCACTATTGTAGTTTTTGTGATTGAATAATTTATTGTTTTATTTTCAGATGTTGCAAGTGAAAACACCTCTGAATGTGATGAGGAAAATGGAGATCGGTGTTTGATCTGCTATAGAATCTTGGATGGCTCTGATAGGGGAGGTATGAGGAAAATTACTAAATTTCAATTTACATTTATTGTTATAGATGTTAGTTAGTGAAAAAGCAAACCATTATTGATTTTGTAGTTTAATTTCTATTTGGATGGTTTATACAATGCTTTAGCATGCCTCATCCTGGGTGTGTGAATATTTCCCTCATGGAGAGTGATCATCAGATGGTAGTAAGTGATTATTTTGTTAAATATATCATTTTTTTAAATGTAATTTCTATATATTAATGGCTTTACTTCTTATTGTAACATATAAAAATTTACCAAGAATTAAACAATAGGACAAGTAGCAGGAGCACTCCTTGAGCACAACATAAATGAGTGACAGATGTATCACCATCCAATCAACAAGAAAAGGGAAAGAGTCTATTTCAGAGCATGGAGAGCAATGACTTTTGATTCCAGAGCCCTTTGTTGTATGCCTACATGACAGTTTTGTACATATTTTGTATTGGATATATTTGACATTGTATGCCTATATGGCATTCTCGTAAGCCTATATGGCCATTTTGTACCTATATTTCATACTTATATCAACATAGATTGATGTATGCCTACATGGCTATTTGGTTAATACAAATATTTTTTATCAATGGTGTCCATATTTGCATTCTAGATTCATGGTTCGATAGATATGAGTTATGTGTATTCAACTGTATTCTTTACAACTTACGTGTATACTTTGTGACTTAAGTGTGTTCTAATGTATACTTTTCAACTTACATGTTTTCATGCGTATACCTTGTATTCATGCATATACTTTGTATTAATTTGTGTATACTATGTATTCATGTGTATAATTCAAGGCTTATGTGTTTTTGAGTACTTGTGCTTCCCTTATTCACATGTGCATGCTTGACTTATTCATGTGTATACTTATTAATTGGTTAGCCCTAGCATTGATCATTGTTGTCCTTCATGGGCTGTCTTGAATATTAATTGATTGATGCTAAACAAATTTATCTAAAATCAAAAAGCATGTTTTCAATTAGTATTCCATGAAATGATTCATAAAAGGATTCCAATATATTTAATCCTTTGATTGGAACAACTCAAATAAGCAAAGGATACATAAACTTCACAACACTTGCAAAACATAATATTCAGAGTAGATGAAGTAGTTAACTTCTTGACACATTATCATACAAACATTTATCTTGAATAGTCTTTAAACATTTTCACAACATTATCCTGATAGTGCAAAATGAATTGTTATGTTCTTTATGTGTCACCATATAAACACATTGAAAGATTTATATGTCAACTTTTTGCAATATTATTTCTTGTCTATGAAATGGACTCAGGAGAAAGAAAGTTATAATTTATAATACAAATAAGAAATGGACTCAACGCTGTCCTAGACCCCCAAATAGGTCTATTTAACAAAAAAAAACCCTCTCAATCACTCTTCCAATTGCAAAACACCATTGGGCAAAATTTACTAGTTTGCAAATCCACAAAATCCATAATTTTTAGGGTGTGATTGGCCCTCTAACCCCACTATCCTCTAAACCCTCACTTTTCTCAAATTTCACTAGGGTTTATTGAAAACCCCATATCTAGACGTAATACAACCTCAAAACCTCTTCCAACACTCTTCATTATACCTACACAAACTTAATTGACCACCAAATTATGTTTCCCCCTGACTTTACCCACTTTTACTCACTCAAACATCTCTTTTTCATTCAAAACCCCTCTTTTCCCAAATAGGGCATGATGCCATATCATAATTTTGACCTCCCTTGTCCTTGTAGACCGTTTGAACACATGAAACTCCACAACCTCACCCTATTTCCAACCTATTCTAACTTATTCTCTAGCAATTTCTTCTTTTCACTTCGTCTAGTCTTTCTTTTAAGGCCTAAATTCTGAATTTTCAACAGGGGCAGCATTAGTAATCTCTCTTCCAATGCCTTTACCAATTCTATTTTCTTATTCGTACTCCCTATCATACTTACATAATTGAATCAAATGACCCCACATTAACTAAAAACTAAAAGCAATATTACAAAATGGCCTATCATGGCCTTATTTGACATTATAATGACTAAAACCACTGAACTAGACCTTCTTCATCAAATGGAGGAACAACGTGCTATGCACCAATGATCATACACTTTTTTGTGTGGAATACTCAGACTTCTCAACCATCATGTGTATGTTTCTCTTTTTGATTGTTTTGCATGCCATCATAAGGGATCAAACCGGTTGAACATAGTTTAGAGAAATTATGCATGTTTGGGTGTTAAAGAGGAACATTAATAGCATAAACCTACCTATCAAGTTGCATTGGAGCAGTTTTTTTGGTCACACGAATTTCAAAATGAAAGTTACACCACTTTGCAACTTTACACTGCTTGTATTTGACACTTTTTCCATCAAGTGAAAACTGGACACCATAGGAAAATTACTCTGAGACAACAAAAACCAAGAGAGGTTATTGTAGAGGGGCCCAATGCAATCCCATAGGATCATACAAAGAGTTTGTAAGCATCACGATTTCTGAGTAATATCCCATCAAAGTTTGCTTCCCTTTTGTACTTTGGACCCTTAAGGGATCAAGCCAGTTGAATGTAGCTCAGAGTGATTCCACGTGTTTGGGTGCAAAAGAGGACCATGCCTAGCTTAAACATACCTATTCAAACATGTTTGAATAGTCTGTTTGGTCACAAGAGTTGCAGAATGAAAGTTGCACCACTTTGCAACTTTGCACTGCTTGCATTTGACACTTTTTCCATCTAGTTGGCGTAGAAATCCTGATTTGATAAAGTTGTTACAAAGTAACCAATAGTGGTTTGTTGGAATGTGATTGTGTACCCTGAAGGGTCCTTGAAATGGTTCAAGTCTTGGTCTGAAAGAATCTTATCAAGAAGAAATACCCGATTGAATGAGTTGGCAATGGTATAAGGAAGAGTGTTGATTTGGTGAAAAGTGAAGAATTTTGAGAATTGTGACTTGTGAAATGTTGTTTTTGGTTAATTTTTTGTGTTCAGTTGTGTTGCAGGACCTCCCCTGGTTGCATCACAATTCAAATGCTTTGTCCATGCTTCCATTTTGAGCCATGATTGCAAGATAGGCTGCACATTTCCCCATGTTTCTAACTTAGCCTTGAATAAAGAGTCTTGTAACCGTGGAGAAAAGGGTTAGAATCCCTTGTAGGTAGACTAATCAAGGAAACATTTAAAATATATGACAAATAAAAGTGATGAGGTAGGTTTAGAAATAAGGTAAATTTAGAAATAGAGATGAAAACCAAAATAGTTTCTAAGATCTATCAATGTGGGAGGAGTATATTCCAATTTTTTAGAGACATGTATGGAAAATTTGGTAGCATAGACAAGGAAATGAGTTGATTGGTATAACTGTTTGACAAAATACCTCAATGAAAGCTTCAGAGAGTGGTATGCACATCCATAATAAAGGATTGAGAAATGATGTTTTATTTTACTTCCTTAAAATGTATGTCATATATATGTGTATACAAAATGTGGAAGCATACACAAGGTAAGTCAATTGTTAAATAAAAAAATGCCTCAAAGAGATGTGGTTTAAAAAATGTAATTGGCAAGTGTATATAATTGTGTAATTTAAAATGTGCATTGAAAACCTAAGGTTATAATGACAAACAAACAATGATCAACATGGAATATGCAAAATAACAAAAATGAAAGCAAGCCATAATAGAATGAAAGAAAATGTGTAGAGACTTCACATACCTAAAAAACTAGAGTTTCAAATGGAGGAGTTCAACAAAATTATGTAGCCTTAGCTTCTTCTTTCTTCAAACTCCTCAACAATTTAACTTTTTTAAAAGCTTGTTCCCCTCCAGAATTCAATTGTATATTAGTTTTCAATAGAATTCAAACTTGAATTGATATTATATGTCTTTCAACGTGAAAACTTTGCTATTTCATGCAAAGGTGGTGGAATGTGAAAAACATGCATGAACACTTCACAACATCATCAAAAAGCTACTTTTTTGTTGGAGCACACATAGAACCAGGAGAATATGCATAATTTGGGCCTTTAGATCATGGGTATATTGAGTTTTTTTACTATTTTTAGTGCAACACAAAACACGCTTGCATTATAACACACTCGCGTTATAATGCGAGCATGTTATTTCTTCCTAAAACAACCATATCTCTACTTCTTCAAAATGCGCTTGCATTATGAGAAAGTTGGTTTTTTAATAGATTTCTTTTCTCTCTATTTGTCTATACCCTATATACCCTAATTCTATCCCTCTTCCCTCTACCCGTTTACCCTAATTCTATTTGTCTCCCCTCTACCCTAATACCCTCACTCACTCCTATCTCTCTCCCCTCTACCCTTTACCCTTAACCCTTATACCCTCTATCATCTACCCTTTATCTCTCTCCCAATCCCTCTCTCTCTCTCTCATCTCTCAACCCCTATACCCTCTCCCTCTCTCAACTCCCTCTCTCTCTCACTCAGTCACTCCTTCCATCTCTCTCCCCTCTACCCTCTACCCTTAACCCTTATACCCTCTATCCTCTACCCTCTATCTGGCACCCACTCCCTCTCTCTCTCTCTCTTGCCTCTCCCTCCTACCCCCTCCCCCTCTCTCACTCCTCCCTCCTTCTATCTCTCTCCCTCTACCTTCTGCTCTGCCCTACCCTCAACCCCTTAAACCCTAATTTTATATCTCCTCTCTACATAACCCCTTATACCCTCTATCCTCTACACTTATCTATCAATCCTCCCTCCCTCCCTCCTCTCTCTCTCTCATCTGAAAAGCTATACCTCTCCCTCTCTCAACTCCCTATCTCTCACTCCTCACTCCTTCTATACTCTCTCCCCCATCTACCTCTACCCTTCACCCATATACCCCTCAACCATAAACCTAATTCCTATCTCTCCTCTACCCTTAACCCTTGCCCTTATACCCTCTATACTCTACCCTTTATCTCTCTCCCCAGTCCTCCCTCTCCCCCCCTCTCTCTCTCCTCATCTCTGGCCCCTATACACTCTCCCTCTCTCAGCTACTTATCTCTCACTCACTCCTCCTTATATCTCCCCCCTCTACCTCTGCATAGCCCCTAAACCCTCTGCCCTTAAACCCTGGTTCTATCTCTCCCCCCTCTACCCTCTACCCTTAACCCTTATACTCTCTATCCTTTACCCTCTATCTCTCTCCCACTCCCTCCCTCTCTCTCTCTATCCCTCCAACCCCCTCTCCCTCTCTCAACTCCCTCTCTCTAAATAACTCACTCCTATCTCTCTCCCCTCTACCCTTAACTAATAACCCTCAACCCTTAAACCCTAATTCTATATCTCTCCCCATATAACCTCTACCCTTGGCACCCTTATACCCTCTGTCCTCTACCTCTATCTCTCTCCCACTCCCTCCTGTCTCTCTCTTGAGTCTCTCCCTCCTAACCCCTATCCTCTCTCAGCTCCCTCTCTCTCTCTCTCTCACTCACTCCTATCTCTCTACCCTCTGCCTCTGCCTTCACCCTTATGCCCTCTACCCTTAACCCTTAAACACTAATTCTATCTCTCTCAATCTAACCTCTAACCTTAACCCTTATACCCTCTATCCTCTACCCTTTATCTCTCTCCCAATCCCTCCCTCTCTCTCTCTCTCAAGTCTCTCCCTCCTACCCCCTCTCCCTCTCTCAACTCCCTCTCTCTCACTAACTCACTCCTATCTCTCTCCCCTCTACCCTCTACCCTTCACCATTATATCCTCAACCCTTAAACCCTAATTATATATCTCTCCCCTCTCCCCTCTACACCCTTCATATATATCTATCCTCACCCCTTTATCTCTCCCCAATCCTCCCTCCTCTCTCCTCTGTCTCTCCTTCCCCTATTTTGCCTTCTCCCTCTTGCTCCCCTCCTCTCACTCCCACTCCTCCTACTCTCCTCCCTCCCCTCTACCCTTAACCCCTGTAAGCCTCCAGCCCCTTGAAGCCTAATTCTGTCTCTCCCCTGCCTTAACTGTAGAACATACCCTCTATCCTCTACCCTCTCTCTCTCTCTCTCTCTCTCTCTCTCTCTCTCTCTCTCTCTCTCTCTCTCTCCTCTCTCTCTCTCTCCTCTCTCTCTCCTATTTCTATCCCTCACCCCTCCCTGCCTTCTGCCTGCTTCCCTTAAACCCTGAGTGCATCTCTCCCATCTACCCTTTACCCTTAACCTTTATACCCTAAACCCTAAACCATCAACCCTAAAACCCTTAACCCTTAAACCCTCTACCCTCAACTCCTAAACCCTAAATCCTTAAACCCTCTACCCTCTACCATTTACCCTATACATTAAACCTAAAACCTCAATTCTCAACCCTCATCCTTTAATCCCTCAACCCTCAATATTTAAACCCTAAACCATCAACCCTTATACCCTCCACCTTTTACATTGGACCCTCAACCATAATACCCCAACCCTATACCCTCAACCCTATACCCCCAACCCTATACCCTCTACCCTGTTCCTTACACCCTAATCCCTCAACACTTACACCCTTAAACCAACTTAGTAAACTCTCAACCCTAGTCCCCCCTCAACCCCTATACCATCTACCCTATACATTGGACCTTCTACCCTATAAACCCTTAAACACTCAACCGTAAACCGTAAACCATCAACCCTAAACCCTCAACCCTTAAACCCTAAACCCTTAAACTATCTACCCTCTACCCTCAACCCTAATCCCTCAACCCTTAAACCCACTTATTAAACTCTCTACCCTAATCCCTCAACCCTCTTGACCCTTAATCCCTCAACCCTTAAAACCTAATCCCTCAACCCCTATACACTCTACCCTATACATTGGACCCTCGACCCTAATCCCCCAACCCTATACCCTCAATCCTCTACCCTCATCCTTAAACCCTTAACCCTTAAACCCTCTACCCTATAAA
>VDFB02353493.1:31763682-31808221 GCA_007258455.2 Sequoia sempervirens
TAAACCCTCTACCCTCTACCCTCAATCATCTACCCTCTACCCCCAACCCTAATCCCTCAACCCTTAAACCCTTAAACCCACTTAGTAAACTCTCTACCTTAATCCATCAACCCTATTGAACCTTAATCCCTCAACCCTTAAACCCTAATCCCTCAACCCATATACCCTCTACCCTATACATTGGACCCTCAACCCTAATCCCCCAACCCTATACCCTCAATCCTCTACCCTCATCCTTAAACCCTCAACCCTCAACCATTAAACCCTCTACCCTCTACCCTCTACCCTATAAACACCCAACCCTCAATTCTCAACCCTCAACCCTTAATCCCTCAATCCTCAACCCTCAAACCCTAAACCCTCAACCCCGATACCCTCTACCCTATACATTAGAATCTTAACCCAAATAATTCAACCATATGTACCCTCAAACCTAATACCTCAACCCTATACCCTCAACCCAATACCCTAATCCCTCATCCCTACAAGTCGTCAAACCTATACCCTATATTCTCAACCCTCTACCCTATACATTGGATCCTCAACCCTCATATATGTATGTCCCTCCCTCCTCTTCTCTCCTTCTCTCTATCCATCCATACCTCCCTCCCTACCCTAATCCATCAAACCTAAAACCTAAACCCTTAAACCCTTAAACACTAAACCCTAAACCCTTGATCCTCAACCCTTAAACCCTAAACCCTTAAACCCTCTACCCTCTACTCAATACCCTCTACCCTAAACCCTAATCCCTGAAAACTAATCCCTCAACCCTTCCACCCTTAAATCCAATAAAACTCCATACCCTAATCCCTAAACCCTCAACCCTTAATCCCTCAACCCTTAAACCTTCAACCCTCTACCCTCAACCCTTAAACCCTAATCCCTCGACTCCTATACCCTCTACCCTATACATTGGAACCTCAACCCTGATACCTCGACCCTATACCCTATACCCTCAATCCTGAATCCTCAACCCTCAATCCTCAACCCTCAACCCTCAACCCTCATCTCTTAAAACCTAAACCCTTAAACCCTCTACCATCTACCCTCTACCCTATACATTAAACCCTCAACCCTCAATTCTCAACCCTCAACCCTTAATCCCTCAACCCTCAATTCTTAAACCCTAAACCCTCAACCCCTATACCCTCTACCCTTTACATTGGACCCTCAACCTAATCCCTCAACCCTCAACCCTTAAACTCTATAGGTCCTCCACCCTAATCTCTCAACCCTATACCCTCAACCCCTATCACTTTCTCTCTCTATCTATACATCTCACCTCTTCCTCCTTCCCTCTCTCCTACCCTATCTAATTGTCTCTATCTACCCTCTCCCTCTTTCTATGTACCTCTCATTCAATAAATCTCTACCACACTCTCTTGATCCCTTTACTATCTCTCTCTATCTCCCTCCCACTCTTTGCCACTCCCTCTCTCTCCCTCTCTCTCATGTATCTCCCTCTCACCCCCTCTCTCTCTGGTCTCTCCCTCTAGCAACCTAGCTAGGTAACTCTCTCACTCTCTCTCACTTCTCTTTATATATCCCTCCCACCCTACCTAGCTAATTCCCTCTCACTCCAACCCCTTCTCTCCCACTCCCTCTCTCTTAAAATCTCACTTTATCCCTTTATCCCTCTCACCCCCCTCACACTCTCAAGTCTCTCCCTTTGGAACCCTACCTACATAACTCTCTCTTTCTCTTTCTCTGTCTCTCCCTCTCTCCCAATTCTCTCTCTCTCCCACCCCCTCTCTCTCTCACTCCCTTTATCCCTTCCACCCTACCTAGCTAAGTCCCTCTCACTCCAACCCTTCTCTCCCACTCTCTCTCTCTCCTCTCTCTCTCTCTCTCTCTCTCTCTCTCTCTCTCTCCCTCTCCCTCTCCCCCTCCCCCTCCCTCTCCCTCTCTCACCCTACCTAGAAAACTCTAGATTTCTCTCTCTTAAAATTCTCCCTCCCTCTAAAGACATAAATAAATACATACATACAAGCATAATACATATGTACATACAATCCTACATACATATAAGCATACATGCACATGCACATATATACAATCTTACATACAAGTAGGCATACATACAATATACATGCATTGATACATACAGGCATACATACATACATACATACATGGCATACATACATACATACATACATGGCATACAAGCATACATGTGCATACAAACATATAAATATATGAACATACATTCAATATAGTAGCATTAAACATAAATCAAGACATAACGCGAGCACGTTATATTGCACTTACGTTATGGCTTGCTAGACATGCTCCCCACAAACAAAAAAACCATGTCAAAACTAACATATAATGTGAGCGTGTTATAACACACCCACATTATATCTTGATTTGGGAATCCCCAAGCCTTGGGATTGGTATTTTCCTTGGAATAGCAACCCAAAGGATTGAAGGGCATTCCCAATGACCAAAGATGTGTTTTTGCAAATTCTATAATATTTCACATAATCGGGTTTGTGCTCACTGTCAGGATTGCATGTGGTTCAATATCAAACAAATCAAACATATGGGTAATGTTAGGTTCTCTCTTAGCTATCCAACGATGTAAATTTTTTCACTTTCTAACAATGTTAAGTTGTTCATCCATAATTTCTTTTGTTTATATGTCTCTTTTTTGGAAAAAGTAGTGTTTGGTGTTTTTTTTGTTATAAATTAACCACTCATCAAAATTTCAAATAAATTACTTTTTTAGAAACTAGAATCCATTCTATAGATTTTAAAAAAAAATCAATTAGTTTCCAAAATTGGTAGGGGTAGCACGACCAAAATTATGTTTTTTAGGAAGTGTCCACTTCGAAAATTAGTAAAAAATAAAAATATTCATTAAAAAATTATCAGAAAAATCATGCATCAACTACATACTGTTAGCTAACTTCTGACCATAATGATTTTAAAAATACTAAAAAAATTTCACCGTACGAGGGTCGTACAAGAGTTGCTATGTTATGTTTTTCTAAAAAAACATCAATTTGTGTACGTCCCTTGTTTGAACCCCTTAATCTCAACTATTTTCAAAATAAATTAGTAGTTTAGAAAGTAGACTCAAAGCACTTGAATCTTTCTTTTTGTTCCATCTCAAAATTTTGAGTGTAACTATCCTCAATTTCACATCCAAGGTCAGTATTTCCTGATTTCAAAAAAAAAGTGGCCACTTAAGCCCCCTTTTTGGGAACCATCTTGGTGCACTTACCCTTACTTAAAGCGATTATTTTAATAAAATTTAGTAATGTAAGAAAGTAAGATAGTTCCATTCTCTTTCTTATCTAATTTTGCTTAATGGATTATAATATAAATGTATTTAATTACTTATCAAAGCTTGTTTAAATCCACTTCCTTTGTAATGTCAAAACAAGAAATTTAGTTTTTATTTTCTCGAATGAATCTTATGGTCTTAATTTAATTTCTTTGCAAAAGTTAATTAGTAATATCAAAGGAAGTATCTTACGGTCTTAATTCATGATTGCTTTATATTTTTTAGTGATGACAACTTGGTTTCTATTTTTCCAAGAAAATTAAATTCCTATAGTAATGTTAGTCATAATTATCAAATGATTAATTAGAAACGGTAATTCTTGTACACTGTATGCTCTCACTTCACCCATAATGCAAGTGGAAAGGAAAATATGATTTTTTTAATTTCAAAAGTAAATTAGTATCTTGTTTTATGTAAATGAATATTGATAAATTAAAGTTGTAAATTGTTGTACACCATATGCTCTCATGTCACTTGTATTGGGATCTTGCTGATCAGAAAGTGGAAAGGAAGTAGTTATTTTTTACAAGTAGGCTATTATCACAATTTGCATTCAATATTGTCTTAATTTTCTTTTATAATAGCCATGGTAAAGTTAGTATAAATTAATGTTTATTTTATTTCCAAAAGAATATTACCTTGCAAGAAGTAATTAGATGTTATTTCCTTTCTTAGATAGGTAAACTTTAATCAAGAGTTGAAACGAAAAACCAACAACGTTCGGTATCGGCAGTGCCTCTGGCTCACATTTACGGGTAATTCCGTCATGCTTGAGCTACTCCATCCATAGCATAATACAACTACAAAAATGGTGTTTGTGGTATCATCCCTTTAAATCACCGAGGAGTAATAAGGAACATTTGATGTATGCAAAATCCAATACATGAGTAATCTCTCTTGGATTGATAATCTAATAAGATAATTTCAAGTTAACGAAAATCCACTAGTTCAAACCTAGAAAACCCCATTATAGGATTCAATGGGATTTATTTTAATATTTTTATGTTAATTTAAGGTAATCGTATCTCAAACGGGTTCAAGGGAGACATTATTTAGGAACTAGGATTTAGATGTTTATAAAACAAGTAATAGTCATGGAGATTATTTACTTATATTTTTATTGCTTCCCTTCATGAGTGGCACTCACAGAGGAACTGTCTGGGGAAAAATGGGCCCTAGAAAGGGATGCATACCCACAAAAAAATTCACATCAAACATAGATTAGAAAATAGAACTACATATTTTATGCCTTGATCCCATTTGGAAGCAAGGTATGTAGGCAGTCTAGGAAATGAAGGATACTCCCAGTAGTTCAGGCATTTAAGGATGGGGCTTAAGAAAAGTTAGGATAATAATAAATTAAAATATAATTTAATAATTCAATAGAATTGTTGGGTTGAAAAGGGGCTAAAAATATCTAACATAAAGATAAGATAAAATACATTCTTTGTATACTTGAAAGGGATCCTAGATGGATTCGCTTGACTCCCCGAGGCCTTAGGCCAAATTTTGAAGTAAGACTCAAGCTATATATTTAATCTTACATACTCCTAAGGATGATGACCTCAGTGAAATTCCAAGGAAAGTGTGGTATTTAGTTAGTGACTAAGGACCTAGATGGTCCCAATGAGTCTAAGTTTCTGGCTAGAGCACATTCTTTCACTCGTGTCCTCTATAAAACTACATTTGCATTTGGATCTCTCTGAAAAGTTGTGCCTGCATCTGGCCTGATAACCTAAGTCTTGTGAAAGAGACCTTGTAGGGTTCCCTAATTATTCTAGCATATTCTAAAACTCAACCATGTTTTGACCATCATTACCCCATCATTTTACACCTCATCACCCTTACCTAGACCTTTCCATTTTCACCCTCCCATAATTAATCAATTTGATCATAACCCCTCACTTTTCAAATATCCCACCCTCCCCATCATTTGGCTTTGTCATTCTCATCTTTGGACTTAATACAAACCCTTAGAATCTCTCATTATTAATCTCTCCATCATTTTGTTGCCTCACCATTTTTAACCTCCATTTTCATCTTTTCATAGTCATCCTATTATCATCCCCATTTAGACTTATCATCATCTTGGACTTGGAATCCATCCTATCATCTCATCATCCTCGTCACCTCATTAACCAGTTTCTATTACCATTAGCCTACTCATCATTCTTAATCACATCCTTGTCATCCCATCTAACCCTTAGATGACTTCCCAAAATTTTCTAATACCATCAAACCTTATCTAGTCATCAAGCCCATAAATATCCCACTTACGATTGAAATTGTAATCTTTATCCAATCTAATTATTACCCTTGAAAATCATTTTGTCATTAGGGTTTAATCTATATCCTTAACCATCCTACTAATCCAAGGGTAGCTTAAGAACTTTCCTATCTTAAGTTACATCCTAGGTTAACCCATCCTTTTGGATTACTTAGCTTGAGAATTTGGCTCCCTTAAGTTAAGTTTTTCAAAAACATCCTTTATCTAACCTTTCTTAGGAACTTTCCTATCCTAAGTAAGCAAAGATAAAAATGTCAAATCACCCCATCCTAAGGATCTAGATTTTAACTCTTGATTACAAAAATTGATTTTTCACACATCCTTTGTCAAAGGTTTACCCGTACCATCATCTAATCAAATCAATAATCCAATAAACCAATCAATCACCTTAAATAAATTTTAATCATAATCTTCCAATAATAACCAAATATCCAAAATTCATCATCTAATCCTTAGATAAACATTATCATGCATTGTATTTTGTCCAAACTAAGTCCAAAGTCTAAAACCTCCCAATACCCTCTCAACACCATCCAACCATAAATGTAAGTCCAAGTCAACTCCAAAGGTCATCTAAACATCACCAAACATCCAACCTTAATCAACTCTAAGCCCAAAATCATAGACCAACTTTAATTCATCAATCATTTCCACATCCATCCAAACCCATTACCCTTATCTTGCATGCCAATCACTAGATCACAAGTCAAGAAATTAATGAATTCCCAAGAAGAGTCCTTTTATAACACCAACTCATCTCAACCAACAACATCTCATGAAGAAATGATAGGCATGGAAGAAGAATCCCCTAGACTAAGGGAATTTTCTGCCAACCCTTATAACCAAGAGATGATAGAAAGATTAATGCTATGTGGAAAAAAAATACTCCTAATTGAACTCATAGCTAAGTGGGATAAGCTACCCTCTAACTTGGACATCTCACAACTAAGGAGTGATGAGCCTCCTAATAATAATTCACCATATACCAATTTCTTGTAACATGTCCTAGGCACAAAACCCAACCTTAATCCCCCACCCTCCATAAACACAACACAACCCTTTTATAATCTATTTCCACTCTCATCACAACTAAGGGTTACTACCCCCCATAATACCCATGTCACTTATGCATCCATCAATCCAACTAACTCAACACAACCTCCCATCACCACATCCATTCATACAAACTACATTTCTCAACACAAACCTAATATCTATCAACCTCTTAAATCAAATATCCTAACCGATAATCCCCTACCCCCACCTCCAAATAATACACCAACTTCAAATATCTCACATCAACCTATCAATAATCCCCACCACATAATTCTAAAATTCCCCCAATATCAAATCCTCAACCTCAACATACCATATACAATAACCCCCCACCCCCACCTCCTGATAATCCTTCAACATCAAACCCTCAATATAACCAATACATTGATAATCCACCCTCAACACCTAGCCATCAACAATACAATTGATACATCAAAAATCCCCCATTAACACCTTCATACCAATACATGTACATATAATTACTCCAAAATCCTCCATCCAATAACTTCAATTTACCCCAAGAGTTATAGAAGATGAAAGACATGATCCAAGGGCTCCAAACTAGTCAAATAATGAATACCTATAGGTATGAGGATATATGCCCTTACCTATTTGACCAATCCATACTATCCATCCCCTTCCCTAAAGATTATGAAATGCCAAAATTTGATAAATATAAAGGGAAAGGTAACCCCATTAAAAACCTTAAAGATGTTAGAGTGGCGTGCCAAGAAGTCGCTTATAACGATGTATACCTCATGAGGTTATTTCCTATAAGCCTTGGTGGTCAAGCCTTGGAATGGTTTACACACTTACCTCGAGGGTCTATAACATCTTTTTCTGACTTAGCCGAATAATTTGTGACCCATTTCTCATATAGCATTGACCAAGAGATAACTTTGGATAAGTTATGTACAACCAAAAAAACAATGGGGAGGGTTTGCCACATTCCTTCAAATATGGAGACACCTTGCAAGTCAATTCCCCCTACACGTACCTGAAAATAAATGGTCAAAATCTTTATTGAAAATTTGCATCCAAAAATAGCCCTACATTTGTAACTACAATGTGTCACCACATTCGAGGAAGTCATTGAAAAATGGCTAACCATAGAAAAAGATTTAATTGTTGAAGGGGTAATCAAAATTTACAAAGACCATAAAGACAATAACCAACCATCTAATGATAACTCAAAATATTGGTCTCAAAATAAAATTTTGTGAATGATGGAGTAACTGATAGAAAACATGTTCAAAATGTACAAAGTACCCCATCACATAATCCACAAATATCACAACAATAAGGCATCTACAATACCATCACCATCCCCCAAGGAAAATTAAAATAAACTATTCAAACCAATTGTAAGTACACCCCTTTGGGAGAACCTCTTGATGCCATATTCCACAAACTTGCACAAGAAAACTTAATCAAATTTCTAATTACCACACCCCTTGATGAAACAAAACCAAAACCAACATGGTATAAAGATAATGAATATTGTGAATATTATTGAATCAAGGGCCTTAGTACCATCAAACACATGAAACTAAAGAATTATATTCAAGATCTTATAGAGAAGGGAGAAATCAAGATTCAAAACCAAAACTCACCAAATGAGTAACTAGGAATATACACACAACCCTTCCCACAAAATAATGAAGGGAAAGAATCATCCTCTTATCACATTGTCTGATACACATACACTAATAATGCTAATCCCTCATCACATGACACAACTATTGGACATATTGAAGAATGCAATACTATAACTACCAAGGCACCTAATTGCACCATCACCACCCATCGAGGCAAAGTGACAATACAAGGAACATCATATTCATCATCCATTCCATCAACCACTAATAAATACAACATCATTGAACAACATGGAAAAAAACCATCACAAATTTTCATCTTATAACTTCTTTGAACTTCACCCACACATAAAGAATCCCTTGATAAAGCTATCCAAGAATCTAGGGTGCCAAGAGATATAAATGTCAATTAGTTCCAAGCCATAATTGGAAACTTATCATCCACACACCATCTAAAATTCACCAATAAAGACCTTCATTTTGAAACACCTTATAATAAACCATTGCACATTGTAGCCATCATACATAAGAATAACATTAAAAGATTCCTAATAGATGGTGGATTAGGACTCGATCTATGCACTTTGAAATTAAAAATACAATTGGGCTATTCAAAGGACATAATCAATCCCAATAAGAAACTAAAAATAAAATCATATGATGACATAGAAAGAGAATCAAAAGGTACCATCAAGTTACCTATTCAAGTTGGTGTAACCATTATGGAAACATGTTAGATACTTGACCTTAACTTACCATACAACATAATCCTTAGACGACCATGGATACATGCCATGAAATCCATCCCCTCAACCTAACATCAATGCTTAAATTTCTTACATAATGGAAAACAAATTACCATTCCTGCTGACCCACAACCTTTTCAATATTGCAAGAATTGGAAGGAAAGTACAAGAGCTATCACCATTATCCTAATAATGATGAAGCATCCACGTCATCCACCTATGTTAACCCATCCAATTTTCAACCATCATCAACACAATATTCCATCCCTGAAAGAAAAGGTCAAGGTAACTGATAAAGGATGTCAAGAGTATGGGATTTGATGTAGGAGCATCCATGATAGTTGGCGATCCTATATAGATCTTGAGGTCCAATTTTGTTTAGTAATTTTCAATATTTGTATGAATTTTATTTTGGTTTTAATTTCATAATGAGGGGATAAATGATAATTTTGAATAATTAAACTTGTTAATAAAATCTCCTTTGCACATTGACAAATTGTCTAGTGGGGTGAAAAAGCAAGAAAAAGCAGCTTAAAATCATTTTATTGCAAAAAATTTGAAAATAATTATGAGGTTTTGGGGGAATGATTTATAGAGATTTTAAAAAACTCAAAAGCATGATTCATAAATAATAGGGACTGTGAAAGTGGGCGCCCAGACCTGCTTTTTGTGTTTTCCTTTTTTGGGAGTCAAAAGGAGAAGAATTTAAAACTATTTGTTCCTATCTTTAGAGGGCTACTAGGAATGGATTTTAAATGGGGTTTAATTGGTTTTTGAGGGATTTAATGTGCAGAAAAATAAGGGTGTTGTTCCATATTAGAGAGGCCCAAATAAAGCGTATGAAAATAATTTCATGACGGGAGGGTAAAACAGAAAAAAAAAGCCAATTTTTCAGGAATGAAAGTTTGAAGAGAAAGGAGGGAAAAAGTGGCAAGGGCATAGTATTCTCTAGAAAGAATTCTTGGAATTTTTTTGCAGGTTTGGATTGATTTAAAAATTCCATAAAGGTTTTAGAATAATTGAATTGAAGCTACAGGAGCTGGAGGTGGAATTGAGGTGTTGGGAAGTGAAAGAGTTTGCTAGAACTCACATAGATGAGCTTTGCTTATATTTGAATGTTTTAAATTGGCATATCAGATGTTTGTAGAGGGTTTTATTTCTATTCATCAGTCCTTTGATTACTAAAAACCCCTTTTGTAATCAGATTATTTTAATGGTGAAAATCAATGTTTTTCTTGTGCAAACAAATTTCTACGTTTAAGTTAGCAATTTCTCTATTTTGTTTGAGTTCTTATGTGAAAAATTAGAAAGGGATTTGTGATTTTGTTTTCCTCTCTATATTAGGATCAAAAGTTCATTTTGCATAGGAAAAATCCCTACTTCCCCACGATCATATGACCACACACTTAACTTGAAGCCAAAAGAAACCTTCTAAAATTTCAACAAATGGGGATTTCTAGACAAAGAAGACTTGGGATTAGACATGGACATCTCTTCATCGTTATATAAGGAAGAAGATGAGAAATAACTGTAAGGAAAATTAGATGCGAAAAACAATTCTCCTAACGTCAATACCTCAGGGAAGAATGCATATACACTTTAAAATTTACAATTATAGTCCAATTAAGATGCACTATGAAATAGACAACAGAAAAAAAAGTATTTGACAATCACACATGAACACCAGATATATGTGGAAAAACCCTTACGGGAGAAAAACCCACCACACCAAGAGAAGTCACTTTGTATTACAGTAACGAATATTACATACAAATGAAAGACTTATCTTTCTGGTGTCTGTTTATAGCAGCATTCACCATGTACAATTTGTTTTAGGAACCTTCACATTACAATCCACAGAATAAAATTCATCCACTGATACAATCACTCAACAATCTATCAAATCAACCTTTGAACCAACCAACTGATTCAATCTGCAAACTCAGAGTAAATCCATGTTGTTCCATGTCCGTTGAGCTTCCTCATAGAACTGTCACAACGAACAATCTTCCAACTGTTCAGATTTGGCTTCTCCTATTGGTCCACGAGACTCCACATAGGATGGTCAATCGGTCAACAAAATTTGCATTGTGTTGGCATCTCGGTGAGACACTAACAGTGTCTAGTCGATGCCACATAGACTTCATATCTATATCGCCAAGAGCTATTGTAATCGCTAAGATGTTTCACCGAGCTTACATGTATCGGCTTCAGTTTTCCTTTCGGCAAGAGTATCGCTCTCGCTAGGATCTCATGCCAAGTCACCAAAGGTTATACCGAAGTCATTTGTCATACCGAGCTCGAAAAAATAGTCGGAAAGACTTAACACCTTCGCCGAGAGGTTTCTCTGAGATCTCTATTATCACCCCGAAGCTTTCAACAATCATCAAGACATCGCCCTTCGCTAAGACTTTACTCCGAGATCTCTAAGCTATTCTGAAGACTCTTCATCATCGGCAAGACTCACCAAAGTCGCTAGGACTTCTTACTGAAACCACCGTGTTACACCGATGACCAACATTTGAACCTTCGTCGGTGAGACATTTGTCCATCGGTAAGACTTCTTATCGATAGACCAAAAGATACGCCGAAGACTATAAAAGGTGGTTCTATCGGTGAGACCTTCAACATTCGCTGAGACGTCTTCCTGAGATCTTTGAGTTACCCTGATAGCCAACACTTGAGCCACCGTCAATAAGACATTTTCTCATCACCCAGACTTCATAACAAAATCTTAGTGTTACATCAATGACCCTTGAGTGTGTCCCCATTGGTGTGACCTCCACTATTCATTAAGAATTTTCACTGAACCAACATAGGTTATCCTGAAGCCCGTAGTCATTATGAGTCTCCTCGATTTACGATTGAATGCCCTATCGGCCAGAGGTCTCTCGAGTGATAAGAGGTCATATCGAACACTCCTTGTCACAATGATAGCTCCACAGTGAAAATATTCGGCAAGACAGAAGCTAGGTCACAGCAACTTGTACAAAATAGAATGTTCCAAACTGCTAGTCGGCCAGACATGATAGATGTCATACTGAATTTTCTCCAATGGAGGTTTCAGCCTGTATTGATTGAGGTATAATTCCAAAAATCTCCCACTTGACGAAGATCATATAGGCACCTCCAGAGCACAACATAACTTACTGAAAATCATGGGCACTAAGGCTCATCAAACTGGCACACCACCTAAACTTGTCTATGCTGACTGGCTTCGTCAATGAATCTGCAACATTCTCCAGAGTATGAACCTTTTCCAAACTAACCTTTCCATCCTCCACCATATCTCATACAAATTGGTACTGTACATCAATATGTTTCATCCTGGCATGGAAAGTAGGGTTCTTTTCCAGACAAATTGCACTCTGACTGTCACAAAAAATAGTTATTTTCCCTGCATCAAAACCAATGTTAGAACACAAACATTTCAACCATACAACTTCTTTACAAGCATGAGTAGCTGCCATGTATTCAGCCTTCGTAGTGGACAAAGCGACTACAGCCTGTCGCTTACTCATCCAACTCACTATGCCACCATTTAACATGAAAATGTATCCATTGGTGGACCTCCTACTGTCAATGTTCCCTGCCCAATAAGAATCTACATAACCTCGAACGCTGAGAGTCCTCTGTGATTTGTTGGAAAATATGCCTCAATCTCATAGGCTAAAACCTCTGAGAAAGCATGGTCGCTGTGACATTCAAGTTGTCTGGCCGACTGGAAGTTGTAACCTTGTGTTTTGCTCATATCGCCAAGATAATGCTTTTGTCTTGCCGAATGGTGATGTCACTGTGACTTGCGGCCTTTGTTGTAACCTTCTGCCGAGTGGAGACCTCTAGCCGACAGTTGGTGGCTATCGGATATCTGTGTGACTCTGGGCGACAAGCAGTGTCGAGAAGAGTCTTGGAGAGTCAGTATGTCTCATACCAACTCGGGAAGTCTGGCCGATAGATATACACCTATGGTCATTGGTGTAACTCAAGGGTTTTGATAAGATGTCTCTGCGAGTATGAAAGGTCACGCTGATGGGAGATGTCACATAGTCTTCGCGGTGACAAAAGACTTCACTGGGAAGTCTTAGCGAAAGTCATAAGTCACGCCGACAGAAGTCTTCGAGTTAACTTTGGGCGCTCGGAGAAACATCTTGGCGAAGGGCTTAAGTCTTGCCAACTCGGTAAAAATTGATGGAGCTTGATGAAATGTCACGGTGATAGACATGACTCTTAGTGAACAATTTTTTTGGGATAACATGGAAGCCTCGGTAAGATGTCTTGCCGAAGGTTGATTCTCTTGCCGACAGTGGAACACATTGATATGACTTAAAGGCTTCGGTATGAAGTCTTGGCGAAAGTAGTAAGTCTGGCTGACAAGTTTAAATCGGGGTGACTTGGAACCTGTGAGGTGATGTCTTGGCGAAGAGCAATTGTCTTGCCGATGGAATCCTAGCTTCGGTGTAACTCTTGGCGACTGTTGTTTGGAGTTCGGTATAACATGAAGCTCGATGTGAGGTCTCAGTGAAAGATGATAGTCTTGCCGATGAGAACAGTCATGTCTATGTGACTTGAAGACCTTGGTGAAACTGCTTGGCGACAGTTGAATGTCTTGGCAATAGCATTGGCAAATGAGTTCAACTGGAGGTCAGTAAGAGGTCTCGTCAATCATGTCGATAAGGTGACTCTTACCGATAGATGGATGTCGATAAGAATACAATGGGTTTCGACATGACTTGAAGACTCGATATGATCTCTCAGCGAATGACTAAAGTCTTGGTGACTAAGGAACACTTAAGAATGACTTATGAGCTCGGTGTGATGTCTCATCGAATGGCGATTGTCTCACCGATGAGAATACTGAAATCGGTATGACTTGTAGATATCGGTAGAACCTCTTTCTGATGGAGATGACTCTTCATGACAACATGTAATCGGGTCTTGTGGCATCAGGGAGACACTTCTAGTGTCTCACCGACATGCGACACAAGTTAATCATTGTTGACCAAGTGAAGATTGTCCGACATGGTGAGATATGGAAAAATTAGAGAAAGTAGAATGTGAATCATTTTATGAGCTAGATGATTTGACAGTTATGATTCGATAGTTGGAACCAAAACCATTTCATAGAGTCGAAGCCGAAGTGAAGGAAAAACAAAAGAGCGAACAAATGTGAAGGTCGAGTGGCTGGCTAGAAGGCGGAAGCCATGAGGCCATAACAGGTGACTCGAAGAGCTGATGAGATGTTAAGGCCGAGTGTGGCTGGCTGTAATGCTGAGGCCATGAGGCTGAAACAAAGGAAGTGAGAGGCAGGGTTATGTTGCTGATTTCTCTCCTGATCAAGGATTGAATTCCATGGTTGATCTCTTGTGTTGATCAGTACTGTATACTATGTGAGAGTATTGCAATAGTACGAAGATTGTTTGGTTTGAGAGGTTGATCAGGAAATGTACAGAGGGAGAGCTGATTACCAGATAGTATCCAAAATGAACAAGATGTAAACTCTGAAAAGGCTTAGAGCCTGGATTTGTATTGTAACCATTATGTTGCTGAATAATACAATGGCTCGATCTTTGGAGTGTGGGGTTTTTTATCCGAAAGGATTTTCCCCACGTAAATCTTTGTGTTCTAATTTTTTGTTTCATCTTTCATGTCTATTGGTTCGTGTAGTAGAATCTGTGAATGCTTGCTATTGAATTTAAATGTGTTTCTCTCAGATGTATCAATGTAGGAAATAAACTGTCTATTCCACATTTGGACATAGTTGTTCGTGTCTTTGAGGCAACCTAATGAAAATGAAAGTTACCAAAGGCACTACTGTATGGAGTTTTCATAAGATACGCTCCTAGATTTCCTTACATGTTTCAACCAGGTTCCCATGGTAACACAAAGCAAAATCTAAAGTTCCCTTCAAATATCTAAAAACTCTCTTTATAGCATCCTAATGTATTCTTCCTGGATTAGCCATAAAACAACTAAGTACTCCCACTGCTTGGGCAATGTCTGGCCTTGTACAGACCATTGCATACATAAGACTGCCTACAGCACTAGCATAGGGTACACTGGTCATGTCCTCCATCTCAGTAGGAGATTTTGGACAGTCCTCAATAGATAGTTTCGTTCCTTGTAGGACTGGAACCACTAGCTGTTTGCAATCATTCATACAAAATCTCTCAAGAACAATCTTGATATACTTACTCTAACTGAGCCAAAGCTTTCTATTCTTCGTTTCCCTAGTTATCTCCATCCCCAGAATATACCTTGCTGCACCAAGATCCTTCATTTCGAACTTAGCAAAAAATTGAGATTTAAGATCAGAAATCATTAGCTTGCTATTTCCTATGAACAACATATCATCAACATAAAGAGCAATAACAAGAACTCGATCACTTTCAGCTTTATAATATACACAGTGATCAGATTTTGATCTCACAAATCCCAAAGACAATACAAAAGTATCAAATTTCTGGTACCACATTCTAGGTGACTTTAACCCATACAAAGACTTCTTTAATTTGCATACCAGTTTTTCTTTACCTTTCTCAACAAAGTGCTTAGGCTGGGACATATAGAATTCTTCTTCAAGATCACCATGAAGAAATGTTGTCTTCACATCCATCTGTTTGACCTCTAAGTCATATGCTACTACAAGTGACAAAAGAAATCTAATGGACGTCAGCTTTGCTACAGGAGAAAATATTTCCCCATAATTGATTCCCTCTACCTGGGAATAACCCTTTGCAACTAGTCTCGCCTTGTACTTTTCTACACTGCCATCCAGACCAATCTTTTTCTTAAATACCCATTTGCAGCCAACAACTTTTTTGCCTTTAGGCAAGGGCACCAGACTCTAGGTTTCATTCTTATCTAAAGATGCCATCTCTTCTTCCATGGCTTCCAACCAAGAATTTGAATCAAACATTTTAAATGCCTCTTTCACAGTCCTAGGCTCATCAGTACTAGAAATCAAAGCATAGGCACAAGTAGAATTAATCAATGAGAACCAATACCTATCTGGTTGTTTTCTTTCTCGGGTTGACCTCCTCACTTGCTGAGGCTGAGGTTCTTCTTCAGAACTTTCATAACTGCTTGAGCTCTCCTCAGTTTCAAGTACATTTTGAATTTTCAATTCCTCTTTCTCTGGTGTAGGAGGAATTAATGCTACATCCTTATTGTTATCTAACTTTGTCTCTGACTGCAGATCCAAAGTGGAAGGTTTCAGCTCATGAAATATTACACTTTTGTTGTATACAACCTTCTCTGTATCAGGATTCCAAAGCTTGCATCCTTTTATGACAGCTCTATAGCCAATAAAATAACATTTGATAGCCTTGTTCTCCAATTTAGATCTTTTCACATCCGACACATGAGCATATGCCTCACAGCCAAAAACATGAACATGTCTGAGAAAGGGCTTCTTACCAGACCACGCTTCCAAAGATGTTTTCTCAACAAGAGAAAAATTTGGAGAATGATTAATTAGATAACATGCAGTAGATACAGCCTCAGCCCAGAACTTCTCCTCCAAGCTAGCACTACTAAGCATACTTCATGCTCTCTCCATCACTGTCCTATTGAACCTTTCTGTAACTCCATTCTGCTATGGAGTACAAGGTGTAGTCTTGTGTCTTTTAATTCCATGGTCTTTACAGTATCTTTCAAATTCATCAGAACATAATTCACCGCCATTATTAGTCCTTAAGCATTTTATTTTTTTACCAGTTTGATTTTCAACAAGGTTCTTAAATTCCTTAAATTGACTGAACACTTCTGATTTAATTTTCAAAAAATATATAGATTCTCTTCTTGAATAATCATCAATGAATGACACGTATTATCTTGAATTAGACAAATAAGGAACATCCACTGGACCAAACACATCCGAATGAATATAATCTAGCAAACCAGAAGATTTATGAGGACTGGAATAAAATGAAACATGGTGCTGCTTTCCATATATATAGTGTTCACAAAGTTCAAATTCAAGATTACAATCTTCAAGCCCCTCTACCAAGTTTTTATTCTTCAAGGTTTTTAAACATTTTTCTCCTATGTGGCCTAACCTATGATGCCAAAGCATAGTCTTCTCTGCAGGAAGTTTTAATTCCATAGAGTTTATATAATTAGGGATATTTCCCTCTTTACCTCCATGAGCAGCTTTCAGTGACTTTCCAAAGACACTGTTACATTGAACAACATGTGCATCCAGCTTGTACAGGGTACCAATTCGAGCACCTCTAGCCAACACCATCGAACCTCTAGTCATCTTGCAGCCATTTCCAGAGAACGTAACTTGTAATACGATATCATTCATCATACTTATAGAAAGTAAGTTTCGAGCCAGACCTGGTATATGCATTACATTATTAATTCCCTTCACTCTGCCATCGGGGAATTGTATTCTGACTCTTCCACGACCAACAATCTCTAAAGTTGAATCACTTGCCAAGTACACCTTTCCACCATTGTATTCTTCATACTTTGTGAACCACTCTCTGTGAGATGTCATGTGGAAAGATGCTCCAAAATCAATCAACCAGACATCATCTGATGCCTGAGTAGCCAAGGATGCAATGAAGGCGTCACCATCACTATGAGAAGAACCATTATCAGAAGAGCCCTTTTTCTTCTTTTTCTCCTCTTTACAATCCATTCAAACATGACCAAGTTGCCCATAGTTCCAGCACTTCACCTTGGACTTCTTGCCAAGAGACTTTGATCTCCCCTCTGATTTCGATTTGGACTTCTTGTCCTTCTTCTTGCCTTTCTCTTTCGGTCTTCCTCTGATAGCAAGAGCTTCCTTCGCCATCTTAGAAGATTTCCTTCTCATCTCTTCTGACAACAAAGATGCAACATCTTCCATCTTGAAACTGGATGTTGTACTCCCAATCTCCATCACCAGATGATCCCATGAGTCTAGAAAAGAACACAATAGAAGCATACAGCGATCCTCTTCTTCAGTCTTTACACCAACATATGTCAATTGAGCAAGCAACATATTAAATGCATTCAAATGATCAGCAATAAACCCTCCTTCCTACATTCTCAATGAGTACAACTTCTTCCTCAAGAACAGTTTATTCACCAAGGACTTCCCCTGATAAATAGACTCCACTCTGTTCCACAAAGAAGAGGCAGTCTTCTCCTCATGCACATTCTGAAGAACTGAGTCTACCAAATAGAGCCCTATCAACCCCTTAGATTTCCTATCTACAAGGTCCCAATATTCTTGCTTCATGCCTGAAGGTTTAGTTCCAGACACTGCAAGCCATAGATCACAATCAACTAGAAGATCCTCCATCTTGAGTTTCCACAACTCAAAGTTACTGCCATTGAATTTCTCTATTTCAAACTTTCTAGACGTGCTAGCCATATCAACCTGTAATTAGAAATTGACAAACTCTACAAGTCTCCCACTGAAACAGAATTGACTCAAAAAACCCAACGTACCCACAAGGATAACACAACTGGCCAGGCTCTGATACCACTTGTAAGGAAAATTAGATGTGAAAAACAATTCTCCTAACGTCAATACCTCAGGGAAGAATGTTGATACACTTTAAAATTTACAATTACAGTCCAATTAAGATGCACTATGAAATAGATAACAAAAATAGAGTATTTGACAATCACACATGAGCACCAAATATACGTGGGAAAACCCTTATGGGAGAAAAAACCACCACACCAAGAGAAGGAACTTTGTATTACAGTAATGGATATTACATACAAATGACAGACTGATCTTTCTAGTGTCTGTTTACAGCAGTATTCACCATGTACAATTTGTTTCAGGAACCTTCACGTTACATTCCACATAATAGAATTCATCCTCTAATACAATCACTCAACAATCTGTCGAATCAACCTTCGAACCAACCAACCGATTCAATCTGCAAAATCAAAGTAAAACCATGTTGTTCCATGTCCGTCGAGCTTCCTCACAAAACTATCACAACGAACAATCTTCCAACTGTTCAGATTCGGCTTCTCCTATTGGTCCACGAGACTCCACATAGGGTGGTCAATCTGTCAATAGAATTCGCACTGTGTTGGCATCTCGATGAGAGACTAACAATGTCTTGCCGATGCCACATAGACTTCATATCGATATCGCCAAGAGCTATCGTAATCGCCAAGATGTTTCACCGAGCTTACAACATGTATCGGCTTCAGTTTTCCTTTCGGCAAGAGTATCGCTCTCGCTAGGACCTCATGCCGAGTCACCAAAGGTTATACCGAAGTCATTTGTCATACCGAGCTCCAAAGAATAGTTGGCAAGACTTAACACCTTTGCCGAGAGGTTTCTCCGAGATCTCTATTGTCACCCTGAAGCTTTCAATAGTCGCCAAGACATCGCCCTTTGCTAAGACTTTACTCTGAGATCTCTAAGCTATTATGAAGACTCTTCATCATCTGCAAGACTCACCAAAGTCGCTGGGACTTCTTACCGAAACCACCGTGTTACACCGATGACCAACATTTGAACCTTTGTTGGTGAGACATTTGTTCATTGGTAAGACTTCTTATCGATAGACCACAAGATACGCTGAAAACTATAAAAGGTGTTTCTGTCGGTGAGACCTTCAACGTTCGCTAAGACATCTTCCCAGGATCTTTGAGTTACCCCGATAGCCAACACTTGAGCCACCATCGGTGAGACATTTTCTCATCACCCAGACTTCATAACGAAACCTTAGTGTTACATCGATGACTCCCGAGTGTGTCCCCATCGGCGTGACCTCCACTATTCATTAAGACTTTTCACTGAACCAACATAGGTTATCCCGAAGCCCGTATTCGTTATGAGTCTCCCTAATTTATGATTGAATGGCCTATCAGCCAGAGGTCTCCTGAGTGCTAAGAGGTCATACCAAACACTCCTTGTCACAGCGATAGCTCCATAGTGAAAACATTCGGCAAGACAGAAGCTAGGTCACAACAACCTGTACAAAACAGAATGTTCCAAACTGCTAGTCGACCAGACATGATAGATGTCATACCGACTTTGCTCCAATGGAGGTTTCAGCCTGTATTGATTGAGGCATAATTCCAACAATAACTACCCTCCCTCGAGATCTATCATTATCCTAAAGAACATGACTTGTGCAAAAATATGGCCTACAAGGGAAAAGGATTGGGGGAACAAGAGCAAGGAATAATAGAACCTATCCAATTTAGAGAATATAAAGATCAAGGACTTGGCTTCATGGCCACTAATTTGGTAACCATAAGACCTCAAGAAAGTCATGATAAAGGTGGCAAGACTTCTACTGATCAATTCATACCCCCAAGAGATTATAAGAAAGAACATCAAATCATATCACATAAAGATGCCTATTTTGGGGAACAATCATGTTCCTTAGTCATAAAAATAATAAAAAGAGAAAAATAAAAAGAAAATATCCCTTAGAGAAAACCTCAAAAAGGTGCTTTTGGATAAAGAAAAAGTAAAATTAAAAGATGTATCCTCTAATGAAAAACTCTCTGAGGCATTGGAGGATGGGGCACTTGATTCAATTTGCAAATATCGTGAGACATCTACAGTAGTAATTGAAGAGATAACAAACATCAATTTGGGAACAAATGAAGAGCCTAACCATACATAGCCAAAGAAATTGAAGATACACTTAATAAAAAATTAGAAGATTTCCTCTAAACAAGATCCATTAGTTTCACCTAGACATATGCAAACATGTCAGGCCTTGATCCATCTCTCATGGTACATCATCTTGCAATATATCCTAATGTAAAACCTGTCAAGTAGAAACTCTGAAAGATGCATCCTCATATTGCTTTCTTGGTGAAATCAGAAATGAAAAATATCTTATAAGTTGGATTCATTAAGCCTATTGACTATCCTAAGTGGGTCTCTAACATTGTACCTATTTCTAAACCCACTAGGGGCATCCAAATATGTACTGACTTTAGAGATCTCAATAAGGCATGCCCAAAAGATGATTTCCCACTTCCGAACATTGACATTATCATAGATCTCATAATAGGACATGAAAATTTATCCCTCATGGATTGTTTTTCAAGTTATAATCAAATTTGAATTGTAGAAGAAGACCAACATAAGACAACCTTCATAACTCCATGGGGAACATTTTGTTAGCACGTAATTCCTTTCAGATGAAGAATGTAGGGGCTACATACCAAAGGGAAATGACTATTATTTTCCATGGCATGCTACATGATATCATGGAGGAATACGTGGATGATATTTTTGGGAATTCAAAAAAAAGAGAAGGAAAAATTGAAGTGCTTGATAAAATATTTGATCAACTAGAAAAATACAAATTAAGTCTTAATCCCAAGAAATGTGTGTTTGGCATCACATCTTGCAAACTCTTGGGATTTATTGTCTCCCACTGAGGTATTGAAGTAAATCCAACCAAATTAAAAGAAATAATGGAAATTCCTCCACCAAATAACATCAAATAACTTAGAATTCTACAAGGAAAATTACAAGAAATTAGAAGATTCATTGCATAGTTGGTTGACAAATGCCAACTATTTTACCACCTACTTCATAATAATATTACATTCAAATGGGATAACAATTGTTAGTAGGCCTTCCAACAACTTAATGATTATCTTGCATCACCACTAGTCCTACCTCCAAAATCAGATAAACCACTTATTTTGTATATATTAGTTACTCAAGTGGTACTGGGGGCATTGTTGAATCAACATGATGACAAAGGGAAAGAAGGGGCCATATACTATGTATCTAAAACACTAGTGGGATGTTAGATGAGTTATTCTTCAATAGAGTGAGCATGTTTGGAAATGGTTTTCTCTGCTAAGAAAATACAAAATGACATGCTTAATCATAAAATTTAGCTCATCTCTAAAGTGGATATGTTAAAGTACCTACTTTCGAAAGCAACTCTCACAAAAAGAATGGCTAAATCGATCATGATTCTAAGTGAATTTTACATCACTATGTAGACATAAAAACTATCAAAGGACAAGTAGTTTCCAATCAAATTGCTAAGGCCCCTCTACTAGATAATCACCCACAATTGACATAATTTCTTGATGAAAGTATTTTGACTACAGAAGAAGGCACATGGTAGAATTTATATTTTGATGGATATTTTACACAATATGGCTCAAGGGTGGGGATACTCTTTATTACACTTCAAGGAGATTGTATCCTTAAGTCCTATAGAATCACACTTCCTTACAAAAAGATAAGGAAGGATGAATATGAGGCATTGATAACAAGACTAAAGCTTGTCATCCTATAAGAGACGGGGACCGAACATGTAAAGGCCCCAGGTCACGAAGATCCAAGAGCGGAAGGCTACCCTAACTTACCTCACTCTAAAGGAATGTTTTGAATGAGGGACAAGAATGATGAGGACTATAAGGACCTACAACCAATCTTTAGACCAAAAATCTGAATTGGGGCTAGGTGAGTTGGTTTTCAGGTTCATTATTGTACCTCAAGCAGTTCTCCGCCCAAGGACAGAAGTGCAGTTTTGGGACAACAGCACAACACTCTAGCGTCTCTCAGGTGCACTACTGTCTGTATGACTAAAGGACCAAAAACACTGTATGAACCGCTAGAAAAAATTTGACGGCCTCACTTCTAAGGGAACAAAATAGAACTATGAAGTAGGAAAGATACAAACGAATATGATAAAGTAAATATATGAAGGCTAAGGTGACAAAGATAATCTCACAAAGATGCTCGTTCACCAGCTAGAACCAAATGCATGTCCACCTACACACAAGAAAGAGGGAAAATTGATGGGGGATGTATAGGGGTCTGCCTCAATCAAACCCCTATTTCGATGTTTTCACCTCCATGGATAGCTAAGATAGAAACAATAGAGAAATGAATGATAAAGAAATAAAGAAATAAAGTACACAAATAATACTACAAAATAGTATAAAGCTACTCAACCAAATCATAAAGGAGAGGAGTGAAACATTACCACCTCACCCAAGAGCTCACTAGAAAATGATGGAGAAAGAATGCTTGAACAATCACCACAACCTCAATTGTGATCAAGGGAGGTGTTACAAAACCTCAAGCTCACACTGCAATGGCTTGTTCCACACTTGCTTTACAGAGTTGATGGAGTGTTGTTGCTACTGCTATGAAGTGCCAAAGTGTTGCTTGAAGTGATGGAAGTGAAGAGATTGCAAGAAGTGATACCAAAGAGATGAAGTAAATACTTAGAGATTTCCAAAAGGGATTGAGTTGCATGAAGAATGAATCTTTTTGAAGGTGAAGTGAGGAGAATAAGGAATTTTTGGGTTAGTTGGTTGAAGAGGGACAATACAAATTGTTCCCAATAGGAGGTGTAATGCCTCTACCAGCTTTAGACAAAGGAATCTGTCAGGGACGTAAGCGCGCCACACAGAAGTCTATGCACCACACGTGCATCTCCAAAAAATATTCTTCTTCCAACACAAAATATGAATGCCAAGTGGAATGAAGGTAGCTTGCTGATGTGGAATTTCACCTTTGAATTTGGTTTTCTAAGGTGACGATGTGTAAAAGGGGAATTTGTGTAATGGGTGCAAATTTTCTCCTATACATTTTTCCCCCACTTTAGTGAGCACGAATATTGATGAGTGCTTAGGTAAAGTAGATAGAAAATGTAGTAGGGTTGGAAATGTATACTTGAACTGTCAAGGAAGGAGACCGTAATCTGGAAAACTCAAGAGTGCATGACAAGTAAAGGACTTCATAGGCCTGCAGAACTATGAAGCTATAGAATGGAAGCATCTTACAAGCCTAGATACCTACAAGGAGGTGATCCCAAAGATCTCTCACATGAAAGAAGCCCCAAGAAGTAAGCACCTCACAAGCCTGCAAACCTGCAAGGAAGGTGTCCTCCAAGATCAATGAGGGATACTTAGAAAGTGCCTTATAGACCCATAGGCCTATAAGGAAGGTGTCATCCAAGATCTCTCACATGAAGGATACCCAGAAAGTTGTCGTACAGACCCAAAAACCTGCAGGGGAGTGACCCCCAAGATCTCTCACATGGAGGAAGCTCAGAAGAAGCACCCTATAGACCCATAGACCTATAGGGAGGTATCCCTCAAGATCTCTCACATGGAGGAAACCCAAATAAAGGGGACTTTGTAGAGTTTGGAAGCAACTTCACAGGAACACCTACAAATCGAAAGGGGCCACTGAGGCAAGCAAGCAGAAAATCATGCAGACCGTTGATACATTGGAAAGATTTCAAAGGGGTCCCTCAAGAATATGGAATGAAGAAATGGGTACACTCAAGGGACACACTGTTTAAAAGTGCAAAAGAGATGTTTCTTTCTCAAATCGATTCATCATCAAGAAATCCTTTTGAAAGATGTTCACTTCATCAAGGAATTTGAAAGGAAGAAAATGCCCTCTCACAAGGGGGAGATCAGAGTTGCTCCCACCTCAGAGGAATGTTCTCAAGTTCTTTTTTTATGAACCCATGATGAAGGAAACATGTTAAATTAGGGTTCCAGTCATGAATACGTTTATGAAAAAGGAAATGTTCATGAGGATTCTCAAGAAAAGATTTGCTGGCAACAAATGTGTTTTCTAAAAATAGAAATGTCATAGAAATGGATTTTTCACAAATGAGAGGGAAAACTCAAGAAAATAAGAAAGAAAGGAAGGAAAAAGAGTGAAAAAGAGATAAACACAAGCAAAGGGTATAGGGGTGATCTGATATTTTGGGGTTAGAACTGCTCATAAATATATATAGTAATAGTATATTAATGAATTGTCATCAACCCCCTACTATATTAGACCATGTGAAGAATGCACGAGAACACAAAGTAAAAATAAAAAAAATGGGTCAACATGGAAGGGAAGCCTAAATTCCCCCAACACTTTGCATCATTCCCAATTTACCAAAAATCAAGTCACAAACATGGAAGAATGATGAAACAGATAGAAGAAGGTTTACAACACAAAAATCACTCCTATATCCAAGCACCAACAAGGGTGATAGGGATCATCTAGGAACACATAGCAAAATCATGGGGTAACGCATCACAATAGACACACACTCATCTAACCTAAAGATAAAGAAGGGGCCTCCACCTAACACTGATCGACCAAGAGGTCATCTGCTTCCCAATCTAAATCATTGTAGGGGGAAGGAGGATGATAATGTAGTGGTAGAATGTTAAGGGGAGGTGCTTGCAACCCTCCTACAACAAGGGCTAAGGAAGAGGGCCCTGAAAGGTCGCCTCCACTAAGCTCTTCTAGAGCTCAGGTCAACGACTTTGCAAAGATTTTTGACAAGGCCAAAAATTCATCCAGAGAGTTAAACATGCACTTTATAGGATTGCCATGTTTCACCTCAATATACGGAGAGGACTGCACCCAAGATTCACCACTTGGCTCACCAAATGACTCAGGAGCAGTGATGAACTCAGGGGAATTTTGGGCTTGCTTCGTCACTAGGACAGAACAAGCTAATGTAAAACCACCTTTTAGAGAAGGTGGGCTTGTTGATGGTGTTTTCTGCACAACAACAACTCAGACAAAATATAGTATCCTATCTCTCTTGAAAGGTAAATCTCTATCAACAAGCCTCAAGAGATAACCCCAAGGTATCTAATGTCAAGTCTTGACAATGCATAAACAACTCAGTGATAAATGTGAAAATGCTAGTAATCACAAAGGGACCTTACTACAAGCAAATACTGAATCTCAAAGCTTATCAGATTTAGCAAGATGGTGATACTTTTAATCCTAAATCTAACCCAAATGACAAAGAAAGAGAAAAAGAGATAAGGTTTTAGAGACATTCCTAAATTTTAACACTAAACCTAAGATTAACAATGCAAATGATGAAACACTTGAAATGGACCAATCCCTCAAAAACTGATTTCTGCTTGACCCAGATGAATCTGCAATCTTACAAAAATAGTGCAATCTTCTAAGGCATTAAATATTTTTAGATCATGAACATTCATCCAAAACAACCCTATTGCAATTGAAATGAATAAACCTTCACAATTGAACTAAGCACAATGAATATTAAAGTCTAGGCTAACTTTGCAAAGCAACCAACAATCAACTAGTTGCAAAAAGTATGGACCAGGAATTTCTACAAAAACTTCAAGCATCAAACCATAAACATCATTGAATCATATCTAATTCTAAATCTAACACATCTATCAAATAAACTTAAGCAATTCCAAAGATAGAATCACAAGAACTATGCCAGATAAAATTCAACACAAGAAAGGCACCAAATCACAATGTCTTCACTTGCATTAAATTACCCAAAGTAGCAACATTTCTAGTATTCTATTACAACACTTGCTTGCTTGAAAATAAGACTAACTCCTAACTCTAACTCTTGCTATGTTACTTAATTCGCTCCAATACCAAAACTATCTAGCCCTTACAAATGAGGCAGAATGCCATATTTATAGAAACCCCCCAAGATATGTCAGCCTAATTAGGTTTACAATAATAAACGCCCACAAAACAAGTCAGACAAGAGGAATTCAAAATAAAGTGAAATATGCATTAAATGCATGTACTCCATCCAGGTCGGCCTGGAATCTCCAACATAATCTGGACCAATGCATGCGAACGAGAAGATAAATAATGGGGAAGCAAAAATTCTGATGTAGCATTGTATTAACTACACCCCCCTTTATCCTTAGCGCGCTCCATCTTATCCTGTACCATCAAAAATACCTTGTCCAAGTCAGCCATAGAAGGCATAGGTAAAACCCTAACTCTCCTCTCAATAGACTTGATATAATCTCTTGACTGTTTTACCATTTTATCCCAATCTACCTTGTTTGATATTTATCAATAACTAGAATGTAAGTCGCTACATCATCCAACTGATGTTCAGTGGCTGGGCCATCATTAACTAGAGAATACACATCTTGCCACTATTTTCTCAACTGCTCCAAACTAAGATGCTTTGGCACAAATATCTTTCTCCCTATCATCACCTCAAAGAAGGAAATGCACTTATTGTAAATTTTAGTGAAGGTGTCCTCAATTTGTTTCCCCTGTTTATATACCTTCTTTAAAACCTTTTTCCTTACTTATAGAATTTCAAACCATTCCCAAGGTTCTGCAGCTTTGGAGGAAGGAAGAATTCCATCACTTACCAATTTACCCTCAATATATTCCATGATGGTCTTAGTCTTTTGCAACAGGATATCTACATCTTCCTTATCCTATGCTAGCACATTTCTTAGCCAATCTAATGATCTCATTGCATCTCCTCTAGTCGAAAGGATGTCCTTGATAGCATCATCTCCCTTGGTTTGTACCCCCTGTAACTCGCCGGTTGTAGCATGTGTGGTGCTTTTCATTCTTTCCAACTCTAATATTGTTTCCTATGGCAGGAAACTTGCAGTAGATGATGAGGAGCTAATAGATTGCAAGGGCCTCATCAAGTCCTGCAAGTACTTTAATTTCTCATTCTCCCTCTTCAATTCTTGCTTGGTTTGCACTTCCTTCCTCAATCTACCCAAGATTACAACACTAGATCATTCATACTCTTCAATCTCCTATTCCATGGAAGTATGCCCTAGGTTGATGGTTTGCACATTGTAATCACTTCCAGTCACATCATCCCTATTCTTATCAGGAGCAGGGGTAGCAATGTGAACCACCCTGTTATTTTCTTAATCTTTGTCAATCTTGGAGATGACCTTGGCTTTCTTCTTTCCTTTACCCTTTCCTATATTTTCCAATAGCTCATCCCAATTGGGAGGGGTGTCATCCACAACAATCTATTTAGTCTTTAATTCTTTATCCAACCAACCTAGAACAATAGATTCTGATTGTACCTTGCTCTGTCCAACTTCATCCTGTTGATCCCTTGGTGTATCTTTGCTCAAATCCTGCTTGTCAGAAATCTCCTTAGCTTTATCTTATTTTTCTTTATTATGTTGTTCTTCTTCATGCACCAGTGATGGAGTCCTAACTGGTATTTCCTCTCTCTGATGAGGTCTATCTTCTTCACTCCTGATAGGTGAATCCTCATAAGTTACCAAGGGAGACTGTAACACCTTCTCTATTTTTGCCTCAACACTATAGAGCTCACCTTCTTGAAATTATTCTCCTAGATCTTGATGACTTTCTACTTCTTTGGATTCACTTGGTTCACCTGGTGCTTCATGAGAGCGAGTAATATTATCATATTGGTCTGTAGCAGGAGCGACTGGAGGGGCATCCCTCTTCGGCACATTGTCCTTAGGAGAAGGAGTTCTTGATCTCCTTGTATATACCTGTGTCCTTTCTTTTGAGCTCTCCGCATTTATCACAGGTGGGCATAGGGACACTAAACTCTTTATCCTCCCTTTCAACTTCATCTTTTGTTGACTTCTTGGTCCTTGAAATATGCCTCCTATACTTCCTCCTCTTGAACATCTTTAATCTTGATCTTAAAAGGAGAGCTCACCTTGCCCTTACCCTTAGGATCTTGCTCAACTGACTCCTTAGAAGTGGAATGAGACTCCAAGTCTCCCATTAAATCATAGGTGCATTGTACACCTTCACTTTCCAGTTCCCACATCTTGTGCTTGAGCCACAAATTTGTATATTTAATCACCAGAGTCATAAGCTGTTGTAGCTCTGTTTTCTCTTCCTCTAGCCAGTTTATTTCTCCAACTGATTTATCCTTCACTACCTCATAATCATGGCCCTAAATCAAATCTCTATCATCTTCAACTTGATCTAGAATGGCCTTCACATTATATAGCCAAACCATGTTAACAGGTAGCTTGGAAAACTTCTTCCTTCTAATCTCAAATTCATCACTGCAATTAGCCCAATAGTCCTCTATATCATCCTTGTGACTATATTCTCTGCTGGCCTTCTTATGTGCTTCACCAGTCCTATCAAACCTAGATCTTTTGGAATGAAAGGATAACCCATGAGTGCTCATTTCTTCTTCAGAAGCATAGGACGAATTAATATAAGGTCATGCCTCACTAGTACCTATCCTCAGAGGAAAATCTCCACCGAATCTAGTTTTATGCTTATCCTTTTTCACAATTGCATCAAAATCACATATTTTCCTTGTGACCTCCAGAAGTATAATGTGATCTATGGGATACCTAGGAAGTATTTATGGAGCCCTCTAACAACCATCTATCCTTATATACGAAAAGGTGGGAAACTGTATGAACCAAGCCCCATACCTTTTGATTAGCTCCTTGGCATTGCCAGATATCCTTACATGCTCTGCACCTTGGAGCAACCTAGTGATGTACATGGTGAATGCATCATTCACCCTCCTATAGCTCGAGTTACCCAGGTGCAGCTATGGATAGACCTCATAGATTACATCCTGCCCAAACACACCCCTTTTACTTAGTCTTTGTATGGATGAAATCTTACAAGTGCATAAACCAAGTAGGAGGTCATTGTGAAGGTCTTCATTTGTAGGACATTACACATTTGTTCATGAATCATGGCACTTATAACACCTACCCAATGATAATTAAAATTCTTCTCCATCCTCACAATGACATGGAACATCCAAGTCTCAAATACTCCTGCCCTCTTCAACCCTACCACCCTACTGAGAAGGGCGATAACATCACAGTATTCCTTCTTGAATTTAGCTCTGAATAGCTGCTTGGGTAGCTTGGAAAAGTGGGACTTAGGCTTCTCCAACTAGGAATTGATGACCTATTGGGACTTGATGGTATCTTCCTCATAGAGCTTCTTTGCCATATGCATATCAAAATCCACCACATGAGACCTACCTGGCATGTCAAACGTTTGGGCTATAGACACAGGATTTAGATTTTCCACAATTCTCCCTTAGGGACCAACTATCCTTTGTGTAGCTCTGTCATAGTGTCTAGCACACTCAAGCACCAACTTATAACATTGTATTGTAGGAGGGAATCTAGCCACATGTGCCAACTCTAATTCCAATGTGCTTTTGGCTAGCAAAGGAAGGTTCTCTGCTTCCATCCTTGTCTTGAACTCTTCATAATCCCATAGTCCAACATTTGTATCAGTTATCTCTGAGCAGATAGAAGTAAGCTTGCTCTCAGGAATTCTGCTCTTGATATCCATTGTGATTCTTTCTTCCTTAGAAACAGAAGACCCTTCTGCACTTGGATCCATCACTCTACCCCTGGTTCCACTTGTCACTACCTTACTTGACTCAGCCTACATTTAACAAAGAAACCATAATAAAGATCACATGAAACTCAAGTTAATTAATCACAAATGGCATACTCATCCTCAATATAAGCCCCATGATAAGAAAAATTCTCTAAAACCTCGTAAGAATTAATCATCTCAAAGTTTAGGTTTTCAGTCCTCCCGCATAATCCATGCTAGAGAGGAATTCTGAAAAATTCCCAACCAGGAAGATTTTAGCCAAATAAACATGAAAGCATCCAATAATCACTTAATCAACTGTCATTAACTAAGAAAAAACATGATACATCTTTAAATAATTAAATTTGATTATAAAATGCATAATCACCAGCTAATATATCATATTATCTCTCAGTTCTTCATTTTCAACAAAGTTTCAGAGAATTCCACCCAGGACGGAAGAAAACAAAAATAGTCTACAAATTCCAGGAAAATGAAGGAACAAAGGAAATTTCTGTGAAATCCAGAGGGAACAAAAATCCGTGAAATAGGCATAACTCTGGACCAAAGGACTTTTTGGGAAAACAAAGAGAAAATGGAAAGTCAGGGAATTTTGACAGTTAAGGAATTCTAAGAAGGCTTTGAAATGCTGAATGTGAATGTTTTCTCACGACCTCACTCAAATTGATCAAACGATCACAAATTTGAGGAACCTGCTCGATTTGAACCTCTTATAGATCATCTTTAAATTTGAGGCTCGTCCAAAAGTAAATTGAGAGGAATTGGTGATGCCCTAAGCACGAAACCCTAAAACTCTGCCATGAATGCACAACACAAGCTTGGGTTTAGCTTACTCATTTGCTAGGTTTACAAAAGGTTATTTATGGCCTACACAAGCAAGCTACCTCATAATGAAATCAAAAAACAAGCTTGAAAAACTCACTTGGGAATCATCAATCTAACAGAATCGAACAACCCTAACTTCAGATGTTCAATGCCCCAAATATACAGAAATTTAGACTCCAAGCACACTCAAGACACTAAAGAATCATTCACATTCAACAATAAAAAGAAAGGCAATGAATACATACCATTGATGAAGTAAAACTCGATTACAACAATGATAGTTAACAGTCTTTAGCGCCTTAGCAAACAATAGATGACGCCCAGGAAAATCACCACCAAATCCAGAAATCCATGAATTCAATCACCAAATCAAGCCCAACACTCAAGATCAAGAACTTTAGATCAAGAGAAAGCAAATGATAAAACTTAATGGCACAAAACTCCCCAAAATTTATTAAATACCTGCTGCAAAAATTGTACAAACGAGCATTAATGCAGTCGACAAGACAGGCCAAACCAAAACTTGGGAATCCTATAGGGCGACGAAATTTCAGAGAAATCTGGTCACCACAGAATTCTGTGAAGGACCAAAATCTTCAAAAAATAGTGCAAAACATCAGCAACTGGGTTTTCAAAGCATCCAGGGAAGTCCACCAAGAGGGAATTTTCCCGAAAAGAGCTAAAAAACCCGAAATGAGTTCAAAACATTAGATTTTCAAAGTGCTTCCTAGAAGGGGGGATTTGCACGAATAAGATAATCATTCAAGCATGCGTTAAGGCAACAAAACCTCAAAAAAATTAGGGGCCAAAACACCAAAAATGAAAGCAAAAGAGGGTCCCTACTTTCAGTGGGGTGTGTGTATGAAAAACTGCACAACAAATGGCGACTCTTGCTGGGAAAATGCTCTAGAGCATTTTAGTGACAAAATGGAATCAACAACCCAGAATCTCTGGTTTCAGTCCTTGCGTTAGGTCACAATAAGAGGACATGACACAGGGGTGGTCATCTCCTTGTCCTTGTTCTGCAAAGCGGCCTACTCAGCCACGAGAGCCTTTCACAAATGCTTTCGCTCACACGCAAGGTCGTTCCTCCGATTCTTCGAGCTAGAAGCTAGAGGCTATGAAGGAACAAAAAGCTCTTGCTCAGCCATGGGAGTGTCCACTACAACCATTTCTAGTGGAAGAATATAATCCTGAATGAGAGTAGGAGGAGCAGGTTGGGAAGTATCCGGGGGAGTCAACTCTAATGCCTTGGCAGTGGGCCTGTCCTGTTTACTACCTTGGGAGAAAAAGTGGTAGGAGGCTCCAGAGGATGAGACATAAAAGATTCCCCATGGGAAGCTTTCTTCTTGCTATACTGAATGGGCCTAGGCTCCGTGGGTAGGACAGGAAGCTCGAATGTGGGATTCTTGGACTTTCACCAAGTAGGCACCATAGTATTCTCTCATAGACATGGAATAGAATATGATGGCGTCACAATAGGGAAAGAAGGAAAAGGAAGGAAGGAGAATCTTGGGACTGCTTCTCTTCTTCCCTTATACATGCCTTGGCAGCATCATTATTAGCTTTTAAGGAAGCCCTATGTGAAATAACATAAGGTGATTGAGGGTATCTCACTCTTAGCATTAAGTGCCCTCTTTTGTAATTTTGATAAGTCTGATACAAGAGTTCCTTCCTAGGAAGAAAAGGACCAACGGGCGTAGGCCAAGAATAAGCCAAGGAGTAACTACTATGGGCAACTAGAATTTTATAACCGGTGTCATGAATTACATGCATGAAACCCTAATGGATGAATTTTAGATATTTATGCACAACCAAGGGTACTGCATTCATAGCTACTAACCAGGGGATACCTAGCTTCACTCTAAAGAGTTCAAATCCAAGAATTATGTCAAACAAAAGCTTCACAGATTTAGGTCCAGCCAAAATCGACAAAATAATACTACCCAAAGGAGGTACGAAAAGTTCATCATGCATGCAGATGGTACTCATAGGTGCATCATACCCATCTTTATGCAAAAAATTAATTAGCATGATCTCCTCAGTTATGATGTTTACTTGAGACGTTGGATTAGCAAGAACACCTACTATGATGTTTCTATTGATTCACGTAGGGATGTAGAGAGGAGATGGTTCCCTATTAAAACCCATTAGTAGATCCTATGAGGTGAAGGTTATACCAATACCACTTCTCATAGGCTACAAAAAGGGGATAGGTTGATGCAAAAAAGAAGCCATCACACACACTAAATGGTACACTCACAAAGCCCCCAAAAGGTTACAAAATAGGACAGTGACCCAATTAAGGTTTCGTTACACAAAAACTTCAGAACCTTCCAACTTCACCTACTAGGGGGTCACTGGTTGGGTTGTAAGGTGAAGGCCTCACAACACTCACACTTACAACACTCCTAGAATACGAGGAAATGATCTTTTAGTATCACAAAACAGAACCAAAATGGTTTACATCGAGTTGACCAAAAATGTAAGAGAGGGGGACCGACCATGTTAAGGCCCTAGGACATGGAGAGCCAAGAGTGGAAGGCTGCCCTAACTTTCCTCACTCTAAAAGAATGTTTTGAATGAGGGATGAGAATGATGAGGACTATATGGCCCTGCAACCACTCTTCAGACCCAAAATATAAATTGGGGCTAGGCGAGCTAGTTTTTGGGTTCAACATTGTACCTCAGGTAGCTCTTTGCTCAAGGATGGAAGTGTGGTTCTGATGTTGGTATGTGGTGATTGATCATGCTATACTGTACACTTTTCCAATTTTTTGCTTCATCACCAACAAAAGAAAAAAATGACTTTGTAAAAACCTAATTCTGGAAGCTTCTAAAAAGCCTTTTATAAGCAGTTTGGACCAGGGTTGCAGTAGGGAATTATTAGCAAGATTGTAATATGTTTTACAATGGATAATAAAATCATTGGATGGTTGCGGTTTTGTGGATATAGCTCGGATTGGGTGAACCACGTTAAATTCTCTGTGTTGTCTTGTTTCTACTATAATTTTGTGTGTGTTTTATCTCTCTATTTTATTGATAAAATCTACATTTAAGTATTATATATCCCCCTTGTAACCTTAACAAGTGGTATCAAAGTAGGTTTTGTTCAATTATTGTCTGCAGGAAAGTCTCACGGTTGAGCAGGAGTCTCACGGTTAAGTGGGAGCAATGGAAAACAAGGGTAAATTGAAGGTAGATAAATTCAATGGGTAGAACTATTAGTTATGGAAGATGTAGATGGAGGATTATCTCTATCAAAAGGATTTATGGAGGTCATTAGAAGGAATAGCCAAGAAATCAACAACAATGAGTGATGAGGATTGGAATATTTTGGACAGAAAGGCACTGGGAGCCATTCATTTATGCTTGGCACAATCGGTGGAATTCAATATTACAACAACAAAGACAACTCAAGATTGATGGAAACCCTTGAAAAGTTATATGAAAAGCTTTCCACTTCCAATAAGGTATTTCTTATGAAGTGTTAATTTAATATGAAAATGGTAAAAGGTGGGTCAGTTTCTGATCATTTAATGAGTTTAATATAGTTACCAGTCAATTAACTTTTGTAAATGTAAACTTTGATGAAGTTAGGGCTCTTTTGATTCTGTGTTCTTTTCCTGAAAGCTAGAATAGCTTGGTAATGATTATTAGCAATTCTATTTTTGGTTCGAATACATTGAAATTTGATGATGTTTTTGGTGTTATTTTGAGTGAGGAAATTCATAGGAAAAGCTTAGGTGGAATATCCGCATCAGGCAGTGTTTTGAAGATAGAAAGCAGGGGGAAAAAAAAGTAGAGAGGAAAAAATTCTGGAAGTCATGGGAAGTCACGAGGAAAATCAAAGGTCAAAAGGTCCCAATCTAGAGACAAGAGGGATTGGAAATAAAGAGGCAGAAAATGTGGTAAGTAATAAATCTAATGAGGATGCTTTGATTCTTTCCCTTGATAATGTTGAAAATTCTTGGGTGTTAGATTCAAGGGCTTCATTTCATGCTACAACCCATAGAAGTTATTTTCTTGGTTATGTCTAAGGAGATTTTGGGTTGGTTTATTTGGGAGATAATGAACCCTATCAGAATTTTGGAAAGGGAAGAATCAAGATTAAATTGTAGAATGGGAATCATTGGCTACTACATGAGGTAAGGCATGTTCCAAAGTTAAAAAAATAAATTAATTTCATCAAGGCAACTAGATGATGAAGGTTGTATTGTTACATTTAGTGATAAAAATTGAAAGGTTACAAAAGGTGCATTAGTGGTAGAAAAATGTGTGAAACTAGACACCTTATATCTTTGTATAGGTCATATTGTTCCTTCTACTTTAGCTATTGTAGATAAAAATCAATGTTCAGGAAGAGTTGTTGCAGTTTAGCAGGAAAAAAATCAAATAGTTGCTATGGATTCTGAATCAACACTGTGGCATAATATACTTGGGAATATCAATGCAAAAGGTATGAAAGTACTTCATTCAAAGAATGTTTTAACAGGTTTGAAATGTGTTAATATGGATTTATGTGAAAGTTGTGTGTATGGAAAATAAAAGAGAGTTAGTTTTCTCAAGGATGGGAAGCAAAAGAAAGATGAGAAATTGGAGCTTGTGCATATGAATGTATGGCAACCAACTCAAGTATCTTCTCTCAGTGGCTCTTGGTATTATGTCACTTTTATTGATGATGCAACAAGGAAGGTATGAATTTATTTCCCTAGGTAGAAATCTGATGTATTTGAAAATTTTAAGAAATGGAGAAGCTTGGTTGAGAATGAGATAGGTAAAAAGTTAAAATGTCTCAGATCTGATAATGGTGGTGAGTATTGCAGCAAAGAGTTTGAAGATTATTTCTCCTCTAATGGTATTTGTAGGTAGAAAATGGTTCCAAGGACTCCATAAGAAAATAGAGTGATTGAGCACAAGAGCACAAGAGCAGAACAATAATGGAGCGTGCATGGACTATGAGATTGCATGTTGGGTTGCTTTTAAACATGTGGGTAGAGCTTGTAAACACTACTATTTATTTAATCAATAGAGGTCCCTCTAATCCTTTGGGTTGTGGTATTCCAAAGGAAGCATGGACAAGTAAGAATGTGAGTTATTCTTTTCTCAAGTCCTTCAGTTGTGAAGCATTTGCACATGTGGATTCTAAAAATAGAACCAAGCTTGATGCAAAATCAAAGAAATGTATATTTGTTGGATATGGCATTGATGAATTTGGTTATAGGCTTTGGGATTTTGAAAATTAAAAAATTGTGAGAAGCAGGGATGTCATATTCAATGAGAAAGTGGTGTACAAATATCAGTTACAGTAGCATGAGAAGAAAGAAAATGATTATGTAGTGTTGGATGATACACCAAACAACAATGTTTCAGTGGTTCCTCATGCACCACAACAACAACAACAACAAATACCACAAATTCTAGTGAATGTTAGAGGATCTTCAAAGATAAGTAGACCTCCAAAAATATTTTCTCCCTCTTTGTATTTTATTTTATTAACTAATGTTGATGAACCAAAATGTTATGATGAAGCTATGCAGGTGGATACCAAGGTTCAATGGGAGCATCAAATGGAAGAAGAAATGGACTCCTTGTTGAAAAATTAGACTTGGGAATTATGCAAGTTTCCTACAGATAAAAAGGCTTTACCAAACAAATGGGTTTATAGGTTGAAAGAGGAGGATGGAGGTAAGAAAATATTTAAAGCTAGATTAGTTCTAAAGGGATTTACAAAGAAAAGGGGTATTGATTTTAATGAAATATTTTCTCCAGTTGTTAAAATGACTTCTATTCGTATTGTTTTAAGTATTGTGGTTGCTGAAGATTTGCATTTAGAATAGCTTGATGTTACAACATCCTTTCTCCATGGTGATTTGCAAGAGGAAATATACATGGAACAACCACAAGGATTTGAGGTAAAAGGTTAGGAGAACTTGGTGTGTAGATTGAAGAAAAGTTTGTATGGCTTGAAGCAAGCACCTCGGCAATGGTATATTAAATTTGATAGCTTTATGGCTGAGCATGGCTACAGTCAATGTAATTCAGACCATTGTGTTTATTTTAAGAGGTTGGATGATGATATCTACATTATTTTATGTTTATATGTTGATGATATGCTTGTAGCAGGGTCTAATATGAATCACATAAAGGAGTTAAAACAAAAATTAGCAAATTCATTTGCTATAAAGGATTTGGGGGCAGCAAAGTAAATACTTGGTATGATGATTACAAGAGATAGGAAAAATAGAAAATTGTTTTTATTTTAGGTTGATTATGTTGAAAAGGTGTTGCAGAGGTTTCACATGGAGAATGTAAAAGCCGTCAGCACACCTTTTCCCATTCATGTTAAATTGACTAAGCATATGTGTCCAAAAAATAAGAGGAAGAAAAAATGTCTAAGGTACCATATGCTTCAGTTGTAGGTAGTTTAATGTACACCATGATATGCACATGGCAAGCTATTGCACATGCTATAGGAGTTGTTACCAAGTATATGAGTCATCCGATGTTGAGCATTGTAATGCAGTAAAATGGATTCTCAGGTATTTGAGAGGTACATCTAATAAGAGTTTACGTTTTGGGGGCTATAATACTGATTTAAAAGGTTATGTTGACTCAGATTTGGAAAGGGATGTAGATACCAAGTGGAGTACCATAGGTTATGTATTTGCAGTCGATGGGACAATAGTGAATTGGATTTATCAATTGTAAAAGGTGGTTGATTTATCCACCACAGAGGCAGAGTATGTTGCTGCAACAAAGATGGTAAATGAGATGATATGGCTATAACTTTTCATGGAAGAGTTGGAAAAATAATAGGTTGAAACTTACTTGTTTACAGATAGCTAGAGTGCTATACATCTTGCAAAGAATTATGTCTTGCACTCTAAAACCAAACACATACAGTGGACATATCATTTCATTCGGTCAGTGTTAGAGGATGGAAAGTTAAAGCTGGAAAATATACATATAGATGCCAATCCAGTGGATATTTTTACAAAGGCAGTGACAAGGGAGAAACTGAGCTCCTCTTCAGCTTCGGTTGGCCTTCAAGGTTAAATTCAAGATAACAGAGCAGCAGGGTCCAAGATGCTTATTTCCAATGGGAGCTATAAGTGCAGTGTTATTATCAGGATCAGTCTCCAAGTGGGAAATTGTGTTGGTGTGGAGCCTGATCAGTCTCCAAGTGGGAGATTGTTTGTATGTGGTGACTGATCATGTTATACTGCACACTCTACATGTAAAACCCTAATTTTGGAAGCTTCTAAAAAGCTTGTTATAAGCAGTTTGGATGGGGGTTGTAGTCGGGCATTATTAGCAAGATTGTAATATGTTTTACACTGGATAATAAAATCATTGGATGGCTACGGTTTTGTGGATGTAGCCTAGATTGGGTGAACCACATTAAATTCTATGATTTGTCTTATTTCTACTATAATTTTTTTTGTGTTTTATTTCTCTAATTTATTGATCAAATCTACATTTAACTATTAGATATTTTCCTTCTAACCCTAACATTTGGGATGACAACACGAAATGTTGGCATCTCTCAGGTGTGTTGGCATCCATACGACTAGAGGACCAAAAACACAATATGAACCACCAGAAAACAAGATGACGGCCTAGCTAGTAACTTCTAAGGGAAAAAAATAGAACTATGAAGTAGGAAAGATACAAACGAATATGATAAAGTATATATATGAAGGCTAAGGTGACAAAGATAATCTCACAAAGATGCTCGTCCACCAGCTAGCTCCACATGCACAACCACCTACACACAAGAAAGAGGGAGAATTGTTGGGGGCTATATAGGGATCTTCCTCAGTCAGACCCCTGTTTCAGTGTTTCCACCTCCATGGATAGCCAAGATAGCAATGGTAGAGAAATGTATGATAAATAAGTAAAGAAAGAAAACATGAATAACACTACAGAATAATATAAAGCTACTCAACCAAATTGTAAAGGAGAGGAGCAAATCATTACCACCTCCACAAAGAGCTCACTACAAAATGATGGAGAAAGAAGGCTTGAACAATCACCACAACCAAATTGTGATGGAGGGAGGTGTTGCAAAACCTCAATCCCACGCTGCAATGGATTGTTCCACACTTTCTTTATGGAGTTGATGGAGTGTTGTTGTTGCCACTATGAAGTGACAAAGTGCTGCTTGAAGTGATGGAAGTGAAGAGATTGTAAGAAGTGATACCAAAGAGATGAAGTAAATGCTTGGAGATTTCCAAAATGGATTGAGTTGCATGAAGAATGCATCTTTTTGAAGGTGAGATGAGGAGAATAAGGCATTTTTTTGGGTCGGTTGGTCGAAGAGTGATGTTACAAATCATTCCCAATAGGAAGTGTAATGCCTCTGCCAACTTTAGAAGCATGAATCCATTAGGGACGTAAGCGCACCACACGCACATCTCCAACAAATATTCTTCTACCTACGCAAAAGATGAATGTCAAGTGGAATGAAGGAAGCTTGCTGATGTGGAATTTTTCCTTCGTATTTGATTTTCTAAGGTGAGGATGTGTAAAAGGGGAATTTGTGTAAGGGATGAAAATTCGCTCCTATACACATCTAATGGAAAATATTAAAACTACAAGTTTATGGTGACTCCCAATTGGTCATCAAATAGGTAAATGATGAATATCAAACAAAGGATGACAAGTTATTACCCTACAAACTCATGGTGGACAACTTCAAAGAGTACTTCACACAAATCTAGTTTGATCAAAAACCTAGAATAAACAACAAAGTAGTTGATGCCATGGCTACCATTTGTGCCCTTTTTGATGTCCCACAAAAAGTTAGAAGAAGATCAAATTGGCCTAAATGAAGTGCATTGAGGTATTTGTGAGGCCCATTCTAGTGGATCGTCATTATTCAAGAAGCTACTAGACATACAAGATATTACTGGCCCACAATGGAGCAAGACACATTTAACATTATAAAAGTTTGCAAGTGTTGTCAACAACATGGCAACTTGATTCACACACCATCACAAGAGCTATAACCTAGGTAGACACTAAAAAATGTCCTGAATGATATCAGATACTCAAATCAGGTATACTAACATCATTTCCTCTTGAAATCCATCATATTTTCACTTAAATTGATTAAATTATCCCATCTATTTAATTAATGTCATCATTCACATCTATTAACCTAATTCATTTCATCGGGTTAATTCCCCCTTTCATGCTAACATTTCATCTCATTAAATTAAATAAATGAAAATATTTAATTTAATTACCTAAATCTTTGGTTGTGAGGCATATACATATGTGTTGAATGAGAAGAGATCAAAGTTGGAGAACAAGGCTATCAAATGTATCTTCATTCGCTATGGAGTTGGTGTGAAAGGATACAAGCTTTAGAATCCTGTTACTAAGAAGGTTTTTTACAACATAAGTAATATTTCATGAGCTAAAGCCTTCAATAGTTGGTCTGTAGTTAGAGACAGATAAAAAGGAAAAGAAGAATGATGTAGTTGAAATTCCTCAAACTCTAGATAAAGGGGAACTACAAAGTGTACCTGAAACTGAGAGTTCTAGTAGCTTTGAGAGTTCAGAAGAAGAAGAACCACAGCCTCGGCCTCAGCTTGTGAGGAGGTCTACATGTGAAAAGTGCAAACCTGATAGGTATGGATTTTCTATGTTGGATTCAAACTATGCCTATGCTTTGATTGCTAGCATTGATGAGCCTAGGACTGTGAAAGAGGAAATTAATGTGTTTGATTCAAATTCTTTGTTGGAAGCCATGAATGAGGAAATGGCATCTTTGAAAAAGAATGAAACCTAGGATTTGGTACCTTTTCCTGAAGGACGAAAGCCTATTAGCTATAAATGGGTATTTAAGAAGAATATTGGTCTAGATGGGAGTGTTGAAAAGTATAAAGCTCGGTTGGTTATGAAAAGTTATTCCCAGGTGGAGGGAATTGATTATGGAGAAATATTTTCTCCTGTAGCTAAGTTGACATCTATCAGATTTCTTTTGTCACATGCAGCAACATATGGCTTAGAGATCAAACAGATGGATGTGAAGACAACATTTCTTCATGGAGCATTGGAAGAAGAAATTTATATGTCCCAGCCTAAGCACTTTGTTGAAAAATGTAAAGAAAGCCTGGTTTGCAAGTTGAAGAAATCTCTGTATGGTTTGAAGCAATCGCCTAGAATGTGGTACCAAAATTTTGAAACCTTTGTGTTGTCACTGGGATTTGTGAGATCAAAATCTAATTATTGTGTGTGTTACAAAACTGAAAATGATCGTGTTCTTATTATTACCCTATACGTGGATGATATGTTGTTCAGAGGAAATAGTAAGACTATGATTTCTGATCTAAAATCTCATTTTTCTACAAGGTTCAAAATGAAAGATCTAGGTGTAGCAAGGTATATTCTGGGGATGGAAATAAAAAGGGATAGTGGAAGGAGAAAGCTTTGGCTCAGTCAAAGTAAGTATATCAACACTGTCCTATAAATATTTGGGATGACTGATTGAGCAACTAGTTGTTCTAGTGTTGCAGTGAATGAAGCTATCTGTTGAAGATTGTCCAAAATCTCCTACTGAGATGGAGGACATGACCAGGGTGCCATATGCAAGTGTTGTTGGCAATTTAGTGTATGCAATGGTCTATACAAGACTAGACATTTCCCAAACAGTGGGAGTTCTTAGTCGGTTTATGGCTAATCTAGGAAGACTGCATTGGGATGATGTGAAGAGAGTTTTCAGATACTTGAAGGGTACCTCTAATTTTTTTTTTGTTATCATGTAAAATTGGTTGGATCACAAAGATCTCTTAGCATTCATGGGTATGTGGATTATGATTGGGTAGGGGACATTAACAGTAGAAGATCCACTAGTGGATACATCTTCATGTTATTTGGTGGAGCAGTGAGTTGGATGAGCAACTAGTAGGCTGTAGTCACTTTATCTACTATTGAGGCAGAGTATATGGCAGCAAAACACGCTTGCAAAGAAGTTGTTTGTCTTAGAAATTTGTGTTTAGATATTGGGTTTAATGCAGGGTAGATTATGATTTGATGTGATAGTCAAAGTTTAATTTATTTGGTGAAGAATCCCACTTTCCATGCCAGGACAAAGCACATTGATGTACAGTAACATTTCATTTGTGATATGGTGGAAGATGGATAGGGTAGTCTATAAAAGGTTAATACTCTGTAGAATGTCGTTGATGCATTGACAAAGCTTGAGAGCATAGACAAGTATAGGTGGTTTTCTAGTTCAATGGGCCTTGGGGCCTATGACCTTCAATAATTTTGAGTTTAGAGGAAGACAGTAAGTCTTCATCAAGTGGGAGCTTGATGGAAAATGTGCCTCAACTTGTTGGCTTGAACCTCTGCTAAAAACTTGGTATTTTCCCCCTTTGTTGGCTTTCATTGTCGGCCTATCGCCAAAATCTCTAACCTAGTAACCTAAGTCGTGGGGTTTTGAAAGTTTATAACTGGGCAACATCAAGCTGGTCGCAGGATCCCTATATTTTTGAACTTTGAAACTCATGTCACGGGGTTCAAAAGTTTCGTAACCTTCTAATAGGGTGATCTCTTTGTTGTCAAGAATTTTAGGATTTTCCTAACCCCGACTGGAGGTTCTAAAGTTTGGGTTTTCCTCGACCTAGCAATCCCTTTCTTGTTGTCGCAAGTTTATGGAATTTTCTAACTTCTGACTGGAGGTTGTGAAGTTAATATTTCTCTCAATTTGGTGACATGACCAATGGATGGTGGATTGGTCTATGTGGATGGTGACGTTAGCTATACGTCAGTGACATGGATGCTATGTGGATAGTGGGGACCACATGGAACAAGCTGATATATTGGTATGATAGTCAAATCGATGGACAAGTGATGTGTCAAAATTTGGCACAAATTCATTCATTGATTCTACATCACTCTTGTGAATCAACGATCATTGGACCAAAAGTTGTATTTCCTAATAATGATATATTTGCATTAAATGCATAATCTGACTCAGGGGTTGAAAAAGTTAAAATATGGTTATATTCTCTGTAACCAAATTTATTGTTGGGAAACTCGATGCTTGCTGGATGGTGGTGTGCATGGCTCAAGATGAAGGAAGATTGTTGGTGAAGATAATGAAATTAATGAAAACCTAATGGTTGTTGTGTATGTTTTTACTTTGTATGCTTTACGAGCATTGTAACAATGAGAGGTGAATGGTTGTCTGTGAGTGAGGTCGACCAAGGGGATTGTATTGCTGATGTGAGTTAACATCTGAGAGTGAAGTTTGTAACTCTATATGTAATCTATTTACTATAATACAAAGTGAATTTACTTGGTGTGTGGGTTTTTCTCCCGTAAGGGTTTTCCCATGTAGACTTGGTGTTATCTCTCTATTTGGTTTTTTGTCTATCCTTTTTTTCTGTGAATGTACATCTCAAATGAATGTAACTTGTTAAATTGATGTTTTTTCTGCACTTCTTTCCTGAGGATTTTTCATTAGGAAGGCATTTTCTGCACCCTCACTTTCCTTACACTGACATGCCCATTTGGCATCCAATCACTCCGATTGAACAAATTGACCTTACACCCACTACCATACAAGGAAAACATTGCAAAACATTGAGTCCAAAATAATTGAGTTTCATTATCCAAATTCATTGAGTTTCACTTTACCAAAATTATTGGGTCCTATTTCTAAAATCATTTGAGTTCTATTTTACCAAAATCATTGAGTCCTTATGGTTTGATCACTTTAGAGGTATAACCTGTTTCTCACTACCTTGGTCTTGGAAAACAAAGGTTCACTATAGGTCAACATCAGGTCAAACATTTCATCCACCCCTTCATCAAAACTCATCCTTCACTTCATCAAACTTTGCAAAAAATTTGAATACACCAACACTTTTTGACTTAAACATCTATCAAACCAACCCCTAACTTAGCTACTTTGTATGTAAAATGAATCATTTTCCATGCACTTAGTTAAGTTAGTTATCATCTTTGAACTATTTTATCTTGAAGTTCACGAGTCTACCCCAAATATTTCCAAGTTCATAAAAATTCTTTATCCTAACATCAAAACATGAAACTGAAGTCAAAAGTGTTTTCCCAAAACACTTGCAAAATATCACTTCCCATATCATTCACCTTTTCATCTCCCATTATGACCATTGCTCCAAAAAGACTTAAAGCATCCCTTTTACCTAAATTTGAGTCAACTAGAGAGTTTAAACATTATTAATCCCAACACAACTCTCCCATAGGTGACTCATAATTTATGGTAAAGATAAGATCACACCACAAGAGAATCATGGAGAAAACCAAAGTCTCATCTAACATTAGTGATCTCAATCCACAAAAATTTTATCCAAGAAGTCAAGTTACCCCATCACAATAACCCTCATCTCCATCAGGGTTGTATGAGATAGAAGATGTCATGAAAAAACCATTTGGACTTACTAGGGAAGAAATCATGGAGCATTAAACCTTAAAAAATGTGGCTCCAATTTCCCCATCTTTTGTTGCACAATCATTGACACAAGGCTTGAATTCATCTACGATTCAACCAACTCCAACCCTTGTGCCAAGTCAACCTTTAACATCTATTCTTACAACTAGGCTAGGATCCAACCTTGGTCTCACTTCATGTTTAGGAACAAA
>VDFB02353493.1:31808321-31864412 GCA_007258455.2 Sequoia sempervirens
CATATTCTCCTGGTTTCGCAAATGCTCCAACAAAAAGTAGCTTTTTTATGATGTTGTGAAGTGTGCATGCATGTTTTTCACATTCCACCACCTTTTTCATGATCTTTCCACCACCTTTGCATGAAATAGAAAAGTTTTCATGTTGAAAGACATATAATATCAATTAAAGTTTGAATTCCATTGAAAACTAATATACAATTGAATTTTGGAGGGGAACAAGCTTTTGAAAAAGTTAAATTGTTGAAGAGTTTGAAGAAAGAAGAAGCTAAGGCTACATAATTCGGTTGAACTCCTCCATTTGAAACTCTATTTTTTTAGGTATGTGAAGTCTCTACACATTTTCTTTCATTCTATTATGGCTTGCTTTCATTTTTGTTATTTTGCATATTCCATGTTGATCATTGTTTGTTTGTCATTTTAAATTACACAATTATATACACTTTCCAATTACATTTTTTAAACCACGTCTCTTTGAGGCATTTTGTTATATAACAATTGACTTACCTTGTGTATGCTTCCACATTTTGTATACACATATATATGATATACGTTTTAAGGAAGTAAAATAAAACATCATTTCTCAATCCTTTATTATGGATGTGCATACCACTCTCTGAAGCTTTCATTGAGGTATTTTGTCAAATAGTTATACCAAGCAACTCATTGCCTTGTCTATGCTACCAAATTTTCCATACATGTCTCTGAAAAACTGGAATATACTCCTCCCACATTGATAGATCTTATAAAATATTTTGGTTTTCATCTCTATTTCTAAATTTACCTTAGCTCTAAACCTACCTCATCACTTTTATTTGTGATATATTTTAAATGTTTCCTTGATTAGCCTACCTACAAGGGATTCTAACCCTTCTCTCCATGGTTAGAAGACTCTTTATTCAAGGCTAAGTTAGAAACATGGGGAAAGGTGCAACCTATCTTGCAATCATGGCTCAAAATGGAAGCATGGAAAAAGCATTTGAATTGTGATGCAACCAGGGGAGGTCTTGCAACACAACTGAACACAAAAAATTAACCAAAAACAACATTTCACAAGTCACAATTCTCAAAACTCTTCACTTTTCACCAAATCAACACTCTTCCTTATACCATTGCCAACTCATTCAATTGGGTATTTCTTCTTGATAAGATTCTTTCAGACCAAGAATTGAACCATTTCAAGGACCCTTTAGGGTACACAATCACATGCCAACAAACCACTATTGGTTACTTTGTAGCAACTTTATCAAATCATGATTTCTATGCCAACTTGATGGAAAAAGTGTCAAATGCAAGTAGTGCAAAGTTGCAAAGTGGTGCAACTTTCATTATGCAACTCTTGTGACCAAACAAACTATTCAAACATGTTGAAATAGGTATGTTTAAACTAGGCATGGTCCTCTTTTGCACCCAAACACGTGGAATCACTCTGAGCTACATTCAACTAGCTTGATCCCTTAAGGGTCCAAAGTACAAATGGGAAGAAAACTTTGATGGGCTATTACTCAAAAACCGTGATGCTTACAAACTCTTTGTATGAGCCTATGGGATTGCATTAGGCCCCTCTACAATAACCTATCTTGGTTTTTGTTGTCTTAGAGTCATTTTCCTATGGTGTCCAGTTTTCACTTGATGGAAAAAGTGTCAAATGCAAGTAGTGTAAAGTTGCAAAGTGGTGTAACTTTCATTTTGAAATTCGTGTGACCAAAAAAAATGCTCCAATGCAACCTGTTAAATGATCCTAAAAATCATAAAATGTCCTAAAAAAGACCTAAAAATCATAAAATGTCCTGAAAAAAGACCTAAAAATCATAAAATGTCTTGAAAAAAGACCTAAAAATCATAAAATGTCCTAAAAAAAACCTAAAAATTAAAAAATGTCCTGAAGAAAACACAAAAATTCCAAAAAAAAAAAATAGTCATGCCAGTCAACATAGTCACGTTAGTTCAAGTCTTGACTAGTCTTTGTCATTATCAAACTAGGTTATCTCTACACATTTTCTACTTAGGGAAGGCTCATATTCGAGCCCCCAAGACATTAGGTCAGTCGTCTTAGGTTCATCAAAATAAATCATGACTCAATCTTTGGTCAACAAGACAAAGTTATTGGTTGTGTCGAACTACGAGGTCTCTGAGTGTATGACGTAGGAAAGGCCATCTATCGATGAGCCCCCGAGACCACACTAGGTTAGTCCATTAGGGTTCATTGCACGATTTTCCTCACACACATGACATAGTATTTAAATTTGTCATGGTCTTTGTCCAAATTTGAACAAATGGTTTACCCAAGCGAACTTTTGCAATCTTTCAATCAAGCACAACAACCATCTTGGCATATCAAAATCAATCAAACTTAGTCAAACTAGTCAAATCTAGCTTACTCTTCAGGTGTGTCTTTCTGAGGGGTAGCCCCATCACTTATTCATTTCCTAGGATGTGTCCTTCTTAGGCATTGTCACAGTCATCTAACATTTTGAGGATTCTCACAACATTTGAGATATGTTCCTCTTGACATTGACATTATTTAGGATGTGTCCTTCCTGAATCTAGCATCTTGGCATCAACTTCATTCAGGATGTGTCCTTCCCAAATCTTGACATCAACTTGGCATTTTGGAATTGATGTTATTTAGGATGTGTCCTTCTTGAATTGGACATTGTGACATCAACATCGTTTGGGATGTGTCCTTCCCAAACTTGACACCAATCTGGCATCTCGACATCGACATTGTTTAGGATGTGTCCTTCCTGAACTTGATATGAATTTGACATCTTGACATCGACCTTGTTCGAGATGTGTCCTTCCCAAATTTGGTATCACTCTGGCATCAACGTCATTCAAAATGTGTCCTTTCTAAATCTCACATCTCAGCATCATTTGGGATGTTGTCTTTCCCAAACTTGACACTAATTTGGCATCTGGACATCATCAACTCTGGCATTTTGACACCAAGACATTCAACATTTGTGACAAACTTGACATCTTGACATCCAGACACTTGGCAAGCACTTGGTATTTAATTTTATGATGTTTATTGTGTATTTTGATAGTCATGTTGCTAGTTCCTTGAGGATGTCCTAACAAAAGGATTTAGAGGAGTAATGAAATTTCATGATTTGTCTTGATTGTCTTCACTGTTTGTGGTTGATCATGACAAAATGGTTGGGGAAAATACACTTGTAGTATGAGTCATGACCATCCTTGTCTATGATTGTTTATGTCAAGTGATGGTATGACCTTGCACACCTTGATTTACGTCATATCATGGTGTTTTTTGGCCATCACAATAATCTTCTCAACGATGATTAAGAGCAACAATTGATAGTCCTATGGAAATGTGTTGAAGGATTTTTCATCTTACTAACATCCATCTCCTTCTCTCTAGTTGCCTCATCCTTCTTCTATCTCTTGATAATATCCTGTGACATACAAAAATACATTCACATACATAATCATATAGACATTGCATTAAATTAGACATTTGCATTAGATTAGATCCAAACCATAAAACAACCCAATTGCATACATATATTTTCATAGCATATCATAACATCACGCAAATCACATGTCATATAATCCATATACAAAATTTTCATCCATCAGTGCATCCATAATCATGGGCAGGAAATGAAAACAAATAAAAACATAAATATTTTCATCATCAGTATCATCCATGGCATCATCATAGAATATAATCATAAATAGAACATAGCATTTCATCATAAATGCATCCATGGCATAGACATACATATAACATCACCACTGGAATCGTAAAATGCATCAAATAAATCACATAGGTGTTATAGCTGCATAATCACAACATGTCATCTAAATCATCATCATCATCACATAACATAAAACAAATGGGCCACATCAAAACTACATCACATATATATATAATCTCAAAAATCAATGTCACAAGATAGATTCAAAGAGATATCCCAAAAATGGAGCTCGCGGGCTCAATAGTCAATAATGTCATAATACATGAAATGTTGATATCTCAGGAGGTACTCTCCTCATCTCCTCGAGGAGAAGATATGGGGGATCAGTGCTCTGTCAAGGGAACTGAGGCCATCATGGTCACCATCACCTATCCCTGCATGGCTGAGGCATCTGTTACTATAACCTCTACCTGAGTTGTTTGAGTTGTGTCTGTAACCTAAGCAACTAAGGTATCTATCACTAGTGGCTACCTATGTACTAACTTCTGCCTTGATCCAGTAGACCCATGGCTATGGCTTGAATGATGACTCGACACATGCCCTGATGTGTGCCCTGAGGAGGTAAACCCTCCTGCACTAGTGTGGCTCCTGCTGCTGCTCCCACTCCCTAATCTATGGCCATTACTTGTCCTCATTTGTGAGCGTGACACTGTAGGATCTCAGCACTCAGGAGGCACTGCTTTCTCATAGAGGTTCTTGTTCTAGCCATACCGAGTGCTCACCCTGGAAAAATCATGGGCCATATCTTCTAAAGCCCCTACGAATAGCTCTGCAAACTCTACACACCACTGTGTTGCCTCCTGTCTCTGGATCTTAGCCCGATCTCGCTCGACCCTCACTAGCTCAAGCTCAGCCTATAAAACCCTAACCTGTGTAGTGCTCTCATCAAGTCTCCTCTAAAGGTTGGCAGCCTATTGATCTATGGTGGCATCTACTGGTAGTACTGGCCCTGTTGGCATCCCATCACCTCCCTCCGCCATACTCCATTGTAGTAGGCGCTCTGCCTCATCAATGGCCTCATCCTCATCATCGTTATTTTCCCCTATGTCCTATCACCCAATCTCTGCCTCTGCATGCTCCATCACCCTCTCCTCTCCTCCAATCTCTGCCTTTGCATGCTCCATCACCCTCTTCTCTCCTCCAATCTCTACCTCTACATGCTCCACCTCCCTCTTTCCCTCCTCCTCAACTGCCTCTAGAATAGGGTCCAGTGGTGCTCTAGCCACTCGCTACCTCACCCACCTCTCGTGTCTCCCTCCGTCTCCTCCTCTCCTCTGCCTCCCGCCAGCTCCCTCATCATCCCCATCATCCCCATCTCTCCCTCCACCCTTGCCTCTAACCCTATCCCCATCTCTCCCTCAGCCTCTACCTCTCCCTTTGTCACTAGCTGTGCCTCCTCGTCTAGCTCGCAGCACATGTGGAATAATGGATCTCCGATCCACTGGTGTAGGTCCATCTGGATCTGTGAGGGGAATAGGCCTATGCATCTACCACCATAAATCAAAATCTCCAATGGTCCCTGGATCTACAATGCCTCCTCTCCATCCCCACTGTTGTGCCACCAGTCCATCTATCTGCTGAGTAGCAAAGGCCACAGATATGGGCAGTCCCCATGCTGACTCCCGAGATGACCTCACGTACTTTTTTGTCCCAATCAGAATACCCTATTGCTCGCCAAACTGTCTGAGAACCCGCTGCGACAAATACATCTCCACAATCAACTGTGTTTGCACCGTCTGGCCAATCAGATATCAATATTATTGACAGAAACTAAGATGATCCACCTCATCCTCCCACTGCCCACAATCCTTGTACAATCTCTAGATAAATAAAATCATGGTGTTGATCCTATGTCTCCACCTACCTATCTCACCATAGTGGATTTTTTGCAACGCACCGACATAGTAATATACATATAGCATACCATCTACCAACTGTGGCCTCTCAATCTGTGGGAAGAAAATGGCAACATGCTCCCATGCCCAGATCATAAGAAGGGTCATCCCACAAGAAATGCTCTGTGCCCTCCTGTACGCAATCTCATGCAGTTGATGATATAACATCCCTAATAAACAAGGTCCCCAAGCATAAACCATCCTGTCTCGCCTCATTCCAACAAGTACATCCCCCCAAACAATGGGAAACCCATGTCCTCAGTGATCTAGAGTAACCACACCGGTAATCAATGTCACTAGTAGAGCATCAAATCGTCTGTAGTGCTCTGCCATGAACTCCCACTAGATCTCATACCCCTCAATACCCAATCCAACACCCTGATCATGATAGTAACTAATGAATGTCTAATATCAATGCTGTGGGTTGTAAACAATCCTCTCTCCCTAGATCGGTAGGTGTAGAATCTGATAAATGTCCTCGAGGGTAATTGTAGCCTCCCCTATCAACAGGTGGAAAGAGTAGGTTTTAGAGTGCCACCTCTTGCATAACGCTGTTAAGAGTCCCCTATTTTCCCATACAGTGGGCATATAGGTGACATAGTAGAGACCCAGTCACAACAATCGTCGTCACTCTCTATCCATCAATTTATCTCTGAATGCATAAGTCGATGGTCTGCTCTCCCACGTGTAAATAGGCGCTAACTGTCTCTGCACATGTCAAAGCACACGTCAACATCTCTTCAAAACTTGTCATTATCACCTAGTCTAAGCCAAAGGAATTTAAAAGTTGAAGCAACATTAAGCTACCATCAGGCAAAGTAAAAAAACAAATGTGTCACATTTGCTTCAATTGTGTCGCAATTAGGCAATTGCGTCATTTCGTACTATGTTTGTGTCACTATATGATGATTATGTCATTCTACTCCTCGATTGCATCTCACATTTCCACTTGTGTCGCAATTTCTTACACATGCGTCATTGCAATCCTCAAATGCATCACGATAATTCGAATGCGGCTTTACAAACGTCCAATGTTGCTTAAATTGGCAATTGTGTCATAACTTCAACTAGTTGTGTTGCAAATTTTGACCCTAGCCTAATGACCTTTCACATTTGTGTCACGACGCATCAAATGCGTTGAATGTGAAAGTAATTGTGGCTTATGCGAACGCAAATGCGTCACAACATATGTGTTCCTAGCCCTAGAAACTCCACAAAGGCATGAAAAATGATAAATTGACAAAGTGGGGTAAGGGTGCATACCCCTGGCTCCGTGCCCTCTGGTTGTATGTAGGTCCTAACAATGTACTCGCAGTGCTCTGTGATCAGGATCACCATCTTCTCTGTTGCTATCCTCGCTTCAGACTCTCTGAAATTACTATAGTAAATTTGAAAATGAAATGAGTTTTACCCCCATTTTCAACCTATTTATAGGGTAAAAGTGGGATTTTTCACAACTTTTATTACTAGAGGCTCTTTTCACCACCTTTGACTGCACTTTTGGGTACCTTAAACATGTCCAAATTTGAAACCATCTCGCCATTACTTTTCTGGTTTTTAAATTAACTTGTCAAGACACTTTCCAAATTTTTCTATCGCCGGGCCAAAATTTGAAAAAATTCCCAAGGGGGAATCAATACTCCGTACCTTCGCTAGGGCATGAATTTGACTTATTTTTCTTTGTCATAATGCGACAGGCTGCATTATGACAAAGAGGGGCAAAATGTAGACACTAAAAAATTGACCTAGGCCTGCAAGCTCTATTTTTTATCACATTCGTCCTAGCATAATTAAAATATTTAATTATGTTATTCAGTCCATTTTCATCTATTAATTAAATAATTTTTAATTATTTAATTAATTCATGTCTCTTTATTCTTCCTGATTATTTAAATAAATAAATTTTATTTATTTATTTAAATGCATTGCTAATTATCTAATGTTTCCTTATAATTAAATAAATTTCTTAATTTATTTAATTATTTATGTCCACTGATTCTTCTAGATTATTTAAATAAATAAATCTTGTTTATTTATTTAAATACGTCAATAATTTACATATTCCTCTTCTATTTAAATAAATTCTTTAATTTATTTAATTATGGCCATATGTCACTTTCCTCATTTTAAATTAAAAAAAAAATGAATGATTACTTATTTAAAATGGTCAAAATTTCTTATTTTGGCAGAAAATGGGCATTTATTGCCTACTGTCATTTGATTCTCCATTTTTGAATTAAAATAATTTTTAATTCAAAAGATGCCTTTTCCATTCAAAAGTCAAATGATCGTTACTAATTTGATTCTCCGGCCTTTTTTTAGCCATCTTGTCCTTATCTTAACTTTCGATCTGGTCCATCCGTTGGCCTTTCGATCTTGTTCATTCATTCAAAATTGTCTTTTCTTACAAAATGGCAATTTTGAATTCATTTTGGCTCTCTCAAGCTTTCAAGTGAATTTCTGGCATTTTGTTGTTAGTCATTTATAGTCATTTTTTGCATATTTTAGAGTCATTTTCAAGCATTCATGGAGTCATTTCATAGAAAAATCCTTCAACACTTGTATAGGGCATGACATTTTCATAGGTTGTTCGAAGAATTTGAGGGAAAACTACAATTTGCAGCAAGCTAGAAGGTGTAATGGAGGTCATCCATGGAGATTGAAGGTTTATGGTAAAAGATTTTCATTTATTTTCATGTTTTCTCCTTTGCACTCCATTATTTCTTTGGATTTTTTGGATTTACAGCTTCTAATCTATTAACCCATAAAATTTCTAGAGATACAATTAAAAAATGGGATCCCGATTTTTATAAATTGGGATCTCATTTTGTACTAATTGGGATCTTGTTTCGTGTCCATCGGTTTGGGACCCTTTAACAAACAGGATCCTGATTTTTAAAAAGCAAGATCTCGTTTGACATTTAGGCTTGGGATCCCAAGATTTTTAAAAATTGGGATCCCGTTTATAAAAATTGGTATCCCATTTTTGCAATGTCGATTTCATTTTTTTGGCTAAGGTAAAAACTTCCATGTTTTGTGGACTCAACTTTGTGCACTTACCCTATGCAAAAATATCCTTCGGTCTCTCAAATGTAGGAGCTACCTTCTAGTGGGAAATGGATATTGCTTTCAGAGAATTGATCAATAAGATTATCTTAATCTACTTGGATGATCTAATAGTATTATCTAAGTCTAAAAATGATCATTTTGATCATCTAGAAATGGTTCTTAAAAAATGCCAGGAGTTCAAGATATCCCTAAACCCAAAAAAATGTGTTTTTGGAGTTCTACAAGGAAAACTATTGGGACATGTAGTGTTTAGATATGGAATTGCAATCAATCTAGAGTGGGTGAAGGAAATCAGGGAACTTCTCCTGTCAATCAACAAAAAGGGTGTTAAATGGGCGCAAGACAATTGAGAGGGGGGTGAATCAGTTGTCACAAAATTCAAACTTAAGACTTCAACACTTATCAATTCCACAACCACACTATTATGTTTTTAAGTAAGAGCATGAAACAAAAATAAGAGAAAGTAAATCAACATAATGCACACCAGATTTTTACGTGGAAAACCCAATAAGGGAAAAACCACGGTGAGGGTTAACTCACAATATAAAAAGATTATAAAACTGAATACAAAGGCTCATTGCCAAGGGCTCACTACCCAAAAAAGGACTCACTGTCCAAGTACAAAGGCTCACTGCCTAAAAAAAGGACTCACTGTCCAACAGGGAGGCTCACTGCCTACAGATACAAAAGAGAACAAAAGATCCACCACAACAATTAACACACATCCGCAAATTTGAATAAGGATTGTAGAAACCTTTAGCTCACTACCTTCAGGAATCCAACACAATGAAGTATTGTTGTCTCAACTCACTCACACACACACTTCTGCTCTTATGATTTGTGGCTCACTTTTGTCACTTTGCATCATACCATCATACAATTCTTCACAATTTGACTTGCTTTTATACCATCCTCAACCTTAGAAACTTTTTCCAAGGTTAGCCATAAATACCTCATTCCATAAATTCAAATTAGGTCAGAAACTCAACATTCCAATGGTGGAAAGGAATGAAAGTGGACCAATAAAACATTTAACCAAGACCAAAAATAATGTCTCAGATCAACCACATGCTTCCTCAATTTAATTTTATTCTTTGAATGAAGTGTAAACACCAGGTCGGCCAAACCTAATGAAAACACAAATGAACATTGATGTACACTCTTCCCAACAAGAAGATGACACATAGAATCCACAACATGCTTCATTATGCATGAGAATACATCTCAAATTTCTTCATATACATCTACAACAAATGCAATATGCTTCAAACTCTGAACACCTTTCACCAGTCCATCTAGACTATTCAAACTCATACTGAAACATTGAAACATGACTTCTGAATCACCAAACTTCAACCTTCTTTTCCAAAACCCAGAGAACACCATCTCAAGACATATTCTAGATTTGTAAGATTTGAAAAAAAATAGTGGAGGACTACAGAGTAGAAACATTTCTCTTAGTCCATAGAAGATCGACTCTACCAGAACAATTCACACACTAGTGAACATAACTTTCATGTAATATCACACCAGAAGCTAAAACTCAAGATATATCACCACAATATCACCATTATCAAATCTTTAGATCTGCAAGAGCATAGGATCAACATAGAAGAAATGTGGAGCACATATCGACTTCTCTTTATTAATTTTCTCAAAAGCACTTGCAAACTCATCAACACAACACATCTACAACAACATAAAGATAACTCCATTTACTCACAAAATCTCAACAACATCTCAACTATACATGTACAATATGCAACATACTATTCAAATTATGTTGACATCAATGACAACACCACCAAATTAGCTCATACTTGCAATAATCTCCCCCTTTGTCATTAATGGCAACACATGATGTGAAAAACCATCAAAGACAACATCCTTCACAATATCTCAGGAGAACACCTTCTCTTCCTCTACAAGTATTTTTCACATAAATTTCTCTCCCTCTTTGACATCAATGGAAAAGACCAATAACTATGATTACTCCCCCTTAGGAGTACACTCATATTGCAACAATGAAAACCTTTTCTACTCCCCTTGCAGAGTAGACCCATTTATCAATCTAGATAAGTAAAGAATCTGTGAATTCACTAGACCGATGCACCTTCATGTGTACTTAGTTTGGAGGGCCAATGACCTCCAACCTCTCCCTAAGATGCTTAAAAATATCCTTTGGAAGAGCCTTAGTAAATATGTTTGCAATTTGTTCCTTTGTTGTCACATACTCCAATTTGACTTCATTCTCCAACACTTTTTCTCTCAGGAAATGATATTTGATAGATATTTTTTTTGTTCTTGAATGCATAATTGGGTTCTTTGAAATATTTATTGCACTTGTGTTGTCACAAAAAATAGAAATAGGCTCATCACATATCACTCCAATGTCTTTCAGATTTTTCTTCATCCACAAAACATGTGTGCAGCAGGATGCTGCAGCAATATATTCTACCTCTGTAGTGGATAAAGAAACCAAGTCTTGCTTTTTACTCAACCATGAAACCAATATTTCACCAAAAAAGAAAGCACCACCACTGGTACTCTTTTGGTCATCTACACATTTGGCCTAATCAGCATCGATATAAGCACTCGTGGTGAAATCATCACTCTTAGGATACCATAATCCATAATCGAGTGTACCTTTAAGATATCTAAATATCCTCTTTACAGCTATAACATGTGCTTCTTTAGGATCTGCTTGGAATCTAGCAACTAAACATACTACATGCATAATATCTGGTTTAGTAGTAATAAGATACACAAGTCTGCCAATCATAGATTTGTATTTTCTCTTATCAGTCTTAGCAGATTCATCATCTTTGCTCAGTTTACATTAGGTTACCATAGAAGTACAAACCAGTTTGGAATCATCCATCCCAAACTTCTTCAACAACTCTTTTGCATACTTAGATTGTGAAATGAATAACCATTTATCAGTTTGATTCACTTGTAGACCAAGGAAGAAATTCAATTCACCAATCATAGACATCTCAAATTCTTTCTGCATCTCTTCAGCAAAATTTTTACACATGCCTTCATTTCCACCAAAAATGATATCATCAACATATACAACTACTATCAACATTTTGTTACCTTGCACTTTGAAGTAAACATTGTTGTCATCAAATATTTTTTTGAATCCTTCTTTGTTAGGTATCTATCCAACCTTGCATACCAAGCTCTAGGGGCTTGCTTCAATCCATACAACACCTTCTTCAACTTACAAACCATGTCTAGTTTGTCAGATAACTGAAACCCTTCAATTTGTTCCATGTACACTTCTTCCTCCAATTCACCATTCAGAAATGTTGACTTAACATCCATCTGATACACTTTGAAGTCCTTGTGGGAAGAAAACTCCAAAAACATCCTAATAGATTTCATTCTAGCCACAGGGGCAAATGTCTCTTCAAAATATATACCTTCAACTTGTGAATATCCCTTGCATACAAGTCTTGCCTTATTCCTTACAAATTCTCCACTTTCATTTAGCTTATTCTAGAACACCCATTTCGAGCCAATCAAATTTTTATTCACAGGCCTAGGGACTAGTTCCCATGTCTAATTCTTTTCTATCTATTGCAACTCTTCTTTCATAGCTTTCATCCAACTCTCATCTTCACATGCTTCACTCATAGACTTAGGTCCAACTTTAGAGAGTAAACACAGATTTACCTTAGCTGCAACTCTGCTTCTTTCCTTCACACCTTCACTTTTATCTCCAATTATCTGCTCCTCCAGATGATTCTTTTGTACATACTTAGTAGTCATAACAACAGATTCTAGCTCATTCTCTTCTTCTCCCTTCTTCTTATTCTCCTTGGGTACATGTCCATAGATAGGATCATCAAGTTCAACTTCACTTATCTAAATAGGTCTACGTATGTCTTCATCAACTTTCACATTAGCACTTTCAACAATCTTTCTCAAACTTTTATTAAAGCATTTGTATGCTTTGCTAGTAGTAGAGTATCCAAGAAAGATTCCTTCATCACATCTAGCACCAAACTTTCCAATATTTTCATCATCTCTTTTAATATAACATTTGCTTCCAAATACCTTGAAATACTTCACAGTAAGAGTCTTACAAGTCCATAACTCAAAAGGAGTTTTTGTGTTGTTGTATCTGATTTGAACTCTATTAAGGACATAAACACCAGTGTGTATCGCCTCTCTCCAGTACACATCTGGTACATTTGATTCTTTCATCATGGTTCTAGTAGCTTCCTATACTATCCTATTTTCCCTTTCAACTACTCCATTCTGTTGAGGGGTTCTCGAAGTAGAAAACTGTCCTTTTATGCCATGTTGTTCACAAAATGCATTCAATTCACCAAAAGTGAATTCTCCACTTCTATCAGATCTCAAACACTTGATTTTCAAATTTACTTCATTTTCCACTCTTGCTTTGAATACCTTAAACCTATCCAGATCTTGAGTCTTTTCTCTAAGAAAAGAAACCCATGTCATTTGAGTATAATCATCAATAAGTAACATGAAATAACTGTGACCATTCAGGCTTCCAGTTCTAGTTAGACCATAGATATCGGTATGAACTAACTCCAACATTCTTGTAGTAGAGTGCTCTTTTCCCTTAAAGTTGTATCTTGTGTGTTTCCCCAATTGACAACTTTTACAAATAGTATTAGCAGGTCTTGTGATTTTGGGTAGCCCTTGAACAATCTCCTTTGAACTGATTGTGACCAGGTTATCAAAATTTACATGTCCCATTCTCTAATGCCATAACCAACTTTCACTCATTTGAGATACAAGGAATTGACCATCAACTCCCTTAAGTTGATAGATGTTTCCATGAGTTCTTCTAGCAACAACCATGTCTCCATTTTCATATTCTTTTCTGATTTCACGAGTATTATTCTAAAATAAAAGATTAAAACCATTGCTACACATCTGACCAACACTCAGAAGGTTATACCTCAAACCCTTCACATAATATACAACATCAGTACTATGCACTCCATAAAAAATCATTGAACCTTTCCCACAAATCTTAGCTCCTAAAACATCACCAAACATAACTAAACCACCATCATATTTCTCAAGTTTAGTGAACTTAATCTTATCTCTGGTCATGTGATTAGATCATCCACTATCAATTACTTGGTAGTCTTCATCCTATCTTGCATGAAAAGTAGTAACCAAAATACCTTCCATCCTATTCCTCTTATTCTTCAGATCCTTCTTGCTTACACATTTTCCAAGGTTAGTGGATATAGATTTACTTTCCAAAGCTAAGAATAAGCATTCACTATCATCAATCTCATTCTCAAATTCATCATCAGAAATTCCTGCTTCTTCTTTAACATAGTACAACTTCCTATATTTCTTATCCTTTCTATCCTTATCCTTATAATCCTTGTTCTTCTTATGTACAACTCTATTCGGCAATCTTGAAGCATAATGACCAATATTACCACAACTGAAACATTTAAAGGGAAACATACCTTTATACTTTCTGGTGCCTTTCTTCAACTTCTTGGTGAAGTTTGCTTCCAACTCATCATCACCATCACTATCTAGTTCATATTCAATCTTCATTGCCTTAAATGTCATTTCTATCTTGTCTTCTTTCTGGAGCTTTCTCATCTCAAATGCTTGCAAGGTGTCGAACAATTGTTCTAAAGTGCACTTCTTAGGATCATACATTTCTTCAATAACTGAGATCTTATCACTATAGCAATCCAGTAGGGTGAACAGGATCTTCTCCATTATATCTTCATCTAATAGTTTTCCTCCTTGATTTGTAACTTCATTTGCAGTCAATTCAACCCTCTGAAAGAAGCTTGTAAATTTCTCACCTTCTTCCATTTTCAGATTTACAAATTTGTGCTTTGTCGCCAACTTCTTTGTCAATTTCACTCTTTCATTTCCTTCATACATGTCTTCCAACTTCTTCTAGACTTCATATGTAGTATCAAAAGAAAGAACCTTAGCTTGCTCATTTTTAGATAAGCCACTACAAATAGCATACTTTTCCTTCTCATTTTATTCATAAGCAAAAATCTCATCTACAGTAGTAAGACCACCAAATGGGGGTGTATACTTTGTCTCAATAGCCTTTCGGGTCTTGAAACCAAGAGAGATAATATATCCTTTAATCTTTCCCTTCTAATCATTATAGTCAGTTCCATCGAACATAGAGATCACCAACTTATGTGCCATCAGATCTTCCTTAAGCAGTTAAGCTCTACACCAAGGAACCAAAGCTCTGATACCAAGTGTTAAACAGGTGCAGGACAACTAAGAGGGGGGGTGAATTAGTTGTCACAAAATTCAAACTTAAGACTTCAACACTTATCAATTCCACAACCACACTATTTTGTTATTAAGTAAGAGCATGAAACATAAATAAGAGAAAGTAAATCAACACAATGAACACCGGATTTTTATGTGGAAAACCCAATAAGGGAAAAACCACGGTGAGGGTTAACTCACAATATAAAAAGATTATAAAACTAAATACAGAGGCTCGCTATCAAGAGCTCACTTCCTAGAAGAGGACTCACTGTCCAAGTACAAATGCTCACTACCTACATAAAGGACTCACTGTCCAACAGGGAGGCTCACTACCTACATATACAAAAGAGAACAAAAGATCCAATACAACAATTAACACACATCTACAGCTTTAAATAAGGATTTCAAAAACCTTTAGCTCACTACCTTCAAGAATCCAACACAATGAAGTACTGTTGTCTCAATTCACTCACACACACACACTTCTTCTCTTATGATTTGTGGCTCACTTTCATCACTTTGCATCACACTATCATACAATTCTTCACAATTAGACTTGCTTTTATACCATCCTCAACCTTAGAAACTTTCTCCAAGGTCGGCCACAAATACCTCATTTCATAAATTCAAATTAGGTTGGAAACTCAACATTCCCATGGTGGAAAGAATGAGAGTGGACCAATAAAACATTTAACCAAGACCAAAAATAATGTCTTGGATCAACCACACGCTTCCTCAATTTAATTTTATTCTTCAAATGAAGTGTAAACACCAGGTCAGCCAAACCTAATGAAAACACAAATGAAAATTGATGTACACACTCCCCAACAAGAAGATGACATGTGAACTCCACAACATGCTTCATTATGCACAACAATACATCTCAAATTTCTTCAGCTACATCCGTAGCAAATATAATATGCTTCAAACTATGAACACCTTTCACCAATCCATTCAGACTGTGAAAACTCATACTGAAACATTGAAACATGACTTTTGAATCACCAAAATTCAACCTTCTCTTCCAAAACCTAGAGAACACCATCTCAATACATATTCTAGATCTAAAAGATATAAAACAAAATAGTAGATACTGTGAAGCAGAAACATTTCTCTTAGTCCACAGAAGATCGACTCTTCTAGAACAATTCACATGCTAGTGAACATAACTTTCATGCACTATGACACCAAAAGCTAAAACTCGGGATATATCACCACAAGATCACCATTATCAAATCTTCAGATCCACATGAGTATAGGATCAACATAGGAGAAATTTCAAGCACATACTAGAGAAAATTCTAAACACATTCATCACTCTGACTTCTCTTCTTTATTAATTTTCTCTAAAGCACTTGGAAACTCATCAAAACAACACATCTGCAAAGACATAAAGATAGCTCCATGTACTCACAACATCTCAACAGCATCTCAACTATACATGTACAATTTGCAACATATTGAACTGTGCTGACATCAATGACAACATTAATGACAACACCACCAGATTAGCTCATACTTGCAACAAAGGGAGTTCAATTCTTCCTAGGAAAGGTAAATTTCATAAGAAAATTCATTTCTAATTTTGTAGGTTTAATTAGACCTATCACCCTGATTATTAAGAAGGATCAATTGTTCAAATGGACAAAAGAGGTCAGAGAAGCCTTTGATAAGGTTAAGGATGCTATTTCTTCAACTCCTGTTCTTGTAACCAGACCTAACAAAGGACTTCATAATGTATATCTTTAGTAGAAAATCTAGTATCATTACTATTCTAACCCAAAAGGATGATGAAGGAAAGGGAGAACATCCAATAGCATTCCACTCCCAAACCTTAAAGGACTATAAGACAAACTATAACTTCATCGACAAGCAAGCATTCACCATTGTTAAGGGGCTCAAGAAGTTCTAACATCTCATATCTTGCAACAAGGTGGTTGTATATGTCACACATTCCAGTGTGCATGAGTACAACATGAAAGGATAAATCACCAAAAAAAGGGCCAATTGGATAACTATGATCCTAGAATATGACATTGAGATCAGCTCATGAAGACCATATGTGGGAGAGGATTATGTGAGTATTTGGTGCATGATCGAGAAATGACAGCTGAGGAGGAACAACCTGAGCTAGTTCTACTAAATGAACCTAAGTCTAAGGGTTGTTGGTTGGTAGATAGAATGAGACTCATGCAAACCAAAAAATATCTGCTAGGCCTCCCTTCTCAGAAGAAAAGATTCTATAGATTATAGAACAGTGGGTATTTTCTTATTGAAGGGGTTCTCTTCAAAAGGAATTTCAATGGTGTGCTTCTACAATGTGTATCTTGAGGGTAGGCACAAAATATTCTAGACATATTCCATAGCAGTCCTACGGGTGGATATTTCTCTGAAAGGACCACTGTCATCAAAATTATGTGTGCTAGATATTTCTGGCCTACACTATTTAATGATTCCCACTCTCTGGTTAAAGCCTGCAACGAATTCCAATTCTTCACAAGGAGGAAGAACTCGGCAATGCCTATGAATTTGATAGTGGTTAAGGAACCCTTTGCACAATGGGGCCTTAATTTTATTGAGACGATCAATCCCACTTCTAGTGCTAGACATAAATGGATCCTCATGGCTATGGACAACTTTACCAGATGGACCAAGACCATGCCCTTGAAGAATGCGACTGAGGCAGAGATTGTGAATTTCCTTGAGGAACTGGTAACAAGGTTCGGCCTGCCAAAGAACATCATCTCTAACAAGGTGAAGGCCTTTCTAGGTTTGAAGGTATGTCAATTCGCACTTAATCATGGCATATTCCTAAAGACATCTTCATACTATTACCCACAAGGAAATGGTCTAGCCGAGTCGACTAATACAAATTTAGTTTGACTCATTAAAAGAATCAGGTCAAGGCATCAAAGAGAGTGGCATTAGAACCTCAAAGTAGTGCTCTGGGTGGACCAAATAACCCCCAAGCAAGCCTTAAAGACTTCTCCATACGAGCTAGTATACGGGAAGGAAGCACTACTTCCCATATCTATGGAAATTCCCACACTGTAGTTGCTCAAGTCTCTGGAAGTTGAACAAAATGGAGCCATGGAGATCTAGTTGGCTGAGTTGTTGGAGATGCAAGAGAAAAGATAAAAAGCCTTGACAGCCATGTATAACCACCAACAAGTGGTTAAGAAGTGGTTTGACAATAAAATATCTGACCAAGGCCTTAAATGCAAAGACTTTGTGTTGAAATTCAATGAGCAAGCCACAAAGCCTGGCCGACATGACAAATTTGATAGTCTATGGGAAGGCCCTTTTTGAATTATTCAATGCAAGCAGCATAATGCATTTAAATTAGAGAACATGGAGAAAGAAGCATTGGAAATTCTAGTCAATAGAATTCACCTCAAATTGTTTAATTAGCTTCATTAATCATTTTACCAGTGTAGATATGTAATTATGTAAATATTTTCTTTGTGTTTTGTTCAGCCTAGTCTTTATTAAACATAACCCATAATGCAAGAAGCAGAGAGGAGTAAAAGAGATAGAAATTTGACAAAAAGAGCTTTATATTCATTATATGGTAATGTATACTTTGGAACATTACAATGCAAAATGTCTCTTAGGCCATACTTCTTAAATATATATTAAAAGCCTTCTGAGGCATATATACAAAATGCAAGAGAAAAGAGTTCATTATTCAAACTAGGGTAGCATTAGCAATAACAGCATCAAGAACAACCACATCAATAGCATTGGGAACAACAATAGGTTCAACGGGGATGACAACAACAACAAGTAGGGGAGGAAAGACTAGGTTTCTAAATTTGGTGTACCACTCCACGTCGTAGAAAATTACTACGTTGTAGCATCTTAGTAAGAAGTGGAAAGCACGAGAAACCCTTTGGTAGTGTTCTCCAATCATCATAATGCGAAATCCACTCAAGAATGGCACCCAAGGCACCATTGCATCCTCTTCAATGTGTCGGCGAAGATCACTTGTTGTGGGAAGACCAAGGCTATACATCGCATTTGTCACAACTTTGCCAAGGCCTTCGAGGTAGTGCTTTGGGAAGATTTCCATGGTGAGTCGTAGTATCATCTGCTTAGGCACCTGTATGTCAAGAAAAGAGGCAACTAAGTGAGAAAATTTTAGTATTTACTCTATACTTGTCCTTGTACTCTATACAATCCCTCCCAGTACCCATTTCATTGCAATTATGGCCAAAGAATGCTTATTCTTTGTCATGTGTTTCAAGTGCCTACTAGAAATTTCCCCAAGGAAAGTTGCCTGAGACCTATTGCTAGTTAGCCTAATGGGAGTATTCATTATCTCTATCTATAATCCCAATTACCAAGTGTAATTTTTGTTGTTATCCTTAAGTCTATTTATAGATGTAGCCAGTGTACAATGTGCGCGATAAGCATGATGATGACTAAGAGAAAACTCGAAAATCCCACTAAGAGTGAACTCAAAATTCCTACTGGGTGTAAACTCGAAAATCCAACCAAGTTGCATTTCTTGTGTATGATTATTGTGTGCAATTTAAGAGGAAGTAATTAATCAGCTTAAACTGGTGGCAGGCGCAAGTGATAGTCCATACAGTCAAGTGCTAATATGTCAATCTATGAGCACTTTTCAATTTCCAAAATTAATTCAAAATCTTTTGTGTATTCATTACGCCCTTTTTCCTAATCATTCTTTTTAAGTTATTAAATGCAAAAGCATGCGAAGAGTTTTGTATGCCTTTAATTACCGGCCCAATTTCCCAAGAGATGGCACCATAGGACATAATGACTAATCATCATTACAAATTGTTGTCTTTTCAAAAAGTAAAGAATTCATTTCACATGAATGAAGGAGTTGGCAGTACATGTTGAATTTATTGCAAAAAGGCAACCATTGTCTACAACTCCAAGTCGAATAGGCTAAGTATTGCATGCAAAAGAATAGCATTGAAGAGTTTTGAGTATGCAATTCATTGCAAAGAGTTTTAATTGCATAGTTTGCTGAAAAGAACCCAAGTAAAGTGTAGAAAGGTTGAGCATTGCAAAATCCTATAGATTCTTGAAATGGCCCAGAATCCTCAAATGGAAGGACAAGGAGAGGTGGTTCAAAGCTTATTTGACACCATGATAGCAACACCAATGGGCAATATTTTTGATGACATCTCTTACGCTTCACTTGGGATGCCAAGAAAGCCAAGGTGGCCTCACAAGTGAGTCATAGATAAGGCTACCCACAGGGACAAGGCCCTGATAGTTGAAGAATGGGATAATATTCACAACCATATCCTCAGAACTAACCCTAAGAATCTTAGGCAGGCAACCTATAAGAGAATGAAAAAGATTGATACCCAAGTGTCCTTGGCGTACAAGTTGTAGTTCTACAGTCTCCCACAGTATATGGTCCTCTTGGTGCATCACTGCCCGAAACTAGTTCACGAGTGCACTCGACATTTCAACCTGGATACTAATGCCATTGAAGGTCAAAAACTAAGGGTTGTGATCAACATGGAATCTATTAGGAATATGCTATGCATCCCTACCAGAAGGAGAACATAAAGAATGGAGAGATTCACTATAGCAGGCTCGAAAGAGCTCTGGAGGACTAGAAACTAGGCTCTAAGCTTTTATAACCAAGAAAGAAAAAGGCCCAAGGAAGATGCAACAAAGCTGCCACAATTTCTTATTGTGCACAATGCTTTCAACTCAGACTTGTAGGATGCCTTCTCTATGATGGATTTTGTTTGTAGCATGGACAATGGCAAGGATGTCCTGGAGTTTCAAATGGGTCTGGGTTTTCAGTTGAGAAGACAACATTCTTTATTCAGGTATGACTTCACGAAAGTCATTGTCCAAGAGATACTGAACCAATTCAAGGAATACAACACATAGTTCAGGTTCAAGTTTTCTTCTTTCCTTACTCCCATGTTTTTGCATTAGAACCCTAATTTCTTTAGAAATCATATGGGTTTGGCTATGTTTGATGAAAATGAGGTAAGAAGGTAAGTTTCTATGTGGACTCCCCTCCTTTTTGCAACTTATGCATTTTTTGAGTTTTTCCTGACTTCAATTTTGCAAGATTTTAGTAAGGAGGGTGAGGGCTATCAGCTTTCCACCAAGCAAGCAGGGTGGATGCATAATTTTATTCCTCCTTGTGACTAGTTCCTTGGGGAGGAATTTTCTTTCATTAGGCTACATGGTTTTATCGAGGAACCATTCTGGCTCCCAGTATGCATCACAAACAGGGTGTTGGCCCTTGAGGTATTTTGGTAACTGGCGATTATTGACATCAAGTTTTGTGGAGGAAAAAATAAGAAAGGTTTTTTCAAATTCCCTTTGAGCTTCGGTATAGTAATAATGGTAAAGAAGCAGACACATGGTTTGCTAGAGGCGAAGCTGGCTCATCTGAGGCTAGTATTAATTTGTGACAAATGGGATTATAAAATGGGATTATAATCCCGATAATGACTTATAGGTTTGAATGTTAGGGTGACTCACAACTCCTAGCCCTACTGGGAAGCTTGACGAAAACCATATTCAAGGGACTGGGATGATTTTCTCCCAGCCTATGTTCCTACTGATGATAAGAGGTCGCCATGGCCCTATTTCTATTTTTCTTTAGACAAGCCCAATGAAAAGTGTAAAATTGGGGCAACCCTTCGCAATCAATTGGCTAAGAAATGTCAGTGGAGTGAGGAAAATATTGCACACTTCTGGATTTATCATTAGGAAACTAGATGATAAATCTAGAGGCAAAAAGGGCCCAAGCATAGAGAATAGAAAAACTAGCGGAATAGCCTAGTAAAGCTCCACTGAGCATGCAAGTGACTGCATCGCAGTTGGAGGCCTCACTACCATGTACATGGGCTATGAAGAGACCTAGGGTAGCCCATAGTCTCAGGAGGTCATAGAGGTGGACAATTCTCCACCCAAGAAGAGGCCGCACACAGATGCAAATCCTAGAGAAGGCTCACAATTAGTTGCAATGAACTAAGGATCGGTGCATGCAGGAACTCAAGTATCTTTCTCCCCTTCTCTTCTCTCTTCACAATATTTTGTTAACCATGTTGCCTCTACGTCTCCCATTACTTCTAGTGCCAGCCTTTCCTTTTCTACTTCCACACCCATGGGAGGGTTCTCTCAATTCTCCCAAATTAGATAGACAACTTTTACTCCCTCATAGTCTATTCCATCTTTTGTTGGAGCCCAGTCCAAACCCGCCATTGCTAACCCTTTTGCTATTGTCACATCAACTCTGACTCAGCTTGCCTAATAGATGGTAACCTCTACATCTCTATTGCTGCCACTGCTCCCTATGAGTCCTTCCACTGCTTCCCAAACTGGACCTTGGCATAGCATTCCCCTGTTCTCCCCATTAACGGTCTCTCTGCTAAAGAAGACATCATATAGGACCACAATGATCTCGTTCCCTTTTTCTCTTCCTCCCAATGCGCCCTTCACTGACAAACTAATTAAATCACTAGCATAATTTATGTGGCGAGGCAACAAAACTAAGGCAGCGTGGGCTATAAGGGCCCAAAAGAGAAAAGAAAAAGATACAGCAAAGTCTGTCGAGCCATGCGTGCACACCCTTTTTAATGAAGTTCAAGGGTCATTACATTTTTCAACCATGACTCTGTTAGAGTAATAATTTATTATGCTTAATTAATTATATCATACTGGTTAATTAATTAAGTCACTTATTCCTTTAGTTGCTTAAGCTAAACTTAGGCACATTAATAATTGATTAATTATTAAGTGTACACACTAGGGTTTCATTTAGGGTTTCCCTTTTAGGGTTTCTTGATCTCCTTCATAAGGATTGATCTCTTTGTAATATTTGATTCTCAATAATGCATTTTTGCTTTGAGGTTTACAGAACATCTTCTTTGGTTCTGCATGTCTTTTGCATGTATAGGTGATTGATTGCATGCAGGTGATCTTGGTCTTTAACATGGTATTAGAGCTCCAGACCTGCAGCTGCCTATTCATGATCTAAAGATATGGTCTTTCAGTGAGTTTCTAATGAAAGGTTTTCCATAGGCATATTTCTTGCAAGATCTAGGGGTAGCCAATTTTTTGGGACACTTTGGGCTCAAACAGACACTGCCATCACATTCGCATCAGCCAAAAACCCTAAGATCGCCCTTTGTTTCATCAATTTCTGAGCAATTGGTCTAGAAGGCAAACTTTTTTTGTTTGGGGGCCATACAACCTCCCTAGCATGCCTTTCGATGCACGAAAAATAAAATAAAAATAAAAATATGTGCTTTTTCGAAGTTCGTGCTGGCACGCCCAGTGAAGAGGAATCCCGCCATTGGGCGGTCACCCAACCACCACCGCTGCCGGTCTGCCACCGACACTGTGCAGCCCCTGAGGGATCCCTCCACTCCACCCCTATCCTATGGTGGATTAGGGGCCCTGCGGTCAGCCCCTGCGGGCTCCAGCTCCATCGGCCAAGGTCCTATGGGGGACTGGGAGCTCTGCGCCTGGCCCCTGGCCAACTCTAGCACCCAGCCCCTGGTCATATTAGCGACCAGGGGATCTGTCAATTTTTTTTTGTAGGGGGCCCGAAGTTTTGCGCCAATGGCCAGATGGCCATCAAATTTACTCTCTTGAACTAATGACATCATCATGACATCAGCGTACGATCGACCCCTCTTTGCCCCTCCTAGCCCTATTTTTCCTAAAGAAGCAGTTTTTTCTTTTGGTCATAACTTGGGCATACGGTATCGAAATCGGGAAAATGAGATATCACCGGAAAGCTGGTTCCAAAAAATTTCTAGTTGTACTATTTATTTTTCAGTATTTTACTATTTATCTACATTTTTTTCTGTTTGAATTCAGATGTTTATTTTGGACTTCCGAGCTCATAACCTTTTGCCACAATCTCCGATTTTCGCTATCTTTGTGGCGTTGGAAAGGTATTAAGGAGCTTTATGTTGTTGTCCATGCACTTTTTCTGTATCTATCCTAGGTTGATTGCTTAGTCCATATTTTTCCCAATGGGTTGTTTGGAGATTACTTGGATGTTTTGGCAGTTGGGAGGGTGCATCTTGCATCTTTGCACTTCATTTTCAGCAATACATCATTCAATAATCTCTTGTTGCTTCATAGATTCCAGGGTTGTCCTTGTTTGGAGTTTTCAAGTGTTCTGAGGCATCAAGTCTACTATTGCTTTATCATGATTCCTTGAGTCAATCAGTGACTTTCATCTGGTTTCAGTAGTAAACAGAAGGATCTTTCCTTGCTTGCCATATTTTGGTTCCAGTGTTACTCTACAGTGTTCTTCCAATGTTTCTTTGCAGCATGTCATCTCATTGTAGGGGGGTTTTGTCCCACTGGGTTTTTCCTTCTCTACCTCATTCTTGCATTTGTAAATGGGTACCTGATCAAGCCTAGTTGTCAGGACCCATCTTTTCTTTCATGCATCTTATTCTAGTGTTTTAGCTTCTTCCTAAGTTCATCTTAAGGGGGGGTGTTAGAGTAATAAGTTATTATGCTTAATTAATTATATCATATTGGTTAATTAATTAAGTCACTTATTCCTTTAGATGCTTAAGCTAAACTTAGGCACATTAATAATTGATTAATTATTAAGTTTGCACACTAGGGTTTCATTTAGGGTTTTCTCTCTAATGAGTCGGTGGCCACAGCAGAATATATCACAGCAAGGATGGAGGAAAAGTAGTGGGATTTATTTGCTTTTCAAGATTTCATTCAACCTCCCACTACTACGGACATAGAAGGCACCACCCATCAAATAGTACGACTTCTCTTTCAACTTGATTTTGGGACCGGGATCTACATGGAGCTGCCCTTCAAAGAAATAATTGATTTGCATGAGGTGCAAGAGAATTTTCACACCTTATCGATGCCATCTAAGGTCGACTGGTTGCCTCTACAAAATGTACTTTCGAAGCTTTGATCATTTCCCAAAGGATAAGGCTCTGGTATTCACACTAGAAATTTTGGGTTCCCATTCCACAAGCGAAATGCCCCTGTTAGTTGCCAAAAGCTATTAATTAAAATCCTTAAAGCTCTCTCTGAGTGATCATTGATAATTTTGCATCGGCCCTAGCTCGTGCCTCATATGTTTGAATATCTCTGAGCCCCTTTTGAAGAACCTTTGTTCATTGCACCACATGTCAGCTATGTGCTCCTTGGAAGGTTTTCTTCCCTTGCTCTACTATTTAGCCCTGCCCTTTTACTACGTGTCAGCAATGTGGGCCTTTGAGAGCCCTCTCTCCTTTGCTCCTCCTCTGAGCTCTGTCTGCGTGCCACGTTGCATCATTCTGCGAGGAACCTTTTGGTAGACCCCATAGTCAGCACTTGAAATGAAGAATTCTCCATGGGGAATTTGATCGCAAGGAAGGTAGGAATGAATATGAAGCCCCGCTGTTGTGCTACATATCCTAACCAACTCTATGGGTGGACAACACTTATCATTTGGAGAGTTTCACTGCTTCTTCCCTGGGACCATAGCCATCATTTGCAAAAGGGCACATCTTGTTCAAAGGTGACTATGTTCTATGTTTTAGAATCTTTTTTTTGCAACAACCTTTGTGAATCATTGCGATAGACATCATTGCTCGTGCCTAGGAACATTTTCAGTTATCAACTCTCTAGCGGTGGGAATAATCTATATATACTACTTCAACTCTCTGGAAATGGGTTCAGAGAATTTACACAAAAAAATTATCAAAAGACTATAGACCTTTGTATTGTTTTTTAATCATTTTATTAAGACTCACAAACTGTACCCATTTGTCTAGCCTCTCTATTTCTTAAGTTAATGGATAAGACATTATACTATGTTGTTTCTTGTACTTAGTAGTTTATCTGAAAGACTTCTATAATTTTGATATAAATTTGTTGACTTAGATCATGTCTTGAACTCTTCTCATTCAGTAAATGTGTATGGAAGTTGTGTTATGTTATCTAATAAACTTCTTAGGTTTTTCATCTATGCTTTATATTACTTTCGAATATGCAGATTGCTGAACAGGGCCTTAAATATCATATGAAAGGAAGATTTACCATGCACATACTTAAGTCTTGGTGCATTACCTTAGATTAGATCCTATTTTAATATATTTGCTTCCTTTTCCCATTCCAAACCCCCAAAATGCAAAAGGAGCCGACTTCTTTAAAAACACGTAGGTTACTCAGTTTAGCACAATTGGTCTCCCATTAACTGAGTTTCCCATAAGGCTATTTGTCTAGGAATTTTAGGCATCAACAATTACTATTTATTTATGTACATACAATATGTCTGAATTCCTAATTTATGTGTGTGTATTAGTTAATTTAGTTAGAGAGAAATTGACCAAGAAATAGTCATACATGTAGATTTAACTCAATAATATTTAAGGTTTAGGGTTTAGGGTTTAGGACTTAGGCCTTAGGACTAGGGATGTTTTGAGGATAGTCAAATTACACATGTCTCTAGGATGTTTTGAGTATTTTAGAAATTTTATATATATATATATATATATATATATATATATATATATCTAATATCTTTCGTCATATTTTTGGACATGATTATCTAGTGTGCAGATTAGGTACATATAAAGATTTCACAAGGGGGGTCCCCATTGGAGGAGGGTTCGAGATATGACCTAGGGTTTATCATAAGGTGGGTAAGGTACAAAACTCTAGTAGAAAGGATTTTTATTATTTAATTTAGTGGGAGAGAATTTGGTCAAAATATCTAGTCATATATTTAGCTCAATAATATTTAGGGTTTAGGGCCTTTAGGATTTAGGTTTTCTAGGGTAAATAGAGTTTAGGGTTTAGGGTTTAGTTAAGCAGTAGGGAACATAATGGTTTTAGTATAGGACTTAGGAATGGTAATGGGATCCACAACAAAAATAAATGAATATATTTAAAACATACTTGAATTGAAAAAATTACTTCAATTATAAATAATTTGATCTTATTGATCCTACTCTTATCTAGAAGATGATTTATTTGAGAAAAAAAAAAACATAATCTATATAAAATATACATACCTTCTCTTTGAGCATAATATCTTCACATCCTTTCTTCACACAATTTTTGTTTCCTTTTGAGATTGTGCAGTTTTATTTTTCCTTGTCCTTTTATTTCCGATCTTCTTTGCAAAATATGATCTTGATAATTCCTTTGCCAATTCCATATTCCAAATGTAAAGAACTTGTAAAAATACCAAAAAGTGATTTATTTTTTTTAATTTTTTGATATTAAAAACATAAAAGATGACCTTGTATATATGCATAATTCGAATAAAAATTTAATTACAACAGGTCAACTAAAATTAACCTTCGTTCAAAGACCTCGACCACTATATTTTTTTAATATTATTTTAATGGCAGAGCTATGTCTTAAGGTCCTTAAATAATATTTTTTTAGTCAAAACTACCTTCATTTGAAGGTACCTTTGAACAAAGGTAATATCTTCATTCAAAGGTACATTTGATCAAAGGACCTTTGAGCAAAGGGCCTTAGCAAGACACTTTCAGTGTCTACTTCAAAATTTCACCATAAATTCCAATTTCAAACCTCAGGTTGGACCTTCAAATATGATTAATTTGACAAGATAATCTGCAAGATCGTAGTCCTCAAAATGAGTTTCCCAACAAGTATAATTTTAATATATTTTCATTTTATTTGTATCTAATCTTATTTTTTCCTAAACATAGGTTTTTCACAAAACATCAACTTCTTCAATCTACATGTAAGTGGAAAAATAGTAAAATATTAAAAAATATCTAAAAAATCTATGCACTAGGTATTGATGTCCTTGTTTCACCAAAAACAAAAAAAATTGATATATGCACTACAAGTTATACGTGATGACATACACCTATGTCTAAATTATAATTACCTTGACTTGAAAAATTAATTACAAAAATGGAAAAAAATATTATGAAAAAAAAATCCATGCACTAGATATTGATGTTACAAATCTATATTTTAAAACTTAGAATTTTATCCTTTCTAAAAAAAGTTATGCGTGATGACATAAATGATACTTTTTAAAAATGTTGTTTACTATAAAAAAAAATAGTTATTAAAAGTTATACATAGAAAGATTCACAATTTATTTCAAAAAAAATTAAAAATATATATTTAAAATCTACACACAAATCGCCACAAATCACTAGGCCACATCATTTTCAAATTCTTAACGATTTAGCTGCTATAGGTCTCTAAATGTGCAAATTTAGTTAAAAATGTTGATATCAATGTTTTACTTTGGCCAGAAAGTGGGACTCATTATTGTGGGATTACCCCTAATATTAGATTAGGAAGATCATATTATTAGTGATATAAATGAGGACCCAACTAATCATCCTAAAAGATGGAGTTGCAACTATTTCTTCATGCAAATATTCAATACAGGTGATCCTGCAATAGTGTATTCCACTTTTTGGTCAATGTGGGACACTAAAATTAACATTGTAGACTATTTTTTCACCTTTTGTCACTCATAGCGACTAAATCATTAAGAATTCAAAGATGATGTGAACTAGTAATTTTTTAGATTTCATGTATAGATTTTAAATGAATTTTTAAAAAAATAAATGATTTGTAAATTTTTATGTAATTCTTAATAATAATAAATTATTGTTAACAATATTTTCTAAACATGACAGTTATTCCATATAGCATAACTTTAAAAAAAAAAGAAGATAAAATTATAAATTTTTAAACATAGATTAGTAACACAATATCTAGTTCGTAGATAATTTTTTATAATTTTTTTGTTGCATACTTTATTTTTATTAATTTGTGAAGTGAGATTAATTATAATTTAGATATAGGTTTATTCCAAATCACATAATTTTTTAACATATCCAAATTAAATTTTTTGGGTTGAAACAAGGACTCGATACCTAACACACAATATATTTTTTTAAATCTCTATTTTTCCACATGTGTGGAACATAGACCTTCATGTTTGATGAAAAACTTATGTTCACTAGAAAATAGAAAATGAATTTATAATATTCAAATAAAATATATTTAAAATTATATTTTTTGGAAATCTTACTCTTGGTGCAACAATCTTGCAACAACCTCCTATAATTTTGATTCTATTTGTTGGTCCAACCTAAGGTTTGAAATATTTTTTTAAGGAATATTTAAGTGCCTAAGGAGAAAGACCCATCTGATCCATTATTTGCAATACTCTCAAATGAAGGTATCCAAAGACATCCATTTGGAAGACCTCATATGAAGGTACCCAAAGACCTTCATTTGAAGGTGTCTTTAAAATAATGTCTCTTCCATGACTTAAATTTTTTTAAAAAATATTAGAAACCTTCAAACAAAGGTGTTTGCTAAATTTTTCTCCTGGTCCATGCATATTTTTATGTCCCACAAGTGGAGCGCACTATGGTGGGTCTAACCATAGACATAACCATTGCTCTGGATTAAAATTTATTGGCATTGAACCACTCCTCTGGATTAAAATTTATTGGCATTGAACCACTCCTCTCAAGATTTTAGAGACTTTTAAGCTATGATATGCACATAATTAGGAGTGTCCAAATATTTTATAGCATTGTATCTCTAGCTTACCTTATAATTTTATAAAATGAAATCTGATCTTGGTGGTAGAGCATTATTTAGCCCCCACTCCTCTTGTGTATAAATAAGAGTTGCTCACTCAAGGCTTGAGATGGATTTTTTCTCCTTTGCACTTAAAATTTAGTCTTATTTGTAAAGTTATATTAGTTGGTTTTCTCTTTTATTTATTATCTAGAAATGCATACCTTATTTATTTTTTGCTATAGAATTCAAGTCTTTCCCTACATGTAGATTATATATTTTCATAAATGAATATAAATATATATGACTAGATGATTTGATCTTGTTGTTGCATTATGTGATTGAATGTTTTTGATTTGTTCCTCTGATGATGAGTTTAAGTTCGACTATGTTACAATAGTAAATATAGGTAAAAATGCATTTTCTTGGTGCAACACCCCCTATAGATTATAATTTATTTCATGCCCTTTTCTCTTTCCCTTTCCCTTTCAAAGTGATCAGGGTTATCCAACAATAATGGGTTACAGTTTTTGGCCAAACTTGACATTAAAATTAGGATTTTTCACTAGATATTCACTTTCTTACACCTATAGTAGCTAAACCATTAAGAATTTGAAGATGAATCAAACTAGTTATTTGTTAGATCTTTTGTGTAGATTTTAATTATATTAAAAAATAAAATAAAAAAATTGTGAATCATTTTATGTAATTTTTAATAACTTATTTTTTCTACTAATCAACATTTTTAAAAAGTGATGTTTACTTCAGACTACATAACTTTTTTTATAGATAGTATACAATTCTAATTTTTTAAATAGAAAATTTTCACACCAATATCTAGTGCATGGATATTTTTTCATATTTTTTTGTTGTATATATATTTTTTAATTAATTTTCCAAGTTAGAGTAATTATAATTTGGACAGAGGTGTACTTCTGCCCGCATAACTTTTTTTGTATTCATTTGAATTAAATTCTTCTTTTTTTGTTGGAATAAGGATATCAATACCTAGTGCACATGTATTTTTTTAGAAATTTTTTTCTCTTATTTTCTATTTTTTCGTATGTGTGAAACAAAGAACTTGATGTTCATTGAAAATCCTACATTCACAAGAAATAAAAAATAAATAAAATAATCAAATTAAACATATTTAAAATTATACTTTTTGGGAAGCTTATAATAAGGGCTGCATGCTTACAAAACATAAATTTTAAATGAATTCATTTCATCACCCAAAAGGTAAATCAAAAGTGATTTTTTATCAGCATTTTGATAGGTGTAGAGGAGACTCAATTATAGGTATGGTTTAAATCTAACAAGGTTCTATCCAAGGGGGTTTGATCTAAGGGGGTTTGATCAATCCCTCTTTAATTAAAATCATTTAAATGGAACCTTTCAAGTCTTAATTCATTGTATTTTCTAAAAATATGTGATTTCAGGAAAAAATTAGGATGTCCCAAAAAGTGTAACCCATTATTGTGGTAGCACCCATCATTGATTTTTTATTACATATCTCATAAAGAGTTGACTCAAATCCCACACTTGTAGAATTTTGCATTGTTACATCATATGCACAATGCTAATACATGGTGGCATATTTGGCTAATCTAATAGGTGGACATAATATCTAACTACCAACATAGTGATTGCAATTAAAGGCCCATCACCTTATGTCATTCTATAATCGCCAATACATCTAACCAAAATGTGATTGTAGTTAAAGGTCCATCACCTTATGTCATTCTATAATTGCCAATACATCTAACCAAAATAGGACAAGCAATTCACATATTTATCACTATCACTTGTAGGTTCTACTATTGGCTATTTGTCTATATCAACATCTAACAACCTCTATTATTTATCTATTTCTATTACTATTAAAATCAATCTTTGGGTTTGACTATTAACATATTATAGTCTTCCCAGGTTTTTGATATCAAGTCCAATTCTATATTCCACTCTTTATTATGGTGTCATATGAATCAAAATCAAAATTTCATCAATTTTCAAAAATACTTTAATTCCATCTCATTTATTTTCCACATGTATATATTTTCAAGATTAATTACTCAACTCTATAATTTTGAATTAAATTAATTTGCTCCTCAAATATATTTATAAATTATTTCATTTTGACATCTCATATATAACTTTAAAACACAATTTATATAAATTAAAAACTCCCAAAATCTCATTAGATTATAATTTAATAAACTACTTAATAATGGCCTTTATTAAAAACTATAAGTATGCAATCATCATCTCTTAAAATCCACACGAACATTATCAATACAATAAGATGGTATTACCTCACAAATTTGTTACAAACAATAATAACAAATTCGATTTTAATTCCATTTTACTTTAAAGAATTGAGACATTTATGTCGTGTATACAACCCACGAGGAAATGTGTTTGAATAATTCGTAGTCCACATTTTTAATGATGCGTGGCTGAGATTTCACAACCCAAATCCCTCGCTGGGATTTTGTAGTTGAATTTTGTATCAATCACCTACCTACCAACTAAAAAAGGCTTTGAACAGAAGGTAAGGTTGACCGCTTCCTACTTGGACAAAATGTCACGTATCCGCACATTGAATAATATCAATTCTCTACACATTCCACACTAAATTAAATAAGATTATGATGGATTTTAAGCGGCGGTTTAACGAAATTAAATATAGGATTCCATTTGAATACATTTTAATTAAATTATTTATTTGTATTTGTGGAATTAGTTGCACCAAAATAATAGTTATAAGATAGCTGTCATAACTGTACTATACATTCAATCAGACAAGTTTTTTAATTTGCGCATAGTTTAATTTTTATTAAAAATATCAAAAGTTTGAATAATGCAAGAAATAATACCCCTTTTATAGTCTTGAATGGATTATTGTTTGTATTACTTAGGAAACTATTTTTAAATAGATAAGTAGGAGGTATTTTCCACAGCGTGTCAAATTATGATATTGCTATCAGGATTCAACCGTGTAGTTTCGGGTCAAACTCATTGACCCATGTTTCATGAGTAGAGGTTCACAAGAACCCATCTCTCATGATAACGAATGGTCCACTTAGCACTCATTGCATCTAGGTGATGCTCACAGAAGTGAAGCACTGGTCCGTCCCGGGGGGTCACCCATCCCGGTACTACTTCAGCTCAAGCGCGTTTAACCAGGGAGTTTTCTCCAAGGTTAAGCCTGCTTGGGTTGTTACCCCATTTGCAAAACCTTCAACAAGTGTTATGCCTTATGAACCATTCATAATAGAGACCCTTTAGCTCATCAATTGATAAGTAGGAGGTATTTTCCACAGCGTGTCAAATTATGATATTGCTATCAGGATTCAACCGTGTAGTTTTGGGTCAATGAGTTTGACCCGAAACTGCACGATTGAATCCTGATAGCAATATCATATTTTTAAATAGTTAAAATTTATTTTATAATATTTTTAATAGTTGGAGCCACCATTTATAGCAAAGTTGGCTGGGCCTTGGGGTTTGCATCCCTCGAGGTCACAGGTTCAACTTTGCTCCCTAGTGAGAAAGGTGTGGGTGTGGGGCAGCGTAGTCGATTAAGGGCTTTGGGTTCGTCCCATATAGGTCCCAAGGTCGACCTCGAGGCCCGGGCTTATCCGATCCTTGTGGTATGTGAGTGATTGCGTGGATCTTAGGGGGACTAGTCTCACCCTGGATCCCAGGGGGACTAGTCTCGCCCCAGCTCGCCCCATTGGCTCCCCAACTCGGCAGCAAAAATAAGCCCAAGGCAAGGACTAGCTCCCCAACTTGGCAACAAAAATAAGTCCAAGGCAAGGACTAGTGGGAACGATCCAGGGGGACTAGTCTCGCCCCAGCTCGCCCCATTGGCTCCCCAACTTAGTAGCAAAAATAAGCCCAAGGCAAGGACTGGCTCCCCAACTTGGCAGCAAAAATAAGTCCAAGGCAAGGACTGGTGGGAACCGCTGGGCTGGGTCGCGGGGATACCTCCTGGAATCAAAAAAAATAAAATAAAATAAAATAAAGAGTGTGCCAGTTCTTGAGTATAAACACAATTATTTTAATTAATATTATAATAATATTTATAATGATAACGAGCTAAAATTAAAAATTAAAGATTATTTGTTCATAATAATATATAATTATTAAATAAAAAATAACTTAAATTAAATTGTCAGTATAGAATGTCAATAAAGTAGAAGATCAAACATATTTTAGTCAATCTTTTTTGTTTTATAATATTAAGATTAGTTATAAAAACTTACAATAATGTATCAATACATGAAATGTTAACATAAAATAATTAAATATATGAATATTACAAAATTTATTAAAATTGTTAATAATTTAGAAATGATATTTTTGATTTGATTTAAACAACTTTACAAATAAATATATATAATTTTGACAATTTTTTGAACAATTCAAATAATTCTAATTTACTAGCTACATTAGCATTATAAATAGAGTAGTGAAATCACTCCATAAAATATAGAAAATGCACTACAAATATCTTCAATCATGTCCACAATGATTATTTATTTCAACTCATTTCTAACATGTACACCTACTCTCATTCTCAAATAGAATATTCTCTATTAATTAATTAAACAATAATTTATAAATGATGCATATAGTTATAGATATTCAAGTTATCATTAATTTGATAATATTTACATGATAAAAAATAAATATATAAAATAGTTATTCAAATTAATTTATATGTATTTATACTATTTTTTTATGTGGAGAGAAGATTGATAGTGATTTATATAGAGTCAAGTTGAAATATAAAATTGTGTTACATTTTTATAAAAGTAATGTGTAATAATAATGGTTTAAGTTTAAGTTTATATATATATAAACACACTATAATTTAACTCTTAGAAAAAAATATAAATGTTTAGATGTAGTTTTTCTCTTTTCTAAATATAGATGTTAGATGATTTTTTATTTTTTTTTGTAAATGAAAATATTTTGATGAACACACATGTTTCAATTTATACTATAAACTCCCTCTTCTAATATATTGTTTTAATTATTTAATAAACTTTAAATTCTTTTAGTAAACCAAAAAAATATAAACACTAATTAAAATATTAAAATCATACTATTTTTTTAACAAACTTTAAATTCTTTTAGTAGAACAAAAATATATATAAACACTAATTAAAATGTTAAAAATATTTCTAATTTTTCAAAATGTTATATATGTGATTGGAAGTGGTGATAGCATTAAGTTCTTCAAATGATTTTATTATTTTAGATAAATTGACACCAAAGTGATGCAAGATATGTATTTAACAAACATTTTCTTGATTTATTTTTGTTTCAAATCTATTTTAACTACAATAAATTCAATTAAGATATTTTTTTCTTTTCAATAAAAAATTACTATGAGATTTATTGAAAATACATTCTAGAATATATATAAGAATATGTTTTTAATTAGGAATGAGTTATGGTACAACTAAAAACTGAATAAAGAGAAATAATAATAGGGACGATTTCCTAAAGATGATAATTAGTAGATTTCTTCACAAATAATTATCTATCAATCAATATGATAACATATTAATAAATATTTAATTAAAAGAGGTTGAAATGAATAAAACATGACTTTTAATCTAAAATACTTATTTATGAGGTTTATTGAAAATGTATCCTAAAAGATATATAAGAATATGTCTTAATTAGGAATGAGGTATGATACAACTAAAAATTGAATAAATAGAAATAATAATAGAGACAATTCTCTAAAGATAATAATTAGTGGATATTTGATTAAAACAGGTTGAAATGAATAAAAACTAGTCATAAGGTAAATGGATGAAATAGTGTGTCAATATTAGAGAACAATTAATGCATACTTATCTAAATTGATGATTAAATGAGAAGGATTGTTATCAAAGATTATAATAAAAGTCTCGATACAAAATCTAACAAATTTTATATACTACACTATAAGGGATAAGAAAGATAGGTTGGGTGATCCCAAGGTGATGTATGGTATTTTTTGTGGTATCCAAAATCTAAACTAATGATTTATAACTATTTCCTTATTCTTGTGATATAGAATGGAAGAGTCAGAATATCATCTTGATAAGGTTTCTAGATTTGATTATGTAAATTTTATTAATCATCAATGTTTCAAGTCATACTCCATGATCCATCACCAAGATGAGATATCTAAAGAAGAGAGAAATGAAATAATATCTTTATTCAATAGATGCATAAGTGTGACATTTGATCATGTAAGAATGAGAAGTTTGGGAACCTTAATTATAAAATGCTAAGGATGATATTATCTTGTCAAAAAGAGTCTTAGAAAACTTATCATGACATAAATAGATTGAGCAATGAAACAATCATTCTATTACATGAAGAACCTTTCTACAATGTCTGGTATACATAATAAATACTTGTTAAACCTTCATTTCTTCTCTAATTTCATAATAAATACATATCAATATACATTACTCCATAATTTCATTTTATTGAAGGTAAGATAATCAAATACATAATAAATTTAATAACTAATGTGTTCATATAACAAATTTAACAAATTTGAGTTGTATATTAATATAAACATTAAAATTAGATATTCTCATTATTTATAAATTGGATAAACATTATAAATTGTTCATTTGTGATTAGAAATGCTTGACACCCTCTCGCACACAAATACTCAACCACACAATAGATGTTTAATCACATATTTATAGTCAGATGACATGCCCTCAATTGAGAGATGTGCCCTTGACTAGAAGATGTGCCTCCAATGGATTGTAACTAAAAAAAAATGTACCCATGGGATTGAGCTTTTCTAACATTTGATATATATGTGTTTGAATCTATCTTCACATGACATGATTCTTACATTCCTATCTTCATATGATGATGCAACTCTTGCAATATAGTCACCACTTTGAATGAGCTTTTTTTCTAAGTTTTGCTACATTTTACTAATTTTTAGATCTAAACAATCCAAAGAAAAACCTTAAAAAAATCATAATTCAAATTAAATTTTTAATCTATAATTTATATAACCTTGTTTCTATACAATTTAAATAAAATTTATAAATAAATTAAAAAAAGAAACAAAAACAAAAACATTTTATTAATAACCATAGAAAAATATATCATATATAATTTCACCTCTTTTCAATTCTATTTTTAGAAACCTGCAAAATTTGAGGTGGATCCATATAATTATTTAAGGCTTAAAGCTTATCCCTAATAGATATTAAATTAAAATGTATTAAACACAAACTTTGATCAAATAATTAGTGAATAAAATAATATTACTCAAAAGGATTAAATTGTATAGAAAAATGGCAGCTATTTTCCTGAAGCAAACAAATATAAATATACAGGAGCAGCTCATGAACGTCCTTATTTCTTTTTCAATCACATCTTTCAATCAACTTTCAATCAGATATAATTTGAATCGTTTGTTCTCATCAGTCTCTCATAGAGAGTGTTCTTTGATATGACATTTTAGAAATTACAATTAAACTCTAGTTTGATCAATCAGTCTCTTCACACTATCATTTGATCTACTTCCATGAGAGCTCAGTCTCTACAAACTATTGTATTACTTAGAGGAAAGAGAGAAAGAAAGATAAAACTATTGTACTCCTTGAAACTGAAACCTAGTACAGTTTGGAATGAGAGGGCCTGAATATTCCAGGATGGTGAGCCAGCAGCAGTAACAAGCCCAATCATTGCGATTTGCAATCTGCCAGTGTGCATTGGCGGTGAAGTTTTACGTGGGAATCTGAGAGGTACGTTTATGGTTGAAGATAAGATCTGATCTGGGACCAGATGTTGGACAGCGCCGTTTCTGATTTGCTCGCCATATTCATATGGGTGGGCAGTTTTCCTGTGTGGCTGACGTTTCAAAACATTTTACATGCTTTTCTTATTATTCAGAGGTTGAGACTTGTCTGGTTCTAGTTGTAGGTTATCATGCCTTTACCACTACAAATTTGTGCGTGAATCATGGCCCCCAGAAATTCCCTAAAGAGGCTCTAATAGCTGGCCTACAGTGTACATGCACCACAAGCTCTTCGGAATGAACCTACGCCTTACATTTCATACCTATAAAAATAGGTTTTTCTTCAACAGAAGCCTTGGAAACATCATTTCATTTCCATCACACTCTCGTATAAATCAAGTTGAGCTGTCACCTTTCTAATCTCTTCGTTTGGAAACTATAGTGGCGAAAGAGACGTTCCTACAATTCTGAAAGGTCAATACTCTTCTACAGCTATGGAAAACTTATTAGTTTTTCTGCCATTAGTGAAAATGTTTTCATTGATGACCTTCAGAGAGAAATTATCTACTGTGAGGCAAGGGAAGCAAGATACTGGTCATTTCTGATCTAAGAGGGTCTGAATTCTAGAACTAAATATAGAGCATCTGAATTATACAACTAAATTCAGGTTTAAACACTGTGCTTCTGTATTGCATCATGGAACTGGTATTTCCTGGCATTGAGAAGGAACATCACCGACGGCTTGTGGTATTGGTGATATATGTTTGCTACGAATCCGACTCATCGTACATTGCATGGAAAAGCATCGTAGATTGCATGAAAAATCATCGTGTTTTGAATCCATCAGATGCTTGAAATGATGGTGATATATTACAGACTATATACAGAAACAAACTACTTAAACTTGTAGACATATATACAAGACAAGACAAACTAAGTTCAAATCACATACAATACAAAGCATTCCAGTGATCAATTAAAGAAATAAAATACATACATACAATGAAACTGTATAGATGTAAATACATACAATACAACCATCAATTCAAGTGAAGATACAAAGTTACAGACATTCAAGACAAAAAAATTTACTACTTATTCAACTGTATCTTTATGGCAAGAACTCCTTTAAATGCATAAGGTAAACCTGAACTCTCTGGCTGAATTGACAGGCTAAGCAGATAACGATGGATTTAAAGAGAATTAATGAAGAAAAGGATTCAATTGCAATCTGCATATTAAATAATCTCCTCCATTCCCGTGTAGCAAATATGAATATAACTTTTTGGTGTAGTGCAAAATGAGAGACAGAAGCAGCAATGAAAAGAAAGGTGTATTTCCATTATATTGCACTCATGCTTTGAAGGCGTCCGAATCCTTTATCAGGATTATTGAATGTAACCTTTTTTTAAAAATGGGTAATGACCAGAGACATACAAGGCTTAGCCAGACACATCAGACTCGTTCTATACATGGACTCAACGCTTAAACATTTGGCATACAATGCATTAAAGCCTGTAATCAATCCTTTCATCACAAGGATTTGATTTGATCTCCACCCAAGTGGGTCACCATATCTACAATAAAAAGGAACATAAGTGCAGAAGATTGATTAATGGCAGAAAGGAGCATGAGCAGTAGCATGAATGAATGGATTGGAAACATGTTTGCTGCAGCTCGTGAAAGGGATCAGTTCTTCCGCATTCCGGGGGGTGCAAGGATGTCCTCTAGTAAACCATGGTCTATTTGGGGAGGATAAGCGTGAGAGTGAGGGTGAGGATGGTGCTGAGTGTGCTGAGGACGTGGAGGGGGGTTGATTGAAAAATGGTGAGGATGGAGCATGAAGTTAGTGGGGGGCACAGCTGGGACCTGTTGTTGAGGGGTCATGATTTGGGTTGGGAATCTGAATGGCGTTTGGGGGAAGGGACAGGTCAATCTCTGATCATCTAATAAAAATTGTGAGTGGGAATGTGAATGTGGATGGGATTCTACGCTTGATGCCCCACGCAACATGGCTGGGCTATGATGAGAATGTTGTCCTTCATAGGTGGTGATGACGATGCCTGGATCTTCTGAAGAGCGTTCCACTCTCTTCTTCACCGAGCACTTGTTGTTTGTGCACCGGTAGTAACTCCTGCACATTGCACACCCAGTCACTCCACATGATCAATTTCTTCCTTCTCTCCCTCTATTTTGCCTAGTGAAAAAACTGGGCCTAAATTAAGGGAAGAGGTTTCTGAGCTGAATTATGCAGACAGATTATTACCTGGGATGAGGGCTATTTTTCACGGCTTTTTGGCCATACTTGCGCCATCTGTAGCCGTCCTCCAAATTATCCACATCGCTTTTGGTCATGAATGCAAATCTGGGCTCGCGGCTTCGCTTTTGACCCTTCTTCCTCGGCCTGTTTCTGTTGCTCACACGCAATGCCCTAATTAGAAGGAAATTTATTCAAATAACTGACTAGATTGCAGAGAGTCTACTTACTGCTTTTTAGAGGAGTCGATTGAAGGCTGCTTATCGGCTGCAGTTAAGTCCGTCTGAGATTCAGCCGCCGTGGCTTTTGTGGGTTGTTGCTGTTCGTCGTGGCCCTCGCTGGACGAAGTAGATATGGAAGAATTTGGCGTGCTTGGAACCGTGGACGTCTCTCCAGATCGGCCCCCCGCTTGGGCTTCTCGACTGAAATCACTAATTGTGGAGCTTTGCAGGCCAGACAGCGAATTGGAGCAATTGGAATCATTGTTATTGGCTTGATCGGGTTGCAGATCGTGATTGAAGTCAGGTTGCCTGTATGGATTCAGCGCAGATCTGGATAAAGCAGCGGAATAGTCTGCTTCGCCCATGTGCATTCCTGCTTGAAGCCAGTGGGTGAAGCTCATGAAAGGAGAGTCGAACCCCGGAACGTCGTCCATTTCCATGATACCTTTGCTGTAATCGGTGTCCATGTTCCAGCCGGCCAATTGGGATGGATAAGGCTCCAAAGCCACACTACTCATTGCTGGATTCGATGAAGCTGAGCCAGCCGTGTTCTCACTGGTGCAGCTTCGAGTCTTCTCTTGCTTCGGCATCACCATGGGACCTGACGACAACTCTCCTGTGTATTTCCACATAGTGTTCATGTTGTTTTCTTCAGGTCTGTTGTCATTCATTGGAGCAGTGCTCTGACCTGCTGCCCCAAGTTACAACCAAAACAATATGAATATGAATATATCCCAGAGCAGACAGGAAATAAATACGGGAGCTCTTTCTAGAAAAACACGTACAGTACTGACCCAAACCTGAAGCTCGATTCTAGACTTTGCGAGATGGACGATGGAGGGGCCACTTTCCACGTTTGTCGTTGTTAATGCACAAGAAGTAGTAGTTTTCCTCCAAACACAATTACTGATATGCTACCTGGTCTCTATGTCTTGTACTGAGACGACCCAAAATTTGCCCTCCAGCCATCGTGTATGTAGGTAGGTAGCAGCGCCAACGGATCAATCGGGCCGGAGATTGAGATTGTAGATTATTGGGATGGCTACACAGCGGCTCAATTCTGCCGAAGCTGGTCTGCAATTAGCTCTTTACCAGTTCCACTGATCTGGCCCATGGAAGCTTCTAGGGTTTGTAGTGTAGGGATGAAGGCAAAATAAATCAGATCAAAGCAATTTACACAGCAATCAGTGAGAGTTGGAAGCAGATTATGCGCAGAATTTCAGGCTGCCATTCTTGTCGGCTAGTAGATATACTTTACGTGCTCAACACGGCAACAGTTATCTGTTTTGCAATCCCTGCTCCAACCATGCCAGAAAACCACAACCCCAATTTCACCCACGATAATGACAAACAAAAGCAATCCAAATGCAGCAGAAGAGACAGCAATTCATTTAAAGAGCAAATGAAAAGAAGGGCGAAGAAGCAGAGGCAGAAGCAGAAGCTTACCGTGGTGTGGTGGAGAGAAAACCAAAACGAAAACGAAAACGAAAGATGGATGAGAATCCCCAGAGAGAAATCCAGCGCTAATTCATTGTAGAATGCGAGTACCAAGAGACGGAAGGCACTAGAAGGGTGGGAGGCTGTCTGGGCCTCGGGAAGTCTCGACCTCGGGATGTATCAACATTCAGAAGCATACAATCCCAATAGCAGACACAGGCAGAAGGGTGTAGGCGAAACCAAAGCAGAGCAAGCATGGGTAAGAGGAAAGAGTGTGAAAAGGCTTGCAAAGGCGCGGAACAAGTGCGAGCGAGAAACAAGATAAAACTGGGTCAATGGCGGGGGAGTCAAACCACGCGGACATTTTGAATCATGTCCAGAAAACCATCCCTGCTTCGCAACACGAATATGCTCACAAATTGCGGCACCGTCAGCTCCAAGATTATTTTTATGGAAAACGGCTCAAAGTGAAAGAAGAAAGAATAGCGCGTGGGAGTGCAATTTGCCGCGTTCCTGCACAAGGTTGACCTCTCCACTTCCCTCCTCGACCTCCGTGTCATGTCATGTGATATTATTGGGATTATTCGCTTTTAAGGTGTAATCATGTCTGTGAATCGCATAGGGTAGAGTTGTATAATAAACTATCAATATTTCATCAAACCATGGCACGGGAACAGCAGTCCAAGGGGATGTTCTCTGCTTCCCTTGTCTCACATGCCCATCCATCCCCCCTCCCTTTTTAACATTATCTTTGATCGACCATTTTACCTACTAAATTGTTTTCTTTTATTGAATGATGTGCCAACCAATTCTCTTACCGCAAGTTACGCCGTGAAGAAGAGAGTTTAATATACGTTTCCTCCCTTAAACCCCCCAATTACAGATAAAATCTCAATGGCCTGATCAAATTTTAGTGAACACTGAAAGCAACCCCTGCTTAAGCGCAATAATATATATTTTTATGCGTTTTGAAAGTAGGCGTCACCTAGAACCCAACGTGGAAGCATTTAGACAAGAAAAATTATTTAAATAACAAAATAAAGATCTTACGGTCAAATTAGACTATGTCAACTTTTTTAAATATATATTTATTTATATTTATACACATGGAACATAGAACAACATAGAAGGAGGATTTCATCATCATCATCATCATCATGGACAACATGCAAAACTAAATTTTCCGTCAGCGGTTACCAGATTAGTCCGTTCCCTTTCACGGGTCGCCTGTTTCACCCAAATACGACTGTAATTATTCATTGGCCTTATTCTTTATTTGTATCTCCGTCAAATACGTTGCAGCCACAAGTTTGTATGGTAGCTCCCTCACATATGCAAAATTAAAGAGTCCATCTCTTGATTAAAAAGATTCCCGTCTTTTATATATAACATCTTCACATACTTCCAACTATGTACATTTCACAAGCAAATCTCTTAATTAAAATCATAGATACTCATTTATTACAATGATCTCGTATCTCTTCACTAAAATCATACTCAAATACTTCAATGTTTTTACGTATTTTAGTAAATAAAAGTATAGGATATATATATGGGATCCGGATAATTAATACAAGTTTAATTATAAAACTAAATATTAATATATTTATCTTTAAAAAAAATCTATTTAAAATATATTAAAAGATATCTTCTTTAAGGTGTTTTTTCTTTTAAATCAATTTGTTATATGTAAATTGTTGAATAGGTGCTTCCGAAGGATATCTATTGATGTGTTTTAGATAGATTTTCCTACAAATAGATATGCTAATTTATTTAGACTATATTTTATAATACTTTAGAATTATTTAAAAAATATTTTATTATATTTATTAAATGGTTATTTTATAATTTCTTTTTCAAAGATGTATCGGTTATGCTCTGTTTTTATTACACTGGTCTCATATCTCTTCACTAAAATCATATTCAAATAGTTCAAACCTACAATGTTTTACGTATTTTAATAAATATAAGGATAGGATATATATTTGGGATCCCAATAATTAATACAAATTTAATAATAAAACTAAATATTAATATATTTATTTTTACAAAAATCTATTTAAAATACATTAAAAGATATCTTTTTTAAGGTGTTTATTTTAAAATCAATTTGTTCTATGTAAATTGTTGAATAGGTGCTGTCAAAGGATATCTCTTGATGTGTTTTAGATAGATTTTCCTAAAAATAGATATGCTAATTTATTTAGACTATATTTTATAGTACTTTAGAATTATTTAAAAAATATTTTATTATATTTATTAAATGGTTATTTTATAATTTATTTTATGAAGATATGTCGGCTATGCTTTGTTTTTATGTACATAGTAATATTATTCCCCTTAATGTCATTCTATAACAACTCTTCAATGTAATAATATCTAGATAATTATTTTATGATCGATTATGTAGTTGAAGATGTAGGAATTGATTTGCCAATTTATTAAAGTTTTATGGATTTATTAGATAGGTGCATCAAAATATGTAAAATCATTGCTCTTTATTATGGTTCAAATCTAAGCTTGTAGAACTGATCTCCATCCTTACAAAATTGATTTGATGCATAGAACTAAACCTAGACCCACAAAAGCAAATTAATGGGGGATGGATGATTGTAGTAAAGGCCTCAAATCCTTATACATATATCTAAATTGGGGTGGTGTTTACATACACTATTTGAGAAGTTTCTAAGAAAAGATCATGACCTCCTCAATCAAGCACCTAAATGGATAGATTCAATGGCTTTGGAACAATGATCAAAGACAGTATGCAATATATACCTAGGATTATGATGCAATCAATACACTCTATGATTTTTCTATTCAAATGCTCTTCTATAATGATTGTCAGACGATTTGTAAATGAACACAAAAAATTATGTTAAGTTAGCTCACAATGGCTAATAAAAGTCATTTGACAAGCTATAACTTTGAATTTTGAATTTAAAAGTTTGAGGTTCAATTCTATGACTATAGAAATTACTTGGGTCAATTTTAAACTCATAGATTTGATCTAGGATGGTGAATGAGATATATATGGATTGAGATCAACTTTTGGGGATGAGTGATGATGAGATCAAGATAAGATAATGTCATGAGTAAAATTTCACACAAGAATATGCCATGTTGAAGAGTTGTTATTGCATAAAGGTATTTAAATCAAAGTCAACTCAAAACATAAGGGAAAAGGGCATGGGTATGCAATTTTCAGCATTATATTTTTTCCTCATTTTGATACATGCATGTGAACTACTATGAGGATGTATGCCAAAGTAAAACAAGAAATCAATATAGAAATTAAATATTTTGCAAACACTCAAAAGATATTGTTATGCTTAAAGTATAAAAATATGGATAAATTCTTGAATTTCCTCATAATGAGTGCTCCATTGGGAAAATATAAAATATAAAAAGTGCAATGAGTAGCACCTATCACACATTTAAAATAGGCACTAACTACAAACTACTTAAAACTAGCTTCAAACAAGTAAAAAGGATAAATGTAAAAAAAAATCTAATAAAAATAGGGCCTTGACTAAGAAAAAATGAACAAATATTGATCAAGTGGAATATTTGACAAGCCCCCTTTAACATTGGAAATTACGAGCCTATTTCTATAAAACCTAACTCACAAAAGGAATTTTAGTGACATATATGTACCCTCCAATTAGTTCCATACAAAAGATGTAAGGAATTGAAGGTAAGGAGAAAAATATAATTATAATAACATAATATGTAAACATGATAAAAAAATATCATGTGTAAGCATGTGAGAACATAGGCAAGATGCAATTAATCATAGAAGTATGTATAACAAGGGAAAAATAAGATGTCACCCAATGTTGCCCCTAATGAAAATAATTAACCATATAACAATAGCCATAAATACTATATAAGGATAAGGATAATAAGATCATCCCAAAATAATGGGTCCCAAACTTGGGATGTCCTATTTTTTTGCCTGAAATCCAATATTAAAAAAAAAAAAATCTTGATGGGTTCCATCTAAAGGATTTTAAATGAAGAGGGTTAGATAAGACCCCCTTATATAAAACCCCCTTGGATAAAACCCCTATAGTCTTAAATAATACCCACAATGGAGTCTCCTTCATACCTAACAAAATCCTAAACAAAAACCCTTTTACTCTACCTTTTAAGGTATCAAATATTAAAGTCATTTAGAAATTATGTTTTGTAAGTATGTAGCCCTTATTATAAACTTTCAAAAAGGTATAATTTTATTTTTTTATTTTTTTTGTTATATTTATATTTTATTTCTTGTGAATGTAGGTTTTTCACCAAACATCAAGGTATTTGTTTCACACACGTGAAAAAATAGAAAAATAGAGAAAAAAATTCTAAAAAATATGTGTACATTAGGTATTGATGTCCTTGTTTTAGGAAAAAATAGATAATTAATTTCAATACATACAAAACAAGTTATGTGTTACGACATACACCTATGCCCAAATTATAATTACTCCAAGTTCAAAAATTAATTAAGAAAATATATGCAACAAAAAATTACAAAAAAAATATCCATGCACTAGATATTGATGTTACAAATCTATATTTTAAAAATTATAATTTATCCTTCCAATAAAAAATTTATGCATTACGACATAAATTTATCACTTTTTAAAAAATGTTGTTTACTATATGTAACTAAGGAAAAATTTAGGTTAGCAATAAACAACATAAACAAACTAAACCCTAGCTAACAATGAAGCACAATAGAATAAAAAGCATAAACAAATAAACAATCTCACCAACACCTTCATGCACTCCATGATTCACCTTCATTGCCCCTCTCCATTTTGCTATAAATAGTATTTTCCCTCTGATTTTCATGAGAAACTATGACCTATGACAAAGACCCAAGCAAAATATTGAAGGATTTGACTCAAGAAATTGCAAGTGTACTTAGAATTTGCAAGCATGAAGTGAAAAAATGAGGTTGACCTTGCCTTTTTATAGAAAGTCAATTTTGGATGAATGGCTAGGATTGATAGTTGACAAATGCCCTAAGATGGAAGGTTGAGATTGAATATGACAACTAGCAATTAGGGTTAGGGCAGAATTAGGGTAAAATTTGAAATGGAGGGCTATGATTTAATTTTAGGAAAATTAAATCAATGGACAGGAATGCATGTGACAAGAGGATATTGGGCACGAAAAAAGAGATTGTTGGAGAATCAAATAAGAATTTAAAAATATTTTATTTTAAGAGGCTGAGTTGAATTTTTGAATTAAAAATTAATTTAATTCAAAAGAGGTGGGGCCAAGACAGTAAATAATGATTTTTAATTATTTACTTGGTGGGAAAATGGGAATGGGAATTTAAATAAATGATTTTATTAAAATTTGTAGGAAAAGACAAAAGGAAAATTAAATAATTAATGAAAATTATTTAATTGTACAGGAAAGGATAAAGTGAGTAATAATTAAATAAATTTAAGAATTTATTTAATTATAGAGAGACAAAGGAAATTAGTGACATATTTAAATAAATAGATGTAATTTATTTATTTAAATAATCAGGAGGAATAAAAGATAAGAATTAATTAAATAATTAAGAATTATTTAATTAATAGTTGAATTTGGACCATAGGACATAATTAAATATTTTAATTATGTTGAGGAAAAATAAAGCTTGCAAGCCTAAGTTATTTTTATGTGTCTACATTTTCCCCCCCATTTTCATGATGTAGTTCATCACATTGTGACAAAGAAATTAGAGTCGAACGTGCCCCAACATAAGTAGGGTAGACCCATACCCCCTTAGAAATTTTTTTGCAAATTTTCAAAAAAAATTGAAAATTGTTCTAACAAGTCAAGTTAATAGGCACAAAAGCCCTGGTGATGAAAGAAATGATTTTTAGGACCCTCGGGGTAGACATAATGCAGTTTCAAGGCTTAAGCGAAGTGCAGCCAACACAAACCCTATTAAAACCCTAATTTTGAGGAGGTATAAATAGGAAATTTGCAAATCAAAGGCTCAATTTGCACATTTGAAGTTTGGAGATTAGGAGCTCTGAGTGAAAATGGAGCGCATTCCCCACAGCGAGCACAAAGCATACTGAGTGTGGACATGCAAACAGCTAGAGGGTGTAGGAGATCTAGTGAGTACCTACAAACACACTTTGTCAATTTTTGATTTCACACATTTTTAGGTAGGGTAAAAATTTAGCAGTCAATTACGTCATTCAGGGATAGCCGCAAGTGCTATTGTGTTCGACGCAATTGCCTGCGATTTGATGCAAGTGCTTAGAATGCGCCTAAGGTAGGGTAGGTTTTTGAATTCTTGTGACACAACTGATAGGGTTCGACGCATCCACATAGTGCTTAACTGCATTTGCATATGTGCGAAGCAACTGACTGTAGTTATGTGCAATTGCTAGGGCTTAGTTGCAACCGCCTTAGGAATGACACAAGTGTAGGTATAGGGAACAATTGATTTAGGGGTTTGATGCAATTGAGCTCTTGTGATGCATCTACGAAAGCATGCAACACATTCACCATTGTGTGATGCAATTGATTGTTGATAAGGTTTCCCTAGATTAGGAATGATTTGCTTTTATGAAATGTGTAGAATAGGTTGAGGGAAGTTGTTTAACTAATGCAATGTATGTCATGTTGGCCATAGGTTCATCTAGATCTAATATACACACAAGAGTCACGACCACCAGAGACTTATCAGTTGTGGTCCCAGTTGACCAGCGCTGAAATGCGCAGGTTATGGCATCTTGGCTTATTTCATGTTACATTCATGCCCATCATTAGGGTGATAGGGGATGTTGACTACACTTGCTGAGAGATGGCATTCCAAGACATGCTCATTTCACCTGCCTACAGGAGAGGCTACCATCACATTGGAGGACGTCTACAAGATCTTACAACTACCGATCTGAGGGGAGCAAGTTAGATACAATCCAGGTCAGGGATATCTGGCATTGACCACCTACTATGTATATGACAATGTGGCACAACTAGGGATTTATCGATATGAGATTAGATGGGAGACATTAGCCGTGTGATATGAGCGGTTTGACTGCATACTGTGCACTCTGATAGCTAGGGTAGTGATTCCAGAACGCTGCATGATATAGTATATTGACGAGGACAGTTCATGAGCTGGGATGCCATTCTTTTGATGGTCTAGGCTTGGGAGCACATTATGGTGTTCCATCCACCAGTTGGTCACCAGTTGGGGGCCAACATACTGTATGCATATATGCACAGAGGAGCAGTCACGTAGACACATGTCAGAGATATTGGTTATTGGCGACATGGATTGGATACTTTGGTGAGCTTCATATGGAGGCCTTGGATGGATTGTGCTCAGTGGCCGAAAGAGCATCAACATCTACATTGGTGCCAGAATGAGAGATATCTAATTGGGCGGACCATTTACTCATAGCATATCATTGATAGATACTTGCCAAATCAAGTGTTGAGATAGTTTGGAGAGCAGTAGGGAGTCCCACAAGGTCTAGAAGTGTTCGCTCGATCATCTAGAGAGGTGACACCATGGGGCCTAGTGATTGTAGTAGCTACAGTTGAGTAGCAGATTGATAGCTTATAAGCACAATAGTGGGGATGGAGAGGGGGACTAGCAGATGCAGGTACCACACTTAATTTTGATGCATGGTGGCTTGTGCATAGGCCCATTCCATTGACAAATCTTGATTAGCCAGCTCTAGTGGTTCGACGAGGACAGGGTCCTCGAGGTAGGAGAGGTGAAGGGAGAGGGAGAGGAGATGGAGGGAGAGGAGGGTGAGATGGAGGATATGGCAGAGATGGCAGAGATGGTGGTAGGGGTAGGAGAGGAGGGGATGGTGGGAGGAGACAGTGATTGAGACTACAGAGGAGGAGGAGTGGGTCACTTTCTCCTATCCAAGAGGAGGGAGAGGAAGAGGGTAGATAGGGGGAGGGTGGATAGGAGGAGACCATGTCGAATGTGGAGGCAAAGGGAGAGCAACCTAAGGTAGAGAAGATCGATGTGCTAGCAGGTGCACCGACTATGGATGTGGAGGTGGTAGGGCATGAGGAGTAGCCTGAGGAGGAGGAGATGAGTGAGGAGGAGCGGATCCTACACAAGAGGATTCTACATGGTGATGAGGGATTCGAGGATGTACATATCAGAGGCGATACATGGGATAGAGATCAGGAGCTAGCGAGTCTATAGGCCAGGGTGCAGACCTTAGAGGCTGAGATTTAGGCTCTATGGGTGGAGAGGGATGGCTTGTAGGTGGAGAGGGACACAACCATGATCAGGGCACAATAGGTAGAGCAGAGGAGTCTTGATTTTATTGCCATCTGTAGTGGGTGCTCAACTGACATGGTTAGAGCGGTTGCTAGTATTAGGCACAAAGAGCAGTATTACAAGAAGCTCTATGAGGAGGTAGTTCTGCCAAATCAATGGGCACCGAGCAATTCAGAGGTTGTTAGCAGTGGTTGGTCTCGTAGCAGGCGGTCTCATAGTAGATCTAGCTAGGGTGAGAGCAGCAGTATGGGCTCTAGGGAGCTTGGCAACACTAGATAGACCCATTTTGATCAATATATTTTGACACTTATATTTTTGTATCCATCAAGCCTATGACTCTATTTTTATGATTCCTCGAGACTCTATCCCATGACATCATTTTGAGACTATATATATGATTCATTTTTGGTGCAAACTATATGCTATGTGTTGTGTGATTATGCATGATGATTTATGATGTTTATGTGATGTTGCCTATGTGATGATTCTATGATGATGCATTGGATATTATGTGATGTCTGGATGCATGATGTATGCTTTATGATGTTCATGCAGCTTATGGTGATGTCCTAATTCTATATGATAATGTATGCATTTACTTTTTTTGGTGCTATGGATGTCATGTATCAATGAGATGCTTATGATTATGAGATGTAATGTTATTTTATGTCAAATGCAAATATATGCAAATGTATGCAATGTAGTAATGACTTATGAATATGTCATGTGGTTCATGATGGTTGTAAAATGGGAAGATAATGAATGTAATGTTCTCTTATTATGGATGATATGACTTTGGTATGGATTATGCTTTATGTTATGATTATAGCTGTTATGTATTTATGTGAAGCAATGACATGTATGAGTTATGAAATGGAAATGCGCCTATATGTTATGCTAATGCAAATAATATGTAAATGGATTTATGCAAATGTGGGATGTATAACCTATGTGAAATTTACTAATGAAAATGTCTACATGGTCATGTATGCAACTTTTTTTTGTGTGTCATAGGACATCATCAAAGGGTGGAAGAAGAGGGATTGTTAGATGGAAGGGGATGGATGTTAGGGTGGAGAAAGACACCTTCAATATTTTTCCAAAGTACAAATAGGTGTTGCATTAATCATCATTGGGAAGATTATTGCAATGGACAACAAACACCATGGGGTAAACCCACAAAAGTGTTTTACAATTTGAGTGAGGAAGGAAAAGTGGCAAAAAATGACCCCATACAAAAATAATTGGTTTTTGGGGTTCAAATGAACCCTTTGGTTCGAGCAAACCAAAAAAGGGTTTGAATGAACCCTGGTTCATGCGAACTAGTTAAATGCAAGGTGGAACCCATCCCGCCAAAAAAATAAATGAAAACCACTTTTTGAAAGGGGGTTTTCCCGAACCCCCCTGGTTCGAGCGAACCCCCTTTTTCCCACCTCCCTGCTCTCTTGCACAAAAAAAACCAGAATTTTTTCCCTTTGAAGCTCGGGTTAAGGATGAAAATGGAGGAGAATTCACAAACCCAACTGGAATCAGGTAGTCCTTAGAACAAGCTATCCAACGACTATAATTTTAATATGTTTTGGTTTTATTATCTATTTGTTTTTCTAGTTTTATTAAACATAGGTTTTTCACCGAAAATGAAGCTCTTTGTTTTACACATGTGGAAAAATAGAAGATTATCAAAAAAAAATTTAAAAATATGAGTGCACCAGATATTGAAGTCCTTGATCCAACAAAAAAAATGATGAATTTTGATACATACAAAAAAAGTTATACATTATATGGTCCGCCTAGGTCTGAATTGTAATTGGTTTGACTTTGAAACTTGATTAAGGAAAAAATATTCAATAAAACACTATCTAACCAAGTAGAAGCACTATATATCAAAGTTAAAAATATAAATTTGAAAGAATTAGAATTTTATCCTTCATGGAAAAAAAGTTATGCATTATACGGTGAGCGTCACTCCTTAAAAATGTTGTTTCCTGAAAAAACTAGTTTTTGAGGGAGATGGAAAAAGAGGTGCAATCTGATTCCAAAAAAAATGAAAAAATATATTTAGAATCTACAGACAAAATTTCATGAAACTCTAGTTTGCATCATCTTCAAATTCCTCACGGTTTAGCCACTATAGGTGCCCGAAAGTGAAGATTTAGTTAGAAAAAATTATTTTAGTGTCCAGTTTGGCCAAAAATTATAGACCACTATTGTGGAATCACCCCATGCTATAACATAAATCAATGGTGTGCAAGGTCGTGTCATCGTGTAAAACAAATAGTCACAGAAAAGGAAGATCGTGACTTCATACAAGGAGCCCAATTGCCCCAATCTTTTTGTCACAATCAACCACAGACAACCATAGAAAAGAAAGGCAAGTCATGAAACATCATTGCTCCTTTAAATACTGTACATGACATCCTTGAGGTGGCTAGTATCATGATGATAAATCAAATGACAAATGTGACCATATTTAGAGACAGTGTGTGCCAAAGTGTTTTCCAAGATTGTTTTTGGATGTCAAGATTATTAATGTCGAGATGTTGATTTTGATGAAGCCTAGTTTTGTGTCAGGTAGGCTAATATGTGATAAATGTCGAGAAGTCAAATTCAAGGACACATCCTGATAGTGTTGATGTCAGGAGCGTCAATCCCCAATGTTGATAAGATGCCCCAAAATGCTAGTTGATAGTATTGATGCTCATGAAAGACATATCTTGAAGTAAAAGAAGTGGTAGGGGTCATTCCCTAGAAAGACATATCCTAAGAATGTCCAAGAATTGCTAGTTTGACATTGTTATGAGAATTTGACCAAGTTTGACTAGATGACCCAATTGACCACATGCCGCATTTGAAGTGTCAATTTGGTTGAATTGTTTGATGAATAGTTTCCTAGATTTGTTTAAGAGTTATCTGATTTAGGATGTTGTGATGAAACAAAGGATGACTCGACATACCCTAAGGGATTGGACCTAGGAGGTCTCGGGGGCTCATTTGATAATGGCCTTGCCTATGTCATACACTTAGAGACCACGTAGTTCGACAGAGATGGGACTAACATTTTTGTGTATTGAAAACTAACCGACGTGTTTGGACCTGACCTGACAGACCCTAAAAGATTGACCTAGGGGGCCTCAGGGGCTCATCGATGATGGCTTTGCCTACATAGCAAATGTGCAAAGACCTCGTAGTTCGATTGACGCCATGATCAAGGAGGACATATTTTATTGACTGACATGACTGACTTGGGAAAGACCTAAAAACCTAAAAGATTGACTTAGGTGGTCTCGGGGGTACATCAAATGATGACCCTGCCTACGTAGCAAATGCACAGAGACCGTGTAGTTCGACCATTCTAACTATGACTTGACTTTGACTAATTTTGACTTTATTTTTGGGATTTTTGAGAGTTATTTGGATGTTTCAGTGTTTTTCGGGAATATTTGATGTCTTTTGGATATTTTGATTTTTTTAGATTTTTAACATGTTTTGATTGTTTTGGATTTTGTGATATTTTGATTTTTTTGGATTTTTGTGATATACGGGACAATGCGCGAGACCCACTGCAGTTAGGTGTTAAGGGTGTTTCCCCCAGTCAGGTCTAGGACTAACCAAGATGAACGAGACGGAATGGGACATGCTTGAGATGAAAAGTGGAGGATGTGCAAGACATGATGTCAATCATTGTCAGCCATGGAAAGAAATAGCAGGACTTTATGACATATGTTGTGAGGGTGTTAGAAGATTGGGTATCTATTATGGACAAAGGTAGATGGAGTGATAGTAGATGGTGAAGCAAATACTGTCTACGCCTGGTGCCTATTTGCTAGGTTTTCACCATGGTACTTATCCAAAGAGCCATTGAAGTGGTTTTCACTATTGGATGGATTATTTCTCTTTACTATTTTTGATATTTTTTGATTTTTTTGGTGTCACCAAGATGCCTATTTGCTAGGTTTTCATCAAGGTAAATATTTTTTTGATTTTTTAAATTTTTTGTATTTTTATGGTTTTGGCCAAGTTCTCTGAAGCTATGTATAGAACTTGCGTAGATGCAGACTATTGATGGGTTCTAACAATTGTTCTCCTTCATGAGTAGATAACTGGTACACACCGAAACTAAAGGATGCAGTGATGACATATGGACCTGGCCAATTAGGCTTGAACTTGCTAGGCTTTTCACGTTCATCTTGATTCTTCAGGTTATCCATCAAGACCAAGTCGCCAATGTCAAATCTTCAGACCATAACTCTTTTTTTGTAACTTTGAAAAAGGTGATTTTGATATGCCTGTAGGTGAGTCAAGGAATTTTGTCTGCATTCTAATAGTTCTAGCTCATGTAACCAGGACTATCGGTATTCCTCATCATCAACCAATCCCTTCATGTAGACCCTTAAGGAGGGGACTTCAACCTCAATGGGAAGGATAGCTTCATATCTAAAGACCAAGGCTAATGGAGTGGCACTTGTAGGCATACAGATGCTGGTGTGGTAGGCCCATAGAGCAAGGTTAAGTTGGAGGTGTCAGTCATGACCGACATCATTGACATTCTTCTTAAGAATTTTGATTATTGTCTTGTTGGGTGCCTCAACTTGGTTGTTACCTTGTGGGTAATATGGAGTGGAGAAATGATGTTGAATATGGAATCACTCACAAAGCTCATGGACATCCTAGTTTTTAAAAGGACGATCATTGTTTATGATGATGGATTGGGGAACACCATACCGACATATGATGTAGTTAAGGATGAATTTGGAAATTTGTTTACCAGTTATGTAGGTGAGGGGAATGGCCTTGATCCATTTCATGAAATATTTAGTTGCAGTACTAATGAATTTGTGGCCATTAGATGAAGTGGGATGGATCTTACCCATGAGGTCAAGTTCCCATTGTGCAAAGGGCCAAGGTGAAGTGATTTGTCATAGTTCCTGTGCGGGCACATGAATGAGACCACTGTGTACCTGAAATTGACAACACTTTCTCACAAACTAAAGAGCATCATTCTCCATGGTTGGCTAGTAGTACCCAAGTCTCATGATTTTCTTGGCTAAGGTTGGGCCACTCAAATGGGATCCACATATACCCTCATGTATCTCACGTAAGATTGTTTGTGCTTCATCTATGTTGAGACATCAGAGGAGGGTATTGTCAAAGTTGTGACTATATAGGGTGTCACTAATGATGGTATATCAGATGACTTTGTGAATGAAGGACTTGCGTTGGTTATTGGAAAGGGTTAGTGGTAAAATATGGGAATGTAAGTAATTGTATATGTCCTAATACCAAGGGGAATTAGGATCAACAAGTTCACAAACCATTTCAGACTCAGGAATGTCATAGGCAGGAACCAACATCTGTTCTACTAAGAACTCAAATTGTGGCACATTATTAGGGTTATCCAAGAGAGATCCAATTGTTACCATAACATTGGTTGCTTTGTTATGTGCTCGAGGAATCTAATCAAAAGAAATCATGTGGAAATATGATAGGAAACTATCCACCATGCGTTTGTAAGGCATTAAATTCTCATCCTTGGTGTCGTAATCGTCATTGACTTGGTTGATAACTAATTAAGAATTTCCAAATACTAGGAGTTCCTTAATTTTCCATTGAACTACCATTCGAAGTCCTGTCAATAATGCTTCATATTCGGTGACATTGTTAGTGCATGGAAAGGCGAAGCAAAATGATTTAGGAATATAATCTCCTTGAGATGTGATGAATAATATGTCAGCTTCTAAACCACAACCTATATGGGAACCATCAAAATAAAGTTTCCATGATAGTCTAGGTCCTACATGAAAGATGAATTCATCTAGAAAATCAACTACCAATGGGTGATCATCTTTTATGGGCATGTCCGTGAGTTGATCTGCTATGATCGGTCCTTTTATTACTTTGCATTCTACATACTGTATGTCATACTCGCTAAGTATCATGACCCATTTTTCCAATCATCCCGTTAATGTTGCTCGACTGAGAAGGTACTTCAATGGATCTTTCTTAACCACCAATTTTGTTTTATGGTTCAACATATAATGTCTCAACTTCTAAGTGGCAAAGACTACTGTGAGGCATGCAAGTTCAATGGGACTATAGTTGAGTTCATACCCAACTAAGGTGTGATTGATGTAATATATTTCTCTTTCCTTTTCCTCATGGTCATTCTATGCAAGTAATGCCCCTAGTGCGGAAGTGGTTGCAAAAATATACAATATCAAAGGTTTCCCATCAATAGGTAGCATTAGGACTAGAGGTTGTAGAAGATATTCTTTGATTCATTGAAAAGAAACTTGACACTTGTCTGTCCAAACAAAGGGGATTCCCTTGCATATCAAGTATTGTAATGGTTGACATTTATTGGCCAATTGTGCAATGAAACATCTAATGGATTGCAGTCTTCCTTGTAATTTTTAGAGCTCATTGATTCCTTTTAGTGGAGGCATATCCAAGATTGCTTTTACCTTAGCTAGGTCAACCTCAATGCCTTGGTGAGAAACTATGTACCCCAAGAGTTTACCCGAAGTCACGTTGAAGACACACTTCTTAGGGTTGAGATGAACCTTATACTCTTCCAACCTTTTGAAGATCTTGTCTAGCACCTTTAGGTGATTTCCTTGTGTTAGGGATTTTTCCAGGAGATCATCA
>VDFB02353493.1:31864512-31896941 GCA_007258455.2 Sequoia sempervirens
GGAAAGATTGAAGAAAGAAAATAAAGAGTTAATGAAAAATATCTATAAAATCTCATGGAACCCTTGTAGTCCATTGGCCAAGTTGGTTCTTCTTCATCAACAGGATGTTTCTTACCTAAGGAGATAGTTAGTGAGCTTGAAAAGATGAAAACTTCTACAAAGGCTACACATGAGTGGTTACAAGGAGTAGGGCTTAGAGGATACAACATGATTAAGGAAAAATTTTCAACTAGTGGAGATGCACATAGATCATTCGAGTGGTTGTAGAGTTTATTGGTACAAGATAAAGGTGATGTAGATCTTCTCCTGCAGAAAACAAAGGAAATCATGGATTATACTGAGGAAAGATTAATAAGTGATGGAATCTTGCCTTCCTCAAATATTTTAGAGCCTTGGGAGTGGTATGAGGACATGCAGATCAAGCAGAGAGTTCTAAAGAAAATTAATAAACAAGGTCAACAAGTGGGGAACACATTGAATGAAATTTATAATAGATGCATCTCATTCTTCGAAGTAATGACTTGAAGGAAGATGTTTGCATCAAAACATCTGAGCCTAGAACAATTAAGAAAATAGTGGCATGAATTTTATGCTCCGATTGATGATGGCCCAATCACTGCCCACCATTTGGATGATGCGGCTACCTATACTATTGTTATGGAGAAGTTTCAAGATCTCAAGGTAGAGTGGGACAAGGTCATTAAAGAATCAAGGGAGGAGATTAAATCAATTGAAAGGAGATTTAAAGTATTGATCACTCCACCACTGGCCAACTTAGAGAGGATCTTTCTTAAGGTGCAAGATAAATTGGGTCAAGATAAGGACAAGGGGCTAGTTAATCCATGATTGCATTGAGATTTGTGCTTCCCATTTATCTATGGTTTTCTACACATTTCTTCTTCTGACCTCTACATGCATTGTAGCAATCTACATTGGAGAATCCAAGCCGACCTGGAAGGAGCCCAAGTATTAAATGCAAAATATTATTTTATTCAAGGAAGCTTCTCGGTCAACCTGTTTGGGCCGCCCCATTTTGTAACCCTAATTGGGCTGACTTAGTATGAAATTTCTATAAATTGGGCATTCTACCTCATTTTTAAGGGTTAGAAAATAGAAAAATCCAAGTGATAGTTGCAAGAGCTAGAGTTAGAAGTTCATATTTTTTGAGATCAAGTGTTGTTACACTGAATATTAGAATTGTTGCAAACATTGGGTGATTCAATATAAGTAAAGACATTGTTCTTTAGTGATCTTTCTTGTATTGTTTTATCTTGCATGGTTCTTGTTATTTCATCTCTTTGAGATTGCTTTGAGATTATCAGTTATATGCTAGGATTTAGATTTAGAAGTGACGCAATGGTGTTTATGGTTTGATAGTCGAAGTGTTTGAGAAATCCTTGGTCCGTAATTTTAGCAACTTGTTGATTGTAAGTTGTTGTGTAAAGTTATCCTGGGCCTAATATTTGTGTGCTAAGTTCAATTATGGGTATTTATTCATTTCAATTATAGAATTGGGTTGATCTGAGTGGATGCTTCATGATATGAAAATCTTTAATTCCTTAGAAGATTGCACTATTTGTATGAAATTGCAGATTAAATCTAGGTTAAGTAGGAATTGGTTTTGAAGGATTGGTCCACTTTGAATGTTTGATTATTCACATTGTTGGTCTTAGAATTTAGTTTAGTTTTAAAATCTCTTTGAACCCTTTACCTTTTGTTATTTCTTTGAAATCTGAGTTAGATTTAGGAATTCAAGTATCATCATATTGCAAAATTTGATAAGTTTAAGACTTCCAACATTTGTTTTGTAAGGTCCCTTTGTGATTACCAGCATTTTCACATTATCACTAAATTGTTTATGCATTGTCAAGACCTAATATTAGAGACCTTGGCATTATCTCTTGAAGCTTGCTGATAGAGATTTACCTTACAAGAGAGATAGGATATTATATTCTATCTAAGTTGTTGTGCAGAAAACAACATCAACACAATGTTTTTGTGTTTTCTAAATATTTTGATGTTTAGGAATTTTTAGAATATTTGCATGTTTAAGGATTTTCAAATATTTTGACCAAGAACCTAACCTAAACACCTATCTTAGGCATCTCGGGGACTGATCAAAGATAAGCCTTTCCTATGTTATACACACATAGACCACATAGTTTGACAAACTCGACTTATTAACAAGATGAGATATGAATAGTTGAAAATGATGCTAGTTTATTATGAAAAACTCCTAAAGTACTGGCCTAGGGTCTCTCGGGGGGCACATCAATGATGGCCTTGCCTACGTTCAAGCTCAAAGACAATGTAGTTTGAAAGGGGTATTACTTTTTGGATTTTTGATGTGTTTTGGATTTTGACTTTACAATTTTTTGAATGTTTTTGGATTTTAGCTATACAGGATTTTGCAAATGTTTTTGGATTTTCTGATGATCATTTTACATATGTTTTTGGGATTTTCAATGAGATTTTATGAATATTTTTTGGTATTTTCTAATGATTTTTGATGACCTCAAGATATACAAGATATGATATGATCCATAATGAATTCCCCTAGTATGACATGTTAGACTACTTTGATAAAGGCACAACAGACTGACCTTTGGAATATGCCAAGTAGTGCGAAAGAGTTTATGATACTTCACAATATCAAGCTACGATAAGGACGCAGATGATGGATGAATGGTAGTGCAAAGAATGATAGGAAAAAAGAGCCAAAGAATAGATGGAGGTGCTTTATTTATGCAAGGAGCCTATTTTCTAGGTTTTCACCAAGGTAATTGCCCAAAATGCCACCGAAGTGGTTTTCACTTGAGGGAAAAAAAATTCTTTACTTTTTTCAATCCTTTTTTCCATTGTTTTGGATTTTGATCCCTTTTTTTTTTGCATTTTCAGATTTATACCCTTCAAGAACTAGGCATAAAACTTTTAGAGATGAAATTTATTAGTTGGCTCCTGAAAGGATTCACCTTTGGGCATTGAAAATTGGTATGATTCTAATCCATAGCTAGTTGTGATGACAAAGGGACCCAACCAGTAGGTTCAAACTTTCCTTTACTGTCCTAATTTGGAAGATTTTTCTAATTCTGCTTTAGGACAAGATCCCCTACTTGGAAAGACCAATATTTGATCCTCTTGTTATAGCTCTATTTCATTTGGTTTTGGTATACTTGCAAGTGATTGAGAGCATCAAGATGACACTCATCCAAGAATTCTAGCTCATTTAGTCAAGATACTCTATATTCTTCCTTGGTGATCAGGTTCTGTAGTGACACTTGTAATGATGGGAGCTCAACCTCAATAAGCAGAATAGCTTCTAATTCATAGACCAAGGAGAAAGGGGTTGCACCTATTGGCATGTAGATACTAGTTCGATAAGCCCAGAGAGTAGGATTTAGTTGTAGATGCCAGTCACCACCAGCTTCATTGATTATTTTCTTTAGGATTTTCAAGATATTTTTTTTCATAGCCTCAGCTTGGCCATTGCCTTGGGGATAATACGAGGTGGAGAATTGGTGTTGGATATTGAATCTTTGGCATAGCTCTTTCACATCTTGATTTTTAAAGGGAGTTCCATTATTTGAGATTAGGGTTTGTAGAACACCGTAACAACAGATGAGGTAGTTTAGGATAAACTTAGCAATGTATTTCCTCATTATGTAGGTCATAGGAATGGCTTCAACCCACTTAGTGAAGTACTTAGTGGTGGTTATGATAAACTTGTGGCCATTGAATGAGGTTAGGTTGATTTTTCCTATGAGGTCAAGCCCCCACTGTGAAAAAGGCTAAGGTGTAATCAATGGTTGTAATTCCTAAGTTGAGGCATGGATTAGATCTCCATGCTATTGACATTAGACACACTCTTGTATGTGTTGATGAGCTTCCTTTTCCATGGTTGGCCAATAGTACCCCGTCCTCAATAGTTTCTTAGCTAATGTCATACCACTAGAATGGGAACCACATATGCCATCGTGTACTTCTGTTAAAGTAGTTAAGGCTTCCTCTTGGTTAAGACATCGTATTAATGTCCCTTTGATTATTCAATGGTAAAGGGTATTACCTAGCATCACGAATTGGGATTCCTTTTTAACAAAGGTTTTTTTAAGGGTCGAGGTGATATCAGAAGGGAGGGTTCCTCTGCTTAGGTAAGTGAATATGTCATGATACCATGGGGATCCAGGACCAAAAAGGACATGAAAATTCAGATTCATGGATTTCAAAAGGTTGTATGAGAAGTTTTTCTACCAAGAATTCACATTGGAGGACATTGTTCAACATGTGTAACAATGATCTATTTTTTTCCATGGCATCTACTGCTTTGTTGTTTAGGCAAGGAATCTGCTCAAAAGTTATTTCTATGAAAAGGTCCTTGAGATTCTCCACCATCTTCTTGTAAGGAGTAAGCTTGTCATCTTTATTTTGATAGTTTTCATTGACTTGGTTGATAACTAGCTATGAGTCTCCATAGACTTTCATCTCTTGAATCTTCCATTGAACTGCTATCCTTAGACCTATGATTAGGCCTTTGTACTCAGCAATGTTGTTGGTACATGGAAAGGAAAACCTATATGAATTTTGGATACAATCACCTTGAGGGGTGATGAAAATAATTCCTACTTCAAATCCATGTTGAGTGAGTGATCCATCAAAGTACATCTACAATTGAGTTGTGAGGTTGATAAGGAACACTAATTCATTAGGGAATTCAAATACCAAGGGGTTCTTAGCATAGATGGGTGCTTCTACTAGTTGTTCTATGATCACTTGTCATTTGATTGCCTAGTGCTCCACATACTCTATGTCAAATTTTGTTAATATCATCACCCATTTGGCCATTTTTCCTAAGAGAGTTGCTTTAGATAATAGGTATTTGAGTGGATCAATCTTTGCAATGAGCTTGATTTGATGTGATAGCATGTAGTGTCTAAAATTTTGTGAAGAAAAAACTACTACTAGGAATGCCTTCTTAATAGGTGAATATTTCATCACATAGCCCACCAAGGTTCTATTGATGTAGTAGATAAACCTTTCCTTTTTGTTTTCATCATGTTGTGCTAGAAGAGCTCCTAGTGTTGCTGGTGTTGTTGAGATATACAAGATCAGTGGCTTTTTTGGTATTAGTGGCATGAGCACTAGAGGTGTTAGTATGTAATATTTGATCTACTAGAAATCTTTATCACATTTTCCATTCAACTTGTAGGTTATCCCTTTATGGAGAAGATACAAAAAGAGGTGGATTTTATCTAATAGCTATGATATGAAACTTCTAATGGACTGCATTATTCCTTTTAATCCCCTCATCTACTTTAGTGTTTGTGGTGGTTCAATGTTTAGAATGGATTTTACCTTTGTTGGATCAATTTTTATCCCTCTTTGTGAGATGATGAAGCCACGGAGTTTCCCTGATGTGAGCCAAGAGACATAGTTTTTTAGATTTAGTAGTACCTTTTATTCTTAAAGCTTGTCAAACATGGGTCTTAAGACTTGTATGTGCTTGCTTCCTTTCCTTGATTTTTCCAAATAATCATCCACATAATCTTCAATTGTTTTTTGGATCATTTCGTGAAAGATGAGGGTCATTTCTCTTTGATAGGTTGCTCCTACATTCTTTAACCCAAATGGTGTCACATTACAATAATAGGTTCCACATGGACAAGTGAAAGTAGTTTTATGTTGATCCTCCTTGGAAATTATGATCTGATTGTAGCTTGAAAAAACATCCATGAATGATAGCATTTCATGCCTAGTTGTTAAGTCCACAATGAGATCAATGTTAGGAAGAGGGAAATCATCCTTTGGGTATGGTTTGTTTAATTCAATGAAATTAGTGCATATTTTGATGCCCACAGTGGGTTTTGAGATTGGTACCAGGTTTGAAACCCACTCAGGATAATCTATTGGTCAGATGAATCCAACATTAAGAAGTTTTTGCAACTCTAGTTTGACCAAGAATGCTTGTCTGGCTTGGCCTCAAGATAAATTGCTAAGTGATGCACAACCACTTCAGGATCAAGGCTTGGAATCTCTATTTATGACCATGAAAACTTATCTCTTTTATATTTGAGGAGTGCTACTAGGTTATTTTGTTCTTCATCCAACAAGGATTCAACATAGAAAGTGATCTTAGGTGCTTCTTATGTTCCCACATTGACTGGAGTGACCTTTTCTACTAGCACTACTGACTTTTTTGGATGCATTGCACTAAAAGGGAGATTCAATCCCTCATCCTTGGGCACCTTAGAGAGCTTATCATCGTTTGATGCATCCTTTATTGATGTAGGATCATCCCAGATTTCAAGCAATCTTGCATCAACCAAAAATATTTGCATTCATATTTTCTTGCATTTTAGTAGTCAACTATCTGGACCCAGTCTCATTATTTCATACCGCATTGTACCGCATTGTAACATCATAGCTCATGGAGTTGGATATATGATAGTCATTGCAACATCTACAACATATCCATAATTCAAGTGTTTTGGAGATTCCAACATGAATTTACCACTAACAGAATATCAACTATATTTGGATAGAAAACATTCACCGACCAGTCTTGGATTTTCAAGTGTGCGAACCTAGAATCCTGACTTGTAGAGCTCAGGAAACCATTTCACAAGGATATACAATCATCAAGGAACCTTCATTTTGATCCTCATTGTGTTTTTCCAAGGATCAAAGGAAAAATCATATGTTTTGGCTGACCTTCACACGTTTCATCTACTTGGGGGTTTGAGACCTCTTGAGGATGATGCAGACCTTTTATGGAGCTAGGAATTGATATATATAGGCATCATGTAGTTGCATTAGATAGTTAATAAAGTAGAAGGATAGAAGTAATAGAGAAGGGATTTGAGCCGCATTGTATTTTTGGGCTTAATGCCATATCTTTCTATAATCTGTAAGTCAAAAGGAAAGGCATGTTACCAATGAATAATTCATCATTATCTATATTCCCATGTGTGATTGTTGTTCCAATTTTTTGAGTTTCCATTGCATTTACTCTTGCTGCAAGGTTGGACAGTCCTAGTTTTGGGCCCTCCAACCTTGACTGCACCAAGTGGTATTAGAGCAAAGTTGTGAACCTTTGGGAGATCAGAGCAAGTTGCAAACCATTGGAAAGAAGAGTGAAGTTGAGCAAGGAGTTCCATAAGATATTTCGGTGGACAGATCATTAACTTGAGGCAACCTACTTGTGTTTTTCAATAGATTACCGATTGTGAGGCAGTTGTGACCCTATAGCCAGATCGTCGACTTGAGGAAATTGCACTGAATCCTAGGAAGAGATGTCACTGAGGATAATTCATACTACTATTAATGTTGCTGGAAAGATGGATGAGACGATGGAAATGATGGAAATAATGAAAGTGAGATTGGATGTTGTTGAGGAAGTCATAAGAAAAGGCTTAAACCCTAGACCTAATGATCAAAGTGATGATGATGAAGTTTAGGCTGCAGATCAAGCTATAGAAACCTCCAAAGGGGAAGAATCAGATCAAATGAAGATGTTGAAGGCTATTTTGAAAATAGGGAAGTGACCTAGAATGGATATTTCAAACTATACGAGTAACCAAATCTAAAGGAGTTGATTGATTGGATAAACAACATTGAAGAGTACTTTGAATATGAAGAAATTGAAGATCTAGAGAGAGTGATATTTGTGAAGACTAAGTTGAAAGGACATGTTGCAATATGGTGGAAGGAAGTTCAATTGGAGAGAAATAGAAAGGGTAAAGAGAAGATTATGAAATGGGATAGAATGGTGACAAAATTGAAGAACCAATTTATACCTGTGGACTATGAATTGGAGCTACTGAAGAGATTGAAAAACTTGAGATAGAAGGAAAAGACTGTGAAAGAATACAATGAAGAATTTCATAAGATCATTATCAAGATTGGACATAGTGAAGCAAGCAAGGAGAAAGTGGATCGATATATAAATAGACTGAGGATGAACATTCAAGAAGAGTTGAGTCTGGTAAGGATGAATTTAGTAGAGGAAGCATATCATTTTGTACTAAAGGTAGAGGACAATCTAAAAAAAAGACATGAATAGAGGTAGAGAGGAAGAGGAGGTAGATTTCAAAGAGGAAGGTCACATTCGGAAGGAGAAAAACCATATGTGGAGAAAAACAAGGACAAAGATTCATACCACAAGGAAGAGAAGGATTCCAATTCATACCAGAGAGGAAGAGATGATAGAAATTCTTACGACCACAATAGAGGAGGCTACAATTCTTACCACAATGATGGATACCAGAGAGATGAGAAAGGATATGACAAGAGAAATTTTAGAGGAACCTATTTTAAATGTGGAGGAGAAGGACATAGAGCATTTGAGTGTCACCAAGAAAGTAAAAAGACTAAAAATCACGCTAGAACTGGATATGCGGAGGAAGAACTAGTGAAATCACTAAGTTTTAGACAAAGTCCTGAGAAGGGAGAATCATTATTCATGAGAGAACTATTCTAGGAGAAGGAAGTGCCTAAGGAAGTGCCATAGAGGAAAATTTTGTTCTAGACTAGATGCAAGGAAGGAGGTAAGTGTTGCAAAGTTATCATTGATAGTGGTAGCATGTATAACCTAGTTTCCTAGGAAATGGTGACAAAGTTGAATTTGGAAAGAAGGAAACATCTAAAACCTAATATGATAGCATAGATTCAAGATGAGCACAAGATACTAGTGAGTGAGAAATGTCTAGTGAAATTCAAAATAGGATCATATCATGATGAAGTACTATGTGATATCATGTCGATGGATGTATGTCATATGTTGTTAGGTAGACCTTGGCAATATGATAAGAAAGCTATAAATGATGGGAGAAAGAATACTTATACCATAATTTCCAATGGAAAGAGAATCATCTTGACACCTTTAGAAGATGAACTGAAAGTGAAGTATGTGGAACAACTAGAATCAATTTGGTAGATGGAAGTAAATTTCTGCATGGATTGAGACATGAGAACATGTGTTCTACTTTGATTCCAAGGAAGTGTGGAGCCCTGGATGCAGAGAAAATCACAAGAAAAGAAGAATCACTAGAGATGGAAGTTACGTAACTAATAATAGAGTACCAAGATCTTGTATCATAGAATGTGTGAGATGGATTACCACCAATCTAGAGTATCATTCCTCATATAGATCTTATTCTAGGAGCTAGTTTTTTTAACAAAGCTGCACACCAGAAGACACCAATAGAGAATGTGGAGATAAATAGGAAGATATAGGAACTATTGAGGAAGGGATTGATTAGAGAGAGTATGAGCCCATGTGCTGTATCAGATGTACTTGCACCTAAGAAATATAGAGAATGGAGGATGTGTATAGATTCAAAATCTATCAATAAGATCACAGTGAAGTATAGATTCCCATTGCCTAGGATGGATGATATCATGGATAGTTTGAGTGGAGCAAAGTATTTCACCAAGATAGATCCAAAGATTGGATGCCATTAGATCAATATTAGAGAGGGAGATGAATGGAAGACTGCTTTCAAGAAAAATGAAGGATTATATGAGTGGTTGGTCATGCCATTTGGACTAACTAATGCACCTAGTACATTTATGAGGTTGATGAATGAAGTTTTGAAGAAATTATTGGGTAAGTTTTTTATTATTTATCTAGATGATATTTTGATTTTCATTAAGACTAAGGAAGAACATTTGGAGCACATCAGACAAGTATTTTAGAGGCTAAGGGAAGAGAAGTTGTTGATAAACATCAAGAAGTGTAGTTTCATGAGGGAATAACTAGTATATTTGGGATTTTTGATATGTGTGGAAGGATTGAAGATGGACCTATTGTGCAGTTTTGCACACATGCCCCATTGAAAGTGGGGACCCTCTTTTTGCTCTAGCTTTTGGCATCTTTCGGCCCCTTAATTTTATTGATTTCATTGCCTTTGGAGGTCCTTAGATGTTTATCTTGCTTGTCCAAGTCCTTCCCCCAAGTTGTGCTTTAAAAAAACTAAGTTTTGAACAAAATCCAGGATTTTCCAGTCTGCTTGGAATTTCCCATAATCCTGTCTGCCTTGAATTTTTTGGATTCCTGTCTAGCTAGAATTTCCCAGATTCCTGTCCCCCTGGATTTTCTCAGATTTTGGTCTGGAGTCTGCCTGGCCCAGATTTTTCTGGATTTTCCCCTTGGTCTGATTTCCCCGGAAGGGCCCAAATCCCGAAATTTTCCAAAATGGAATTTTTAGAAAATAATTTTTTTTTAATTTTTTCCAAAAGCAATTTTTTAAAATTTTCACTGAAAATGAAAATTTCTTGAAAAGATGTTGAAAATAAAATTTCCAAAAATGGAAAAAATTATGAAAATGGAAACTTTCCTAATAAAAATGTAAGTTTTTTAGAAAAGGTCAAGATTTTATTCAAATTTAATTTGGACATGTGGGCTATTAATAATGGTATCTATTTTTCAAGACTAAACAAATATTAAAATGGGGACTTTCATATGGATTCGAGCCAGAAGTGGAAAATCTGGAAATGTTTAATTTAAATTTTCAAAAGTGGGAGCTGCCTAAGAATCCGTGCCAAAATTGTCTATAGCTGGAGGACTTTCTGGAGGGCACGTGAATCTGATCTTACTAGAGATTGTGGGCCGACATGGATAATATTCATGCATTTAATGCAAATCTTGTCCTATTTTGAATTTCTCCTTAGGCTGACCTATTTTGAGGCCATTATTATTGTAAAATCTAATTAGGCCGACATGTTTGGGGGTTCTCTATAAATGGCATTTGTGCCTCATTTTTAAGTGGGTGAGAGATTAGGAGAAGATTTGATAGAGAGCGAATTTAGCAGTAGAGTAGAGGTAGAAGCTAGTCAATTTCTGAGCAAGTGATGTAATAGAACATTGGAATTGTTGTTGGAGTTTGGTGATTCAATACAATTGAAAGCATTGTGATTTTCTGGTGATATCTTTTGTGTTGACTTATCTTGCATGGTTCTTATGATTCAATTTTAAAAATTTCTCATGGTTATTAGATTTAGATTTAGATCTGATTCAATGATGTTCATGATTTAATGTTTAAAGTGTTTGCAGCAATCCCTGGTCCATACTTTTTGCAGCTAGTTGATTGTTAGTTGCTTTGTAAAGTTAGCCTGGACCTTTATATTCATTGTGCTTGGTTCAATTATGGAGATTTATTCATTTCAACTGCAATTGGGTTGTCTTGGGTGAATGTTCATAATCTGAAAATCTTTAAAACCTTAGAAGATTGCACTATTTCAGTAAGATTGTAGATTAATCTTGGTCAAGCAGAGATTGGTTTTGTTGGGATTGGTCCATTTCAAGTGTTTATCATTTGCATTGTTAATCTTAAGAGTTAGAATAGAATAGAATCTCTCTAAACCCTTATCTCTTTTGCTTTTTATTTTGAATCTGGGTTAGTTTTAGGACTGAAAGCATCACCATATTGTTGCATCTGATGAAATTCACTTCCAACATTGTTCATTTGTAAGGCCCCTTTGTGATTACCAACATTTTCACATATTATCTGAGTTGTTTATGCATTGTCATGACCTGCCACCTGAGAGACCTTGGGGTGATTTTTAGTAACTTGTCGTTGAAAATTACCTTTCAAGAGAGATAGAATATTGCATTCTGTCTGAGTTGTTGCTGTGCAGAAAACACCATCAATAGGACCCTGAGGAGGTAAGAGCAATATTTGAATGGCCTACACCTATGAATGTTGGAGAGGTAAGATCATTTCATGGATTGGTAACTTTTTACAAGAAGTTCATCAAAAATTGTAGTGGTATTTGTATGCCTATGATAGAAATAATGAGGGGTGACTGGAAGGAATTCAAGTGGATGTTAGGAGCACAAAAGAGTTTTGATTTGTTGAAGTAGAAGGTGATGGAACAACTTGTGTTAGCATTACCAAACTTTTATAATGTATTCCAAGTATATTGTGATGCTAGTGGAAGTACAGTAGGTGTTGTGTTAAGTTAGGAAGGGAGACTAGTAGCTTCCTTCAATCATAAATTCAGTGATGCTAGGAGAAGATATTCAGTTTATGATCAGGAATTCTATGCAATTTAATAGGCCCTGAAGAAGTGGAGACATTACCTATTAGCTAAGGAATTTGTGTTGTATACAAATCATCAAGCTTTACAATATTTGAATAGTCAAGGGAAGTTGAACTAGAGACATATGAGATGGGTAGAATTCTTGTAGAGTTACACATTTGTGTTGAAGCACCAGAGTGGGAAGTCAAACAAGGTTATGGATGCATTGAGTAGGAGTTTTTTGATAGAGATGAGAATTGAAGTATTAGGTTTAGGTTTTGGGGAACTAAAGCACATGTATGAGGATGAAATTGATTTTGTTGAGGCATGGAAGGCTTGCAAGGAACCTATGGAGATGGATAAAAGCAAATGGTTGGATTTTTTATTTAGGAAGGTATGTTGTTCAAGAAAAATCAATTATATATCCCTAGAAGTTCAATGAGAGAGAATTTGATCGAGGAAAAGAATTGTGGATGATTAGTAGGACATTTTCGAATTGATAAGACTATAGCATTGGTAAGTGAGAACTATTTTTGGACACAATTGCATAAGGATGTGAGGAAATATGTTCAAGGTTGTAGGATTTGTTAGGTTGCAAAAGGAAATAGTTAGAATACAAGGAAGTATACACCATTGATAGTATCGAAGAGACCATGGGAAGACATTAGCATGGATTTTGTGTTGGGGTTACCTAAGACAATGAGAGGATTTGATTATGTATTTGTGGTTGTGGATATATTTTCCAAGATGGTGCATTTCATACCTTGTAAGAAAACCAGTGATGTAGTACATGTTGTAGACCTATTTTTCAAGGAGATTGTAAGATTACATGGACTACCAAAGAGTATTGTATCAGAGAAAGACACTAGATTCATTGGATATTTCTGGAAAACATTATGGAAGAAGATGAAGATAGATTTGAAATTTAGTTCAACATTTAACCCATAGATAGATGGACAAACATAAGTGGTAAATAGGAGTTTTGGGAACCTATTGAGGTGTTTTACTAAAGGAAAAGTGGGAAATTGGGACTTGATACTACTACAAGAAAAATTTACATACAACAATTCAGTAAATCAGAGAATGAGGAAGACACCATTTGAAATTGTGATAGGACAAAAACCCAGAGGAGTAGTAGAACTAAGGGACTTTATTATGGAGAATAAAAGGAGTGTGGAGGCAGAATAATTTTCAAAATTCATGGAGACAATGCATACTCGATTTAAGGAACATCTAGAGAAGATGAACAGTACCTACAAGGAGAAATCATATAAGACGAGAAGACATAAGGATTTTGCAGTAGGAGAGGAAGTAATGGTATATTTGAGAAAAGAGATATTTCCAATTGGGGCATATAACAAGTTGAAGATGAAGAAGTTTAGAGCTTGTAAGATCATCAGGAAGTTTGATACTGGAAATGCATATGAAGTGGAACTACCGGAGGAATTTGGCATATCACCTATATTCAACACTGAAAAATTATACTAGCATCATGAAGGAGAGTCACAAGAAGATAGAGAAGTTGGTTTTCTAGACCAAATAACACATCATTTGGAGGAAATTGGGGAAACTTTAGACAATAGAGTTGGAAAAAGTACCAAAGGAAGGCAATAAAAGGATTATCTAGTCAGATGGAAAGGAAGACTAGAGGAAGATTCATCATGGATTTCTCAGGCTGAGGTGGACCACATTGGTTTTCCTCTAGCCCTAGGAAAGTGAGAGGCTCACTTTTCTTTAACTTCAGGTGTCTAATGCAAGAGCATCCCAAGTTTCAAGCAATCTTGCATCAACCAAAAATATCTACATTCATATTTTCTTTCATTTTAGTATTCAACTATTTGGACCCAATCTCAATATTTCATACCGCATTGTACCACATTGTAACATTAGAGCTCATAGAGAAAGATATATTATCTTCATTGAAACATCTACATCATATCTAGAATTCAAGTGTTTTGTACATTCTAGCATGAGGTTATCGCTAATAGAATATCAATTATATTTGGACAAAAAACATTCACCAACCAATCTTGGCTTTTCAAGTGTGAAGACCTATTATGTGACTTGCAGAGCTTAGGAAACCATTTCACAAGGATGCACAATCATCGAGGAACCTTTGTTTTGATCCGCATCATTTTTTTCTAAGGATCAAAGGAAAAATCATTGGTTTTGGCCGACCTTCACATGTTTCATCAACTTGGGGTTTTGAGACCTCTTGAGGCCAACATAGACCTTTTCTAGAGCTGGGAATTGATATTATATAGGCATCATGTAGTTGCATTATATAGTTAATAAAGTAGAAGGATAGAATTGATAGAGAAGGGATTTGATCTGCATTTTATTTCTAGGATTAACGCCATATCTTTCTGTAATCTGTAAGCCAGAAGGCAGGGCATGTTGCCAATGAATAATTGATCATTATCTATATTTCCATGTGTGATTGTTGTTCCAATTCTTTGAGTTTCCATTGTGTTTACTCTTTCTGCAAGCTTGGACAATCCTATTTTTTGGCCCTCCATCCTTGACTGCACCATTTACTTTTACTATTTTAGGATTAGAGAGTGCCACTAGGTGGTTTTCACTCAAGGATCTACATGTTAGTTTAATTTCATTAATTTTGTAACTGAAGGATTCAATTGTCTCCCCATAGTACGCCCTTGTGTCGAGCTCTATGTCAAATCCTACTTTGTGATCTTCCCATGGTAAGTTGGCATGGATTCCCATGAATTTTGAGATTACTTCACTGATTTTTGAATAAATCTAGAATTGATGGTCCTTGTTGGTCCATGTCAATAAGTTGTGGGTATACTAAGCATATTTCAATTGGTATATTTCTTGAAACAAAGGATTTTATGGATATCATAAAGAGGGTTTTGTAATCAAATAGGTCTACAACATCAAGGGGAAAGTCATCTAAGTTTGTATCACGTGATGTAGGTAACCAAGAGGAAGCCTCATCCCATTTAGCAAAAGTACCTTTTCCAATAAGTGTGACCTTTCTAGTAGTACAACCTAAGCCCATATTCTTTAGTCATTTCTCAAGAATGATGGGTTCTAGTATACCATTATCATTCTGTCCTAGCTTCTCATTCTTTTTATATCCCCAATTCTGCATGAGCTGCAAGCCTTTGTTATCATCTTCCATGGGAAGTAGAGGGATAGATTGTTCATCTTGATAGAGGATATTAGAGATATATTCTTCATTGATATCTTCCTAGTTTAAATCCCCCCACTTGGTGAAGGTAGTAGCTACCATCTTGATTGTTTCAAGTTCTTTGGTTCTAGATGTGGGTTTCCCATGAGATTGAGGAGAAATTGGTAACTCTCCTAAGACAAAGGTGTCTTTTAATAGCTTGTAGTTCCCACAACCATCATCTTGGATCACTACTTTGTTGTTAGGTATACTCTACACAATGGATATTTTTTTTGTTGAGGTAGAGGCAATGGATGTTGGATACACAAATGAGGTAGATGGTGTAGGCCCTTTGTCATTTTTGGGTATTTGGGGTATCTTATAGAACTTGGCTTCAAGAATTTTGCAATAGTAAAAAGGATCAAGATCTCCATGGATAGTGATTTCTCTGACTCGAAAATGAAACTACACACATTGATGATAGGTCGAGGCTACATCTTTTAGGGCATGGGTCCATGGTCAACCAAGTAGGATGTTATAGGAAAGATCCTGATCAAGCACTTGGCATGTAGTTTCTACAATAAGAGGTCCCACTTGGATGGGAAGTGCAATGATTCCTTGTGATACCCTTTCTTGGTCATAATATGCCCTGGTGGTGGTACTCTTTGTCCTCTCAATAGTGTCTTCTAAATAGCCCAGATGTTTGATCAACTAAAGGGTACAAATGTTCAGACCATCACCTTCATCTACCAAGACTCTTTTGACCTTATTTTTATTAATGACAACCTCAAGGTGTAAAGCACGATTATGAGATGGTTGTGATGGTAGGTCTTGCTCTGAGAAGGTGATAAGATGATTTGTGATATTCCCTACCATAGTTTGAAATTGATCAATTTGAATATCCTCAGGGATGGATGACTCAGACAAGGCTTTATGCAATATTTCCCTATGTGTAGGGGATAACCTTAAGAGTTCTAATATTGATATCTGTGTGGGGGTCTCATTAAGTTGGTCTAGAAGATTATACTTGCTAGGATTAGATGTGGGAAAAGTAGGTTGTGTCCTAGATTAAGGTGGGACTCCTTGAACAGGAACTTTTCCACGTCATGTGGTGACTCCACATTCTATACTAGCTCCTTTTATGGTGACAACAGTAATGATGCTATCATAGGAGGCAACTACATTGGAATAGGTATGATGTGCATTTGTGTAATCCTTAGCTTTTCCATTGTTGTTTTATTTATTATGATCTGGAATAGGGTTCTTGTATACCTTAAGATCTTGATTCCCATCTGGTACCTCAATAGATATGGTATCATCCTCTATGATATCTTGAATGATATTCTTAAGTTTCATGTAGTTTTTCATTTTATGTCCTTTGATTTTGTGAAAATCACAAAGATCATGCTCGCTATACCAAGATGGTTTCTCTTCTAGCTCCTGGTAGTTTTCAAAGTTGGGAAGTGTTATCAGATTTGATTCTACCAACTTTTTCATGATTGTTTCAATAGGTTCTGATAACTATGTGTACTTGCATTTTGGGATAGTTGTTCCTCGTAGTGGTTCATCTTTGTTGCATGTTGATGTTATGGATGTGATTCTTCTGAGGAGGTGTTGTTTGTTGTACCATTGGTTGAATGTTGGAAACTTTATTGTTGTTGGGTCTAGGAGAACTTATAATCACCTTAGCATCTACCACACCGTCATTTGTTATTTTTTTGTTCTTTGCCTAGACACGAGGTTTCTCATTTGAACTAGTTGATGGGTGGTTGTCTTTGTAAGCTTGGTTATTTCCTTATGAGATTAGAGCTCTCTCGATGTGAAGGGCTCTAGGGACAAGCTTGTCATAAGATGTGATGCACTAAATTTTCAATTGGAAGGATAAATCAAGGTCTAGATTGGCTATGATGATTCCCACTTGTTTTTTATTGAGAAGAGGCCACTTGCTTTTACTCGCTCTTTGTCTCCATCATTGAAAGAAATTAGTGAAATATTCTCCTTTATTTTTTCTAAGTATATAGTTCTTCTAGAATAAAATCCATGTCAAGATTGAAGGAGAAATGATCAATGAATTTATCAATTATTTCTTGGAAATTTTTGATGTCGAGAGGTAGATGAGAAAACAAATCCATTGCAAGACCTGTTAAACTTCGAGGGAAGAGGTGCATTAGACAAGAATCATTGTAGGCTAGCTCCATACACATTATGTTAAACTCTTTGATATGGTCTATAGGAATTCCTCTCCCTTTGTATTTGTCGAAATTGGGGATTTCAAAGCTGGGAGGGAATGGTACCATTGTAATGTTTCCCTCAACTGGATAGGGACATAGATTTTGTGTATGGGGCTTCTTTGTCTTACGCAATCGAAGGTCCTATATTTTTTGTGATAGCACCTTGAATTATGATGCTAGATCATCTTGGAGGTTTGGTGGAGGAACATATGGTGGTAAGATGGATGAGTTGAATGGAGTATTTTGGTATGATAAGGTGTTGTATGGGGTGTATGGTGGTGTGAGATTCTGTGAAGGTGATTGTGATATTGATGTATATGATCCTAACATGTTTGGATTGACGATATTCTATTGAGGATTATAGAAAGAACTTGGTTTTTGTTGTTGTTGTTGTTGTTGTTGGTCATATTGTTGAGCTAGTAAGGCTTGTTTTTGTTGTTGCACCACAAGGGCTTGTTGTTGGGCTTGATGTTATTGTTGCGCCACAAGGGCTTGTTGTTGGGCCTGGTGTTGTTGTTGTGCTACTAAGGCTTATTTTTGTTGGTGTTGTTGTTGTACCAAATATTTTTGTTGATCTTAATGTTGTTGTTGTGCTAAGGCTTCTTATTGAGTTTGATGTTGTTCTACTAAGGTTGCTTGTTGAGCTTGATGTTGTTGTTGTGCTAAGGCTACTTGTTGAGATTGATGTTGTTTCTATGCTAAGGTTGCTTGTTGAGCTTGATGTTTTTGATGTGCTAAGGTTTCTTGTTGTTGTATAACTTGTTGATAAGCTTGTTGTGCTTGTTGTAAACCTAGGGCATGTGCTTGCAATGTAGGATTAGGTGGTTGAGACATCTGTTATGGATTGGGGATGTTGATTTTCTGAGTGGGTAGGAGATTACTGATCAAGGATGAAGGGTTCCCTTGGTTTAACATTCCTTGTAAGATGGTAGATGAAGATGGAGGAATGTAAGTTTGAGGTCCCATTTGATTTTGCACAGTAACAGGAACTGTGGGGAAAGATGAGGACGATGTCATTAGATTTTGCAATGGTAATGACACACTAGGACCTTGATTCCATTAATTAAAAGGGTTCCCTTGTCTCATGTTTTGAGGATTACCTTGTGCCAAAGATGTAAACAAGGGATTCATCGTTAAGGTATTTCCTAGGTTGAAAGAACTTGTAACCAAGGGATTTCTTTGGGATGGATTGATAATGGATAGGGTGGATGTGCTTTGTGACACCAATGCTATGGATGAACCCATTGGAGGATTGGATAGAGATTTCCCCATCTATGTTAAGGGGTGGCTCTATGGTATGGTATTTACATGCCCTTGTGTGTTATTTTGAGATACTTGGTCTATACTACTTTGCATGATGGTGGGAACACTTGTGGTACTTATGGATGTGGATGAAGAAGTGTGTCCCTGAAATGTCAAAGTGGTTTTGAAATAATGAAGTTCAAGAGGTGTGTATGGTTGTTTAGAAGCTTTAGGAACTAGAGGAGCACCAAAGGTAGGTGTCCAAGTGGTGGTTGGAGGTGGGGATTAGTTTCAAGGGTGCCCACAAGTGTACTACTTTCAAATGGAAGAGTTAGACCAAAGTCTTGGGAAATACTAGTTGCAAGACTAGGATTGAATGTTTGATTTATCCCTAGTAATGGAGTTGTGAAGCTTTGTGTCAATTTTTATGCAACAAAGGATGAGGAAATTGGAGCTACATTTTTAAAGGCTTGATGCTCCATAATTTCCTCCCTAATAAGTTCAAATGGATTATTTGTGATGTCTTCAATCTCATATGTTCCTAAAGGAGATGACGATTGTTGTGATGGGGTACCATGACTTCTTGTCTCAAATTCTAAAGGATTTGGATCACTTTCAGTGAATGCAACTTTGGATTTCTCCATGATTCTCTTGTGTTGTGATCTTGTTTTTACCATAAATTTCATATCACCTATGGGAGAGTTTTGTTGTGATTTATGATGTTTGAACTTTCTAGTTGACTCAAATCTAGGCAAAAGGGACGCTCTAAGTCTTTTTGGAGAAATGATGATAATGTGGGGTGAAAAGGTGGGTGATGTGGGAAGTGATCTTTGCAAATGTTTTGGGACAACACTTTTGACTTGAATTTGATATTTTGATGTTAGGATAAAGGATGTTTATGAACTTGGAAATATGTAGGGAAGACTCGTGACCTTCAAGATAAACTAGTTCAAAGATGATAACTAACTTCACTAAACACATGGAAAAGGATACATTTCACATGCAACATAGCCAAATTAGAGGATTGGTTTGATAGATATTCAAGTCACAAAGTGTTGGTGTACTTGAAATGTTTGCAAAGATAGGTGAAGTGGAGGATGAAATTTTGATGAAAGGGGTGGATGAGATGTTTGACCCAATGTTCACTTAAAGTGAATCTTTGTTTTGATAAGACCAAGGTAGTGAGAATGATGCTAGACCTCTAAAGTTTTCAAATCCTAAAGAGTATGGATATGGGTATGTAAATCTGTTTGGTTCCTCCTAGCTTGAGCATAATGGTTTCTTAACAAGAAATTATGATTACGATAAAGTATTAAGGCCCACTTCCTACTAAATTTGGAATTACGATACCTACGTCTATAATGGCGATTTGTAGATCTTCCCCTATGGATTTTGATTTTGTGATAGATCATTTAGGGGAGTTCAAGGTCATGATTATGTGAGAAATTGGAAACGTTAGAAAAGTTCAAGATTTTGATAGTAATAGAAGGAATACAAGTTTGGATTGTGTCTTGAAGCACGTTTGTAAAATTTGTATACCAACCTAGTTCTAGTTTCATGAAGTGCCCAAAGATGTTTCTTGAAAGCTTTTGGACTAAAATTTCTAAGTCTAAAATGACGACCTATAGATCTTACTTTAGGGATCCTAACTTTATGTGAGATCATTTAGAAACAGTTTTGTATACGCATAAAAATGGTCATGTCTATAATCTTGGCAATTAATTAAATATTTATTATTTAATTATTTCTTCTAAAGTCCTCTACATATGATTAAATTTATTTAATTTAATTATATTGTTCATTCATCTTATTCTTCTTCCTTAATTAAATAAATTTATTTTATTTAATTATTTTCATATGTCCACTTAATTAATTAAATAAATACATTTTATTTATTTAAATTGATTATCACTGTTTGAATTTAAATTAAGTCTTTTGATTTAATTAAATTTAAATGTCCTTTTCTTCTATTTTAATTTCTTCTTCTAATTAATTAAATGTTTCATTTAATTAATTTCATAAAAGGTGATTTAATTAAATAAATCTTATTTAATTAAAATATCTTATGCTTTCTTTCCAACCCACAATTAGGTATTTTATTTAATTGTGCAATCTTCTCATATCATAATTAAATATTTTATTTAATTATGAGATCTTCTGCTTTTTTCAATAAATCTTGATTAAAGTTTTATTCTCATCATCAACTTTCTTCTGCTTTTAAAAGCTTAATTAAATATTTTATTTAACTGAGAAAAGTTGAATGTCCTCCACAAATAAGTAATTGATTTTTTTAATTAATTATTTATCAGCTTTAAATCTTTCTTTTACTCTTTTAAAGAAAAATGATTTCTTATCTTCTTTTCTTTTTTTTCCTCTTTCATAAAAATAGAAAAATCTTGTTTTTAGGTTTCTTCTATTTTCTCTTCAGTTTCATCTTTCTTTAGCCATTCGATCTGTCAGGAATTATCACAACTGTTAAACAAGACAGCCAATCAAAATCATTCGAAAAACTCTATAAATACTTGTGTGAATCCAAGCATTGGTAATAGGCAATTAATTAGAATTCATGCATTTAGTTCATTTAGCATTTTAATCTCATAGCATCATGTTTATTTCAAGTTTATTATTTCAAATCATCATCATAGCTTAATCTTGCATCTACATCATAGCAAAATCTCGTTCTTTAGGAAGACAGTTTGTTGAGCCTAGCTTACAATCTGAGAACACAAGGATGGAATCTACAAAAACACTAAAGATAGAGGACGATAGGACGACAATGGAAGCCGAATACTAAGTTTGCGTCTCTTTACCCTTTATATTTTGTTTTTTTATAATGTCCTATTGGTGTGTTTGAATATTTGTTTCAATTCATTTACGCATCTAATTTTCATACACACTTTTAAATGGCGCCTACCGTGGGGCCTATGCCCCTATGTTAGACTTCTTTCTTGTAGGTTTTCTGGCATTCGGCAGCGCATCTAGAAGATTCAGAGATTTTTTTATTTTGCAGGTATTTCGGCGCATCTGAAGACTATTTCGGTGCATCTGGGCATTTCTGCGACGCATCTGGGAAACAGAGTGGCGCATCCGAGCATTTTTGCAGAGCATTTAAGAATTAAGTTAGCGCATATAGGACTTTCTTTAGCGCATTTAAATATGTTTCAGAAAATCTAAAAAAAAAATTGCATTTAGAATAGCGCATATAGGTTATGTTTTCGCGCTTCTGGGTAATAGAGCAGCGCATTTGTATTCTGTTTTAGCACATTTGGGCAACAGAGTTGCACATCTGATCTCTATTTTTGCGCATCTGGGTGACAAAGTTTCACATCTGAATTGTAACCAAGATTCTGAGTCTGACACCTTCCGCAGATAGAATTTCTTTCATTTTCTTATTGGATTTAAAATGAATCAATCTAGGGTAGCCACCACACCTTTATCATGCAGTTAAAATGAACCCCATGTCTGTTGTGAAGCAAAATCTTCACTTAGATTAAATCACTTTTGATTTTGGTTCATTTCAAATGAACTTGTCTACTCTTCTTGACTGTGCTTGAAAGTGGTAGGTGATTATGCTCTCACCCTGTGCAAACTAGGTGATCAGAAAACCAGACCCACTTTTCCCTGTGTAACCCTGATTTGATAATCGAAGTATCCTTTCCCCTTGCGCACTTGTGCAATCCTGGGTGCAAGAGAAACGATTATTGACTCTAGAAATTGGGCCTGCCTAGGGATTTCATCACCCCAATGTGACTCAAATCGGCAACGGAGCTAAAGCCAAGCTACCCCCAACCGGTATATAAATGTAAATCTTAAGGGAAAACCTAAGGTTGCTTGTGCGGATGTGTCATACAGACGGAGTTGTACTCCCTTAAACCCTGTTGAACTTAACCTCCTCAGGCTGGAGTGCCACCTTAATGGTGATTAATCTCTTGCCCCATGTATGGCCAGTCGAACGGGGGTCCTGAACTAAAAACCATTGTTTAGAAAGCCAAAAACCTTCTATCTGCTAGTCCAGCACCGGTCGGTGTGAAGCCTTCCACACTTTTGCAGTCTGTAGTAGAGGTGATCAGCTCGCCATGGGAGTTTCATGGGGGTTGGAAGCTTGGTTGGCCTGAGAAGAGAGTGCACTGTAAGGGGGAGCCCATGTAGCCAAGCTTCTGGATTCACACGCTACTGATATGCGGTTGGGGAAACCCACATGGAGTCTAGCGAATATTGTCCTGGCCTAACCTAGGTTGTGCTTGTTTTATTCTGTGCTTGGTTATGATCAACTTTAATCAGATTGTTTGTTGTGCTTTCAAAAATATTAATTCAGATAAAGGATCATCCAAAAATGAACATGAAAACTTTCAGCTGAAACTGGTCAAAAACTGTCTTTAGAAAACTGTTTTAGTGCATCTAGGAAAAACTGCAGCGCATTTAAACTCTGTTCTAGCACATTTGTGTTCTGTTTCAGCACATTTAGGGTATTCTTTTGCGCATTTTTATTCTATTTCTGTGCATATAAGGTATTCTTTAGTGCATCTAACTCTTTCTCCAACACATATAACTATTTCTGCGGCGCATTTAGGAAACAGAGTAGCGCTTTTAGGTTTCTGTCAAAATTGGTACACAGACCCAAATCTCTGAGGTTTCTCTCCCATGTTGAGAAAGTGGAAATCAACCAAGTTCATCAAGAAGTCAATTTTCAATAGGATCAAGAAGCCCAAAATGAACTTAAGTTACAAAAGGACTTTAGATCGCAAAGAATTCTTGTATAAGAGTCAACACGTCTTACTCCATTATCACACATTTCTTCATAGATACCAAGACTACATTAGGGGATTTACTGATGACTACGCTGTAGAACCTTTGGCTACCCAAGCTTATTATCAAAGATTAGCATTGTCTCAACATCACAATCTTAATCAACCTCTTGAGTTTGAGAATATACCACAACCTTCAATAGAATATTCAACGCATCCTAGTCAGATCCTTCAGTAACCTGTGATCATATCCGAGGATTCCTTACATATGCCTATTTTTACAAGATCCCAACACAACAAACTAGGAGAAAAATCTCAACAAGAAACTCCCACCCTCAACATTCAAGAAGAAGGTAAACGTGATAGTCTTCTTTTTAGTGTGAGCCGCAACCCTCTTTTCAGTAACGACAATATGGCTGATAGAGAAGAAAATCTATTTCACAAGAACAAAGACATGAACAAAACTCCCATAGATAGTGATGATGACCAAGAAGGATTTAACCTTAGGGAGGTGGAACAAGACCCCAAATTTCTTAAGGTCCTTGAAAAGATTCTACAACGTGACAAAGAAAAGTATTTTCTCTTCTTAGCAGATCAAGGAGCTAAATTGCCTAAAGATTTTGATACTAAGAAATTAAAAAGCAAAGAAGAAGAAACATCCTCATCTGATTTAGCTATTTTAAAAAAAGAGTTTAAAGTACTCCAAGGAACAGTCAAAGAATTACAAGGGGGAACCACAACAAAAAAATACACTTTGGATGACATATGTCCTTATCCCTTCAATAGAAGTCTCAACATGATTCCATTTCCTAAACACTGTGAAATTCCCAAATTTGATTGTTACAATGGGAAATCAGACCCAATTGACCACGTCAGAGACTTTAGAAACATGACATTGGAATTTTCCCACGAGGATACTTATTTACTGTGATTATTTCCTCAAAGCCTTCGAGTTAACTCTATGGAATGGTTATCTAAGATTACACCTCCTGTTCAAACATTTAAGGAACTGATCAATCTGTTCATAACACAATACACCTACAACATTCAACACCAAATCACCATGATTGATCTTTGCAAAGTTGCACAAAAACCTGGAGAACCTTTCACTGCCTTTCTTCAAAGATGGAGAAGAATGTTTGCTAGGTACCCCCGTCATGTTCCTGAAAAAGAAAAAATGGTTACTTTCATCAATAGCCTCAACTCAGAAATGAGCTATCACTTAAATCTACATTGTCCATCTTCCTTTGAGAAATTTATTGAGGATGCCATCACCATCGAAAGTGCATTGGTCAAAAGAGGGACAATAAAACTTGACAGGGACAATCCTAGCTCATCTAACCATTACAACAATCAAGACAAGTCTAAATTTTGGACCCGCAACAAGAACATTGTAAATGATGGTGTTGTAGATGCAAATCATATCACAACTAGGCCATTTGTTCTGAGCGCTCCAAACACTACTCGTAATACTAATGTCAATTCAGTCGTAAATCTAGGAAACAATCATCCCCCTCCAACAAACAACAATCAAGGGACTGCCAACAACCAAAACTATCATGGGAACAACTACAACAACACTTTAGGGAATACCTCAAAACCACAACACTTTTCATTCTTCTCCAATAGAAGAACTTTCACTCCACTAGGACAATCCTTGGAATCTGCTTTCAAAGAGGTTATGGAAAAGAATGTCCTTACATTACCACCACAACGCAATTATGAACCTAGTGTAAAACCTCCATCATGGAACGAGGCCTATTTTTGTGACTACCATAGGTGCAGAGGTCATCGTACAAACAACTGTCAAGCTTTGAAACATGCTATTCAAGACCTAATTGACAAGGGCATTATCATAGTAGAAGGACAACAGAAATCCAATGAAGATCACCAAGCATTTTGCAATCCTCTACCAAATTATTAGAAGGGGGAGTTTTCTGACAAAAATGTGAATCAAATTGATGACAATGTAATCCATCACCTCTATACAGATGATGAGTGAGTCAATGTTATAAAAATCAAGGAGAAAGTAGACAATGTACAAGTGAATGTCACAACGAGAGCACAAGCTAAAGTTGTCTTGAAGGGCACCTCTTCAAAATCCACTGAGACCTTTCCTCAACATCAATATGACTTAGTTAACCAACTTCGAAAAACTCCAGCTCAAATCTCCATTTTAGAACTCCTGAAGATTTCCCCTGCACATAAGGAAATTTTAGACAAAGCTCTTTTTGAAACAACTGTATCTACGGATTTGGATGTCAACAAATTTCAAGCCATGGTAGGACATTTGTCCTCACCCACATGTCTTTCATTCTCTAACAAAGATGATGTTTCCATGATGCATCCCCATAATTCTTCATTATACTTAGAGGTCATGATCCATAAGTTTCATGTTAAACATGTTCTAATAGATGGAGGGGCTGGTCTAAATATATGTACCTTAAAGGTGGTTCAAGCATTAGGATTTGCAGAAGGCTCCATTGATCCTAGAAGGAAGATTACTATAAAAGCCTATGATGATGAGGAGAGAACGTCTAAAGGTCTAATCATGCTACCAATCAGAGTGGGACCTGTTATCAAAAACACCTTTTGTCAAGTTTTAGATCGAGATCTTGCATACAACATCTTGTTGGGTCATCCTTGGATCCATGAAATGCAAGCTGTTCCGTCCACTTACCATCAATGTCTTAAGTTTCCATATGATGGTCAGGAAATCACTATACCAGCTGATAATTCAAACACCCAAACTTGTGCTAATGTCAAATCTCATCAGGATACTTTGGTTCTGAATAATCGAGAAGCACTTGCTAATACTTCTCCTAAGCATGATACACAAATTAGTCAATTAGCCAAAAGCTTTGACAAGAAACTGCAGTTCAAGGAAAGTGGAGTTGGGGAATATTCCCTTTGTCTTGCTAATCTACCTACCTCTCCTCGATCACATGGACAACCTTCTATTGCACAACAGATATCAGTAGCATCAACATTAGCACAAATACAAACAGAGCCAATTACTAAGTTCAATGGACAGTTTATCAAAGAAAAATTCCCCATGGGAGATCTTGAGGATACAACAATTCTGGATTGGCTCTATAAAGATGAAGAGGAAACAGTTCTAAATGTCACCTTACCAACAGATCAATATGGAAAAGGATATTCCATCATGCAAAAGATGGGATATGACAATGGTCCTCTTGGAAAAAGAAAAGAAGGTGTAGTTGAGCCTATCCATCTCCCAGGGCTTGCTGCATATGATAAAACTGGAATAGGCTATGATGCTGCCTCATCTAAACAATCACAAGGTAATTTTTTTGCATTGCAAGAAGGTTCTGATAAGAAAGAGACATGTTTGGCATCAATCCAGAATTTCATAGAAAATAATTCTGATACCGATTCTGCTGAATATGAATGGGATACCATTCACAATGATGAATTCTGGAGGGACAAAGAGGTAGACGTCATACACAAGTATACACCCACTTTAATCAAAGGAGAAGGTTCAGGATCCCAACCACAAGAATCTAAACCACAACGCAACTATGAGTCTAGTGATACTGAGTCAGATTTTAACGAACAAGACTATCAGGAGAATAGTACCATCATTGACCTACCTCATACCTTGGATCCTATCGATAACTCTGTCTTGACCCTAACCATCGCCGATTTCACATGACCAAATGAAGTGTTACCTTTAATCCACCCTGATCTCATTGACTGGGATCTAACCGAACCTATTGATATACCTATTTTTCCCAATGACGAGGCTATCATAAACTTCCTTTCCGCCGATGATGTAAATAATTGTTCCACTAGTGATTTTCGGTATGAAGTCTTTAATCAGGAGAGTGTCAAGTCTCCTAGCTGCAAAAATGAAAATAAAGAAAAATGATCTAGTGGTGAAAACCAGACAATGGCAGTACTAGATCAAGCAAAAGATAAAATAAAGAGCGTATCAGATGGTGAAAACCTTTTTAAGGCACCAGCTGATGGGACTCTTGACACTCTCCCGGAGCACTACCATGAACGATTGCCCGTCTTGATTGAGCCTACAAAGGAAATCAATATTGCAACTATAGACAATCCAAGAATTCTACAGATAGCTGAATCAATGACAGATAAAGAAATCCCAGAGTTCATGTACTTTCTCAAAGAAAATCAAGTTAATTTTGCTTGGTCATATGCAGACATGCCAGGCCTTGATCCTGATCTCATTATGCATCATTTGTCTATCACACCAGGAGCTAAACCAGTAAAACAAAAACTCAGAAAGATGAATCCTCATGTAGCACTATTGGTTAAGGAAGAACTTAAGAAGCTCCTCGATGCAGGCTTTATAAGATCAATTGCCTATGCAGAATGGATCTCCAATATTGTACCGATGTGTCGGATAAGCGCTGGGGTATGCCTTGTTCAAAATCTTAACAAAGCTTGCCCAAAGGATGACTTTCGGCTTCCAGACATCGACACTATAGTTGGTTGATACGGCTGGCCATGCCATGTATTCATTAATGGATGGACTTTCACGGTTACAACCAAATCAAAGTTACACTAGAAGACCAAACTTGACTTTCACTTGTCGGGTAGGGAACATATTGTTGGAATGTGCGTACCTTTCGGCTTAAAGAATCTTTGGAGCCTTATCGAAGTTATGACGTACGATCTTTCGTGACATGATACTTTTACATTCATGGAAGATTTATGTAGATATTTATAATGGAAAAAATCGCTACGCAGAGAGAGGACTGCAAATCTTGTCAAAATATTTGCAGTTGGAGAAAAATTCAAGGATTAGTCTAAATCCTAAGAAATGTGTTTTTGGGGTCACATCCGGAAAGTTGCTAGGATATATTGTTTTAGAAAAAGGAATTGAAGTAGATCCTGCAAAAATTCAGGCAATCATGCAGATGCCTCCTCCAAAGAACATCAGTCAATTGAGGTCATTACAAGGGTGGCTACAGTCCATCAGAAGATTCATTGCACAATTGGCCAACAAAATTCTACCATTCACACATCTCCTACATAAAAATGTTCCTTTTAGATGGGATGACAAATGTGAAATGGCATTTCAACAAATCAAGCAGTACCCGATGAACCCACCAGTTCTCGTTCCACCAAATCCGGACAAACCATTGATCCTGTATATTGCTGCAACCGAGACATCCTTGGGAGCATTATTAGCGCAAGAAGACCATGAAGGGAAATAACGTGCAATCTATTACATTAGTAGAACACTGACAAGTCATGAGCTTAACTACATTTTTATTGAGAAGGCTTGTTTAGCAGTAGTCTTTTACTTCCCTGTGATTGACATTACATGCTAACTCATACAATCAATCTTGTTTCAAAATTAGTCACGCTCAAGTATCTACTAAGTAAAGCATTGCTAGCAGGGAAGGTTAGAAAAATGGGTCATGTGATTTTGAGTGAGTTTGACATCACTATGTTGATCGCAAAAGGAAATCAAGGACAAGTCATTGCGATCAATTAGCGAGATGCTCACTCTATAAGCGAGCACCTGCACATTGAATTCACGGATGCTGAAATGATGTTTTCCACGGCTGGAGCCTCCCTAAAACGCCCCTGGTCGCCCCTTAACCCGATGGTTCTTTTTACTCAACATGTGGATGCAGTGGGGCATTCTCGTACCCTCAGGACATATTTGCATTTCCTCGGTCATATAGGCTATGTTTTAAAGCACCAATAACACTTGGCCTGAATATGAAGCACTAATCAGCTGGATTAAGAACACCATTAGAATGGAGGTAAGCTACAATTTTATGGTGATTCACAACTAGTTATTAATCAAATCAATGATGACTATCAGACTAAAGATGAAAAGTTGTTACCATACAAGAAGATGATTGATGACTTCAAAAAGTACTTTGTGGACATTCAGTTCACACAAATTCCAAGGATTGACAACAAAGTAGCTGACGCTATGGCTACGATCGCCTCATTGGTACAACTCCTAGAAAAACAAACTCGCTATGAATTTCTAGTGGAACAATTATTTACACCTGCCTATGACACACCTGAAAGCCAAATTATCTGCCACTTGGTAGGATCCGATTCACCTTGGTATGGTAAGATTTATGCCTACCTAAAAGACGACATTTTACCACCTGACTTATCCCACAACCAAAAACGTAACTTTATCCGACAATCCTCTCGATACACCCTTATCGCTGATACCCTTTACTGTCGTGGCCTTGATGGTACTTTACTCTGATGCCTTGAACGTGACGAATCTGACAAAGCTTTACAAGAAGTTCATGGGGGCATTTGTGGTACTCATTCGAGTGGACTAACCTTATCCAAGAAATTGATTAGAATGGGTTACTACTGGCCTACAATGGAGAGGGAATCATTCACTTTTGTTAAAACATACTCAAAATGTCAGATTCATGGGAATCTTATTCATGCTCCTACACAAGAACTTCATTCCTTCACACCAACCTGGCCATTTTCTCAATGGGGGTTAGATCCAGTAGGGAAAATTCATCCCTCCTCCTCAAATGGGCATAATTTCATCATCATAGCGACCAAATATTTCACTAAATGGATTGAGGCAGTACCTCTCTCTAAAGTCACTGGAAAATAGATTTCATCCTTCATACTCAATTACATTATTTGTCGATATGGTATTCCCAATGCTATCATTACAGATAATGGTTGACCTTTCAAAAATCAGGATGTTGATGAGCTTTGTGAAAGGCTCCATATTCAGCACTGATATTCAATGCCTTATTATCCACAAGGGAATGGCCAAGCAGAGGCCTCAAACAAGACTATACTAAAGATTTTGAAAAAGACTGTCAATGACTCAGGGAAGGATTGGCATGTTCAGCTCAATCCCACCTTGTGGGCCTACAAAACTAGTGTCTGAACACCAATAGGAGCAACACCTTTTGCCCTTGTCTATGGAGTAGAAGCCATATTGCCTTTAGAGGTTGAAATACCTTCACTAAGGGTATCACTGAAAGGTCTCATAACAGATGATGAATACAGAGTTTCTCGACTACAAGAGTTAGAGCTTCTAGATGAAAAGTGACAAAGAGCAGCTGACCATTTGAAAGCATACCAGCAGATGATGTCTCATAGCTATAATCACAAAGTAAAGCCACATACCTTTCAGGTGGGGGATCTAGTTCTAAAAGAGAACCCACGGAATCAACAAGATCGAGAAAAGAAAGGAAAGTTTGAACCAAATTGGCTAGGCCCTTATGTGGTTATTGCAGTCTATGGTTCAGGAGCATACAAGTTATCAACGCCAGAAGGAGACCTATTTGATGAACCTATCAACAGTATACATCTTAAGAAGTATTATGTTTAAGTCAGAAAAAGTCCTGAAAAAATCCAAAAATAGTAGAAAAGTCCTCAAGAAATCCAAAAAGTAGAAAAGTCCTCAAGAAATCCAAAACAGCGTAAAAGTCCAAGAAACTAAAAAACAGCGTAAAAGTCCCGAAAACTAAAAACAAAGAAAAAAAATCAAGAAATCCAAAAATGTTAGAAAAGTCCCTAAAAATCCAAAAAGTGTAAAAGTCCTGAAAAAAAAACCAAAAATAGCAGAAAAAGTCCTGAAAAAATACAAAAAAATCAAAACAATGTCATAGGGTGAAAACCTGGTAAACAGGCAGTCTATTGACAGAAAAATACAAAAAAAATCAAAAAAATGCAAAAAATATAGATAGTGAAAATCTGGCAAACAGACGCTATATGTACCTCTCCATTTATCAGTTCCTGTTTTGCACTTTGCCTTTTCAGCTTTTCCTTTTTCCGCATCTTTTCCACATCTTAGGGTCATAAATTGCATCATCTTGCCGCCCTTTGCCTAGAGTATTAAGACATCTTACCATGGCTTGATCGTTTATACATATTCCTTTCCGCAAGTTGTGTCAATAAACGGGGCAAAAACTCAACTGGGGGCACTTAACTTTTAGAGCATACCAAAACAGCTAGACCATGATCATGCAAACAAACAACAAACTCATGCAACAACTTTCTTCGATCCTGAAACTCTTTTCAGCAAGATATCATATCATTGTCTATTGGATGATCCAAAAATCTGAATAATGTATGAAATAACAGTATTACATGTTGAACCAAAAGTTGTTTGATTTTTGATATCATTACTCTGGAGCACACTCAATGATGTATTGAACTAGAGTGGCAAGGAAGGAGATTGATTTTTCTTTTGTCTACTGTCTGGAGGTTAACAACCAATTTGATGCAAATATGTCATAGGACATGATGACCAAAGCAATATCATCGATGATAGTTCCACATTCACATCAGAAAGGAAGTTATTCTTTGTCTGTTTATGCAAGAAATGCTCAGGTCATCTTGGTTCAATTATACCTCGATGCTTGTGTTCGCTTGCTATATCAAAATTCATGAAAGTTGTACTCTGGTCATCATTGGTGCTAATTTCCCCTCTGATGCTTGTACATACTTCCAACATTTTACAACGTTCTATGATGATTCAAGAAGGCTTGAAATAGGCTCAACAAACTAGTTAGTTTCATTTAGTTGCATATTTATTAGATCATTGTATATATCTGCATACTAGATTCACATCGGTGTTTTGAAACGCTAAATGACGGCATTAAACGGTTATCATAGAGTCTTGACCTTTTCATGGAGGACATTTGGACATTTGATTCATTGCATCCATTCATTGTTCATTTATCATTTTATCATTCATTCTCATTTTATCATTCATGTTATCATTCATTCTCATTTTTTCTCATCTTTATCTTTATCATTCCCATATCATTTATTATTCATTATCATTCTCATTATCATCATCCTTCTCATATATCATTATCATTGTATCATTATCATTTTCATTTTATCATTTATCATTTCATTTCATCATTGTCATTATCATCTTATCATTATTCATTTCATCATTATCCTCATCATTATTATTATCATGTCATTTATTTTATCATTAACATTCTCATTCATTGCATTCATTCCTTTTAATCCTTATCATTTATCCATTTTATCATTATCATCTATTCTTCTTTATTCATCATCTTTATCATTACCATATCA
>VDFB02353493.1:31897041-31924463 GCA_007258455.2 Sequoia sempervirens
AAAAATAAGAAAAACCACCTAACAAATTAACAAAAGGGGGTTAGGGAAAAATAAAAAAACTTTGTTATGAGTGGTTAAAAGGTGTTATGCATTTAATATTTTGTTAAGCCTTATTTGGCTTATTATTTTGTATAAAAGAAGGGTGTGAGGGTAGGAGTGGACATGTTTTTTTTTATAGGGAGAATTGAAGTGTTAGAATTCAAATTTTCAGGAGTTTGAGAGAATCTTCGAGAGTGAATTATTGCAAGGTGTTTTCTACACCAAAAATTGTAATTGTGAATGAGATTGTGAAGAGTCTATGCTGGATTGGAGGCTTGATATTGTAAGAAGGCTATTGGCTTGGTGATATCAATAAAGCAGTCCTACGATTGAGAAGTGGACCCAGAGATGTAGCTCATCCTAAGCGAACTCCGTTATCAAGTGTGCTCTTCCTATTTTCTCTTTGTCTCATTATTCTTTTAGCATTTTGATTCCTTAAGTTCTTAGCTTATGTTTTCTTCAATCTGGATTAAAGTGAACTCTACTTGTAATAATTTCAATGGTTTAGACACAATCACGCATTATTGCTGCGATCAGGGAATAAATCTATATTGGATTAAGTTTTCAAATAACTTTAATGCCCTAGTTTACAGATCAGTTGCCAATGAATAATTCATCATTATCTATATTTCCATGTGTGATTTTTGTTCCAATTTTTTGAGTTTCCATTGCTTTTACTCTTGCTGCAAGGTTGGATAGTCCTAGTTTTGGGCCCTCCAACCTTGAATGCACCAAGTGGTATTAGAGAAAAGTTGTGAACCTTTGGGAGATCAGAGCGAGTTGCAAACCTTTGGAAAGAAGATTGAAGTTGAGCAAGGAATTCCTTAAGATCTTTCGGTGGACAGATCACTTACTTGAGGCAACCTACTTGTGTTTTTCAACAGATTACCAATTGTGAGGCAGTTGTGACCCTGTAGCCAAATTGTCGACTTGAGGCAATTGCACTGAATCCTAGGAAGAGATGTCACTGAGGATAATTCTTACTACTGTTAATGTTGCTAGAAAGATGGATGAGATGATGGAAATGATGGAAACAATGAAAGTGAAATTGGATGTTGTTGAGGAAGACAGAAGAAAAGGCTTAAACCCTAGACCTAATGATGAAAGTGATGATGATGAAGTTCAAGTTGCAGATCAAGCTACAAAAACCTCTAAAGGGGAAGAATCAGATCAGATGAAGATGTTGAAGGCTATTTTGAAAATAGGAAAGTGACCTAGAATGGATATTTCAAACTATATGAGTAACCTAAATCCAAAGGAGTTGATTGATTGGATAAACAACATTGAAGAGTACTTTGAATATGAAGAAATTGAAGATCTAGAGAGAGTGATATTTGTGAAGACTAAGTTGAAAGGACATGTTGCAATATGGTGGAAGGAAGTTCAATTGGAGAGAAATAGAAAGGGTAAAGAGAAGATCATGAAATGGGATAGAATGGTGACAAAATTGAAGAACAAATTTATACCTGCGGACTATGAATTGGAGCTACTGAAGAGATTGAAAAACTTCAGATAGAAGGAAAAGGCTATGAAAGAATACACTAAATAATTTCATAATATCATTATCAAGGTTGGACATAGTGAAGCAAGCAAGGAGAAAGTGGATCGATATATAAATAGATTGAGGATGAACATTCAAGAAGAGTTGATTCTGGTAAGGATGAATTCAGTAGAGGAAGCATATCAGTTTGTACTAAAGTGAATGACACCAATGAGGGAAAGTGGGACTATGAAGAATTTAAGGCAAGGATGGCAGCAGGCGACCCTCCTATTTTGGTAAGGAGAATGAGAGATTCTAGGTTGGCTCATGTGGTCAGTTTTCCTTCCTCAGTGCAATGTTATGAGCTTGTCTTGGAATGTGCTTGACACTATGATCAAGGTACACATAGATTAATTGGTCCACAGGGTAGAGTGCTTGCAAATTTCTCTCCTGCCTCAATTTCCCAAACATTTGACATGCCAAAAAGGTCTCATGTAGTGCAATTTGATATTCATATAGCCAAGAAATATTATGAGCAGGATAAAAATAAGGATCTGGAAGTTATTAATACTTGGCTAGAGAAACCAAAGGCATATATTTCTAAATTTCCAAAACAGTTGTTCAGGGCTAAGTTTAAATTAGATTACTATGATGCAATCACTCTTCTCAGAGTGATGGGTCTAAAGAATGCAAGAATGTTTGAAAATTGGATGTTCTATTTGATAGTGAGAATGCAACAAGGTATAGACTACCATTGGGAAAGAATAATTAGTAAGATAATTCATGAGCAATTTTCCAACATGTTGCAAACCAAAACTTTCACTATGACATCTTATTTGGTCTATGTCTTGGCAAGGTTCCATCCATATAAGGGATTAAGTACTCGAGGAGTCTCTATCCAAGATGTAATTTATGAAGTCAACCCTCAGCTACATTAGGATAGTCCTAGCTATAGAAGAGTGAATGATGCATTCACCATGTACATTACAAGGTTGCTCCAAGGTGAAGAGCATGTTAGAATTTCTGATGCTGCCAAGGAATTGATTCAGAGGTTTGGAGCATGGATTATACAATTTCCCACATTTTCTTACATTAGGATTTATGGTTGTCTGAGAGCTCCATACAGATTGCCTAGATATCCTACATATCATATCATTCTTTTGGAGGTTACAACACAAATTTGTGCCTTTGATACAATTGTAAAAAAAGGATATGCACAAGACTAGTTTTGGTAATGAATTCCCACTAAGGATTGGAGGTCATGAGGCTTTCCCTTCCTTGGCCACAACATAGTTTTTTGATGAAGATATGAGCACTTCCAACCTATCTTTGCATACTAAGAGGCCTGGATTTGATAGAACATGTGGGGCTCAAAAGAGAGCCAACAGGGAATTCAGATATAAAGATGACTTTGAAGATTAATTGTCCAATTGCAAAGATAAATTTGAGGTTTTGAAGAAGAGGTTCTCCAAGTTGCCTACCAATTTGATTAGACTGTATAGTATCAAGGTCATCCCAAATAAAATTGATGATGATGGAGAAGTTATAAAAATCCATGATTATGAATCAGTTAAGGATAAGCAATAGGTGAAATTTATTGGATGGAAGAGGAAATAATAGAATTGGAGCAAATCAATGCCTCTCTAATCAAATACACTAAGTTGTGGATCAAGCATAAGATTTGGGAACTAGATAATGAAGGGAGATAGTATACTTATGACTTGATGGGGAGCTTGGAATCTTAGTCTTCTTATGAGGAGGAGTAGGACCCAAAAGGCAAGGAAAGAGTGAGTTTCCCTTTTAAAATTAAGATCAAAGGTGGTCAAACAAAGACTAGGGAAGAAAAGAAAAGAAATTTGATCGCAATGAAGAGAAGGATTACCTCCAAAGAGAAGAAATATGCTCAGGAGGAAGAACATGAGGAAGAGAGAAAGAAGGGTGATACCCCTATGCTAAAAAGGAGAAGAGTAATGAGAACATCAAGGAAGAAAAATGAACCTCCAAGGGAAGAGGATGAGATAGGACCACAATTGGTAAATATTGAGAGTTTTGGAGAGAAAACAATGGTTTATACCCAGAAAACAAGAACTGCATCCCCTAAGGGAAGTTTAGTAAAATAAATTGTCTCCATGATTCCCTTGATTACACAACAAAAGGATACTTATGCCTCTCCTTCTACTCAAGAATTGTATGGTGAAGAAAAGGAGCCAACAGATGCAGCTATTAAAGATATCCATCAAGTTGAAGACATAAGAATTTAAGGATGGGGATCTTCATAGTACGGAGGCAGATATTGATAAGATTTTGAAATCTTCTTTGGTATCATATGAAGACTCACCTATCAAGGATAAAGGAGAGAAATCCCCAGAGAAAGAAGAGATGCATGAAAGAACTCCCTCTCCAATTCGTGAAGTGGCAGTGATGCATGACAAGGAAAAGAATGAGAATTCAAAGGGAGATAGGGAGAAATATAAAGAAGAAGAAGAAGAAGAAGATAAAGGTGAAGAAGTTTTTGTGGTGCATGATTCAAATGTTGACTCCTCCACTGGTCAACAAGAAAGGAATAAACAAGGTGAGCACCATTCACATATTTCTATTCCTAGTTGGATCAATGAGGAATTAAAAGGTAGGCAATTATTTATAGATGATATTCCTCTGAGTTGGGATGATTTATTGGCTAATATTAGAAAAGGTAAAACAAAGAAGAAGGCCAGAACTATTTCCAGAATTGACAGGGATGAATCAAACAATAGGGTGATTCATATTTCCACTCTTGCAGTAGACAAGAATAAGGACGAGGTAACTCCTCAAGATTACAATATTCAAACAATAAATTTGGGGCCTACCTCTAGAAGACAAGAAGTAGAAGAGTTCAAGGGGTTTGCTGCTGCAATTTTGGAAAGATTGGATAAAGAAGTGCAAGCCAAGGAAAGATTGAAGAAAGAAAATGAAGAGTTAATGAAAAATATCAATAAAATCTCATGGAACCCTTGCAGTCCATTGGCCAATTTGGTTCTTCTTCATCAACAGTATGTTTCTTACCTAAGGAGATAGTGAGCTTGAAAAGATGAAAACTTCTACTCAGGCTACACATGAGTGGTTACAAGGAGTAGGGCTTAGAGGAGACAACATGACTAAGGATTTTTTTTCAACTGGTGGAGATGCACATAGATCATTCGAATGGTTGTAGAGTTTATTGGTACAAGATAAAGGTGATGTAGATCTTCTCCTGCAGAAAACAAAAGAAATCATGGATTATACTGAAGAAAGATTAATAAGTGATGGAATCTTGCCTTCCTCAAAGATTTCAGAGCCTTGGGTGTTGTATGAGGACATGTAGATCAAATAGAGAGTTCTGAAGAAAATTCATAAACAAGGTCATTAGGTGGGGAACACATTGAATGAAATTTATAATAGATGCATCTCATTCTTTGAAATAATGACTAGAAGGAAGAAGTTTACATCAAAACATCTGAGCCTAAAACAATTAAGAAAATGGTGGCATGAATTTTATGCTCCAATTGATGATGGCTCAATCATTTCCCACCATTTGGATGATGCAGCTACCTATACTATTGTTATGGAGAAGTTTCAAGATCTCAAGGTAGAGTGGGACAAGGTCATTAAAGAATCAAGGGAGGAGATTAAATCAATTGAAAGGAGATTTAAATTATTGATCACTCCACCACTGGACAACTTAGAGAGGATATTTCTTAATGTGCAAGATAAATTGGGTCAAGATAAGGACAAGGGGCTAGTTAATCCATGATTGCATTGAGATTTGTGCTTCCCATTTATCTAGGGTTTTCTACACATTTCTTCTTCTGACCTCTACATGCATTGGAGCGATCTACATTGGAGAATCCAAGCCGACCTGGAAGAAGCCCAAGTATTAAATGAAAAATATTATTTTATTCAAGGAAGCTTCTCAGTCGACCTGTTTGGGCTGCCCCATTTTGTAACCCTAATTGGGCCGACTTAGTATGAAATTGCTATAAATTGGGCATTTTGCCTCATTTGTAAGGGTTAGAAAATAGAAAAATCCAAGTGATAGTTGCAAGAGCTAGAGTTAGGAGTTCATATTTTCTAAGATCAAGTGTTGTTACACTGAATACTGGAATTGTTGCAAACATTGGGTGATTCAATATAAGTAAAGACATTTTTCTTTGGTGCTCTTTCTTGTATTGTTTTATCTTGCATGGTTCTTGTTATTTCATCTCTTTGATATTGCTTTTAGATTATCAGTTATATGTTAGGATTTAGATTTAGAAGTGATGCAATGGTGTTTATGGTTTGATAGTCGAAGTGTTTGAGAAATTCTTGGTCTATAATTTTAGCATCTTGTTGATTGTAAGTTGTGTAAATTTATCTTGTGCCTAATATTTGTGTGCTAAGTTCAATTGTGGGTATTTATTCATTTCAATTACAGAATTGGGTTGATCTGAGTGGATGCTTCTTGATCTGAAAATCTTTAATTCCTCAGAAGATTGCACTATTTCTATGAAATTGTAGATTAAATCTAGGTTAAGCAGGAATTGGTTTTGAAGGATTGGTCCACTTTGAATGTTTGATTATTTACATTGTTGGTCTTAGAAGTTAGTTTAGTTTTAAAATCTCTTTGAACCCTTTACCTTTTGTTATTTCTTTGAAATCTGAGTTAGATTTAGGAATTCAAGTATCATCATATTGCAAAATCTAATAAGTTTAAGACCTCCAACATTTGTTTTGTAAGGTCCCTTTGTGATTACCAGCATTTTTACATTATCACTAAAATGTTTATGCATTGTCAAGACCTAATATTAGAGACCTTGGCATTATCTCTTTAAGCTTGTTGATAGAGATTTACCTTTCAAGAGAGATAGGATATTATATTATGTCTGAGTTGTTGTGCAGAAAACACTATTAACACAATGTTTTTGTGTTTTCTGAATATTTTGATGTTTAGGTATTTTTAAAATATATGTATGTTTAAGGATTTTCAAAGATTTTTACCAAGAACCTAACCTAAAGACCTATCCTAGGCATCTTGGGGACTGATCAAAGATAAGCCTTTCCTACGTTATACACGCAAAGACCACGTAGTTTGACAAACTCAACTTATTAACAAGATGAAATATTAATAGTTAAAAATAATTCCAATTTATTATGGCAAACTCCTAAAGTACTAGCCTAGGGTGTCTCGGGGGGCACATCAATGATGGCCTTGCATATGTTCAAGTTCAGAGACAATGTAGTTTGAAAGGGGTACTACTTTTTGCATTTTCGATGTTCAACCTTTTTAGGGATTTTGATGTGTTTTGGATGATTTGGATTTTGACTTTACAATTTTTTGAATGTTTTTGGATTTTAGCTGTACGAGATTTTGCAAATATTTTTGGATTTTTTGATGATCATTTTACATATGTTTTTGGGATTTTCGATGAGATTTTATGAATATTTTTTGTATTTTTTAATGAGTTTTGATGACCTGAAGATATACAAGAATCTAATATGATCCATAACAAATGCCCCCAGTGTGACATGTTAGACTACTTTCATAAAGGCATGACAAACTAACCTTTGGAATATGCCAAGTAGTGCTAAAGAATTTATGATACTTCACAATATCAAGCTATGATAAGGACGTAGATGATGGATGAATGGTAGTGCAAAGAATGATAGGGAAAAAGAGCCAAAGAATAGATGGAGGTGCTTTATTTACGCAAGGAGCCTATTTTCCAAGTTTTCACCAAGGTAATTGCCCAAAATGCCACTGAAGTGGTTTTCACTACAGGGAAATTTTTTTCTTTACTTTTTTCAATCCTTTTTCCATTGTTTTGGATTTTGATCCCTTTTTTTTTTGCATTTTTAGATTTATACCCTCCAAGAACTAGGCATAAAACTTTAAGAGATGAAATTTATTAGTTGGATCCTGAAAGGGTTCACCTTCGGGCATTGAAAATTGGTATGCTTTTAATCCATAGCTAGTTGTGATGACAAAGGGACCCAACCAATTAGGTTCAAACTTTCCTTTACTGTCCTAATGTAGAAGATTTTTTTGATTCTGCTTTAGGACAAGATCCCCTACTTGAAAGACCAATATTTGATCCTCTTGTTATAGCTCTGTTTCATCTATTTTTGGTATACTTGCAAGTGATTGAGAGCATTAAGATGACACTCATCAAAGAATTCTAGCTCATTCAGTTGAGATACTCTGTATTCTTCCTTGGTGATCAGGTTCTATAGTGACACTCGTAATGATGGGAGATCAACCTCAATAAGTAGAATAGCTTTTGATTCATAGACCAAGGAGAAATGGGTTGCACCTATTTGCATGTAGATACTAGTTCGATAAGCCCAGAGAGCAGGATTTAGTCGTAGATGCCAGTCACGACTAGCTTCATTGATTATTTTCTTTAGGATTTTCAAGATAGTTTATTTCGTAGCCTCAACTTGGCCATTGGCTTGGGGATAATACGGGGTGGAGAATTGGTGTTGGATATTGAATCTTTGGCATATCTCTTTCACATCTTGATTTTTAAAGGGCATTCCATTGTCTGAGATTAGGGTTTGCAGAACACCCTAACAGTAGATGAGGTAGTTTAGGATAAACTTAGCAATTTATTTCCTCATTATGTAGGTCATAGGAATGGCTTCAACCCACTTAGTGAAGTACTTAGTGGTGGTTATGATAAACTTGTGGCCATTGGATGAGGTTAGGTTGATTTTTCCTATGAGGTCAAGCCCCCACTATGAAAAAGACTAGGGTGTAATCAATGGTTGTAATTCTTGAGTTGAGGCATGGATTAGATCTCCATGTTGTTGACATTGGACACACTTTTGTACGTGTTGATGAGCTTCCTTTTTCCATGGTTGGCCAATAGCACCCTGTCCTCAATAGTTTCTTAGCTAATGTCATACCGTTAGAATGGGACCCACATATGCCATCATGTACTTCTGTTAAAGTAGTTAAGGCTTCCTCTTGGTTAAGACATCATAGTAATGTCCCTTTGACTCTTCGATGGTAAAGGGTATTACCTAGGATCACGAATTGGGATTCCTTTTTAACAAAGATTTTTTTAAGGTTCAAGGTGATATCAGAAGGGAGGGTTCCTCTGCTTAGGTAAGTGAATATGTCATGATACCATGGGGATCCAGGACCAACAATGACATATGCAAATTCAGATGCATGGATTTCAAAATTTTGTATGAGAAGTTGTTCTACCAAGAATTCACATTGGAAGACGTTGTTCAACATGTCTAACAGTGATCTAATTTTTTCCATGTCATCTACTGCTTTGTTGTTCAGGCAAGGAATCTGCTCAAAAGTTATGTCTATGAAAAGGTCCTTGAGATTCTCCACCATCTTCTTGTAAGGAGTAAGCTTGTCATCTTTATTTTGATAGTTTTCATTGACTTGGTTGATAACTAGCTATGAGTCTCCATAGACTTTCATCTCTTGAATCTTCCATTGAACTGCTATCCTTAGACCTATGATTAGGCCTTTGTACTCAGCAATGTTGTTGGTACATGGAAAGGAAAACCTATATGAATTTTGGATACAATCACCTTGAGGGGTGATGAAAATAATTCCTACTTCAAATCCATGTTGAGTGAGTGATCCATCAAAGTACATCTACAATTGAGTTGTGAGGTTGATAAGGAACACTAATTCATTAGGGAATTCAAATACCAAGGGGTTCTTAGCATAGATGGGTGCTTCTACTAGTTGTTCTATGATCACTTGTCATTTGATTGCCTAGTGCTCCACATACTCTATGTCAAATTTTGTTAATATCATCACCCATTTGGCCATTTTTCCTAAGAGAGTTGCTTTAGATAATAGGTATTTGAGTGGATCAATCTTTGCAATGAGCTTGATTTGATGTGATAGCATGTAGTGTCTAAAATTTTGTGAAGAAAAAACTACTACTAGGAATGCCTTCTTAATAGGTGAATATTTCATCACATAGCCCACCAAGGTTCTATTGATGTAGTAGATAAACCTTTCCTTTTTGTTTTCATCATGTTGTGCTAGAAGAGCTCCTAGTGTTGCTGGTGTTGTTGAGATATACAAGATCAGTGGCTTTTTTGGTATTAGTGGCATGAGCACTAGAGGTGTTAGTATGTAATATTTGATCTACTAGAAATCTTTATCACATTTTCCATTCAACTTGTAGGTTATCCCTTTATGGAGAAGATACAAAAAGAGGTGGATTTTATCTAATAGCTATGATATGAAACTTCTAATGGACTGCATTATTCCTTTTAATCCCCTCATCTACTTTAGTGTTTGTGGTGGTTCAATGTTTAGAATGGATTTTACCTTTGTTGGATCAATTTTTATCCCTCTTTGTGAGATGATGAAGCCACGGAGTTTCCCTGATGTGAGCCAAGAGACATAGTTTTTTAGATTTAGTAGTACCTTTTATTCTTAAAGCTTGTCAAACATGGGTCTTAAGACTTGTATGTGCTTGCTTCCTTTCCTTGATTTTTCCAAATAATCATCCACATAATCTTCAATTGTTTTTTGGATCATTTCGTGAAAGATGAGGGTCATTTCTCTTTGATAGGTTGCTCCTACATTCTTTAACCCAAATGGTGTCACATTACAATAATAGGTTCCACATGGACAAGTGAAAGTAGTTTTATGTTGATCCTCCTTGGAAATTATGATCTGATTGTAGCTTGAAAAAACATCCATGAATGATAGCATTTCATGCCTAGTTGTTAAGTCCACAATGAGATCAATGTTAGGAAGAGGGAAATCATCCTTTGGGTATGGTTTGTTTAATTCAATGAAATTAGTGCATATTTTGATGCCCACAGTGGGTTTTGAGATTGGTACCAGGTTTGAAACCCACTCAGGATAATCTATTGGTCAGATGAATCCAACATTAAGAAGTTTTTGCAACTCTAGTTTGACCAAGAATGCTTGTCTGGCTTGGCCTCAAGATAAATTGCTAAGTGATGCACAACCACTTCAGGATCAAGGCTTGGAATCTCTATTTATGACCATGAAAACTTATCTCTTTTATATTTGAGGAGTGCTACTAGGTTATTTTGTTCTTCATCCAACAAGGATTCAACATAGAAAGTGATCTTAGGTGCTTCTTATGTTCCCACATTGACTGGAGTGACCTTTTCTACTAGCACTACTGACTTTTTTGGATGCATTGCACTAAAAGGGAGATTCAATCCCTCATCCTTGGGCACCTTAGAGAGCTTATCATCGTTTGATGCATCCTTTATTGATGTAGGATCATCCCAGATTTCAAGCAATCTTGCATCAACCAAAAATATTTGCATTCATATTTTCTTGCATTTTAGTAGTCAACTATCTGGACCCAGTCTCATTATTTCATACCGCATTGTACCGCATTGTAACATCATAGCTCATGGAGTTGGATATATGATAGTCATTGCAACATCTACAACATATCCATAATTCAAGTGTTTTGGAGATTCCAACATGAATTTACCACTAACAGAATATCAACTATATTTGGATAGAAAACATTCACCGACCAGTCTTGGATTTTCAAGTGTGCGAACCTAGAATCCTGACTTGTAGAGCTCAGGAAACCATTTCACAAGGATATACAATCATCAAGGAACCTTCATTTTGATCCTCATTGTGTTTTTCCAAGGATCAAAGGAAAAATCATATGTTTTGGCTGACCTTCACACGTTTCATCTACTTGGGGGTTTGAGACCTCTTGAGGATGATGCAGACCTTTTATGGAGCTAGGAATTGATATATATAGGCATCATGTAGTTGCATTAGATAGTTAATAAAGTAGAAGGATAGAAGTAATAGAGAAGGGATTTGAGCCGCATTGTATTTTTGGGCTTAATGCCATATCTTTCTATAATCTGTAAGTCAAAAGGAAAGGCATGTTACCAATGAATAATTCATCATTATCTATATTCCCATGTGTGATTGTTGTTCCAATTTTTTGAGTTTCCATTGCATTTACTCTTGCTGCAAGGTTGGACAGTCCTAGTTTTGGGCCCTCCAACCTTGACTGCACCAAGTGGTATTAGAGCAAAGTTGTGAACCTTTGGGAGATCAGAGCAAGTTGCAAACCATTGGAAAGAAGAGTGAAGTTGAGCAAGGAGTTCCATAAGATATTTCGGTGGACAGATCATTAACTTGAGGCAACCTACTTGTGTTTTTCAATAGATTACCGATTGTGAGGCAGTTGTGACCCTATAGCCAGATCGTCGACTTGAGGAAATTGCACTGAATCCTAGGAAGAGATGTCACTGAGGATAATTCATACTACTATTAATGTTGCTGGAAAGATGGATGAGACGATGGAAATGATGGAAATAATGAAAGTGAGATTGGATGTTGTTGAGGAAGTCATAAGAAAAGGCTTAAACCCTAGACCTAATGATCAAAGTGATGATGATGAAGTTTAGGCTGCAGATCAAGCTATAGAAACCTCCAAAGGGGAAGAATCAGATCAAATGAAGATGTTGAAGGCTATTTTGAAAATAGGGAAGTGACCTAGAATGGATATTTCAAACTATACGAGTAACCAAATCTAAAGGAGTTGATTGATTGGATAAACAACATTGAAGAGTACTTTGAATATGAAGAAATTGAAGATCTAGAGAGAGTGATATTTGTGAAGACTAAGTTGAAAGGACATGTTGCAATATGGTGGAAGGAAGTTCAATTGGAGAGAAATAGAAAGGGTAAAGAGAAGATTATGAAATGGGATAGAATGGTGACAAAATTGAAGAACCAATTTATACCTGTGGACTATGAATTGGAGCTACTGAAGAGATTGAAAAACTTGAGATAGAAGGAAAAGACTGTGAAAGAATACAATGAAGAATTTCATAAGATCATTATCAAGATTGGACATAGTGAAGCAAGCAAGGAGAAAGTGGATCGATATATAAATAGACTGAGGATGAACATTCAAGAAGAGTTGAGTCTGGTAAGGATGAATTTAGTAGAGGAAGCATATCATTTTGTACTAAAGGTAGAGGACAATCTAAAAAAAAGACATGAATAGAGGTAGAGAGGAAGAGGAGGTAGATTTCAAAGAGGAAGGTCACATTCGGAAGGAGAAAAACCATATGTGGAGAAAAACAAGGACAAAGATTCATACCACAAGGAAGAGAAGGATTCCAATTCATACCAGAGAGGAAGAGATGATAGAAATTCTTACGACCACAATAGAGGAGGCTACAATTCTTACCACAATGATGGATACCAGAGAGATGAGAAAGGATATGACAAGAGAAATTTTAGAGGAACCTATTTTAAATGTGGAGGAGAAGGACATAGAGCATTTGAGTGTCACCAAGAAAGTAAAAAGACTAAAAATCACGCTAGAACTGGATATGCGGAGGAAGAACTAGTGAAATCACTAAGTTTTAGACAAAGTCCTGAGAAGGGAGAATCATTATTCATGAGAGAACTATTCTAGGAGAAGGAAGTGCCTAAGGAAGTGCCATAGAGGAAAATTTTGTTCTAGACTAGATGCAAGGAAGGAGGTAAGTGTTGCAAAGTTATCATTGATAGTGGTAGCATGTATAACCTAGTTTCCTAGGAAATGGTGACAAAGTTGAATTTGGAAAGAAGGAAACATCTAAAACCTAATATGATAGCATAGATTCAAGATGAGCACAAGATACTAGTGAGTGAGAAATGTCTAGTGAAATTCAAAATAGGATCATATCATGATGAAGTACTATGTGATATCATGTCGATGGATGTATGTCATATGTTGTTAGGTAGACCTTGGCAATATGATAAGAAAGCTATAAATGATGGGAGAAAGAATACTTATACCATAATTTCCAATGGAAAGAGAATCATCTTGACACCTTTAGAAGATGAACTGAAAGTGAAGTATGTGGAACAACTAGAATCAATTTGGTAGATGGAAGTAAATTTCTGCATGGATTGAGACATGAGAACATGTGTTCTACTTTGATTCCAAGGAAGTGTGGAGCCCTGGATGCAGAGAAAATCACAAGAAAAGAAGAATCACTAGAGATGGAAGTTACGTAACTAATAATAGAGTACCAAGATCTTGTATCATAGAATGTGTGAGATGGATTACCACCAATCTAGAGTATCATTCCTCATATAGATCTTATTCTAGGAGCTAGTTTTTTTAACAAAGCTGCACACCAGAAGACACCAATAGAGAATGTGGAGATAAATAGGAAGATATAGGAACTATTGAGGAAGGGATTGATTAGAGAGAGTATGAGCCCATGTGCTGTATCAGATGTACTTGCACCTAAGAAATATAGAGAATGGAGGATGTGTATAGATTCAAAATCTATCAATAAGATCACAGTGAAGTATAGATTCCCATTGCCTAGGATGGATGATATCATGGATAGTTTGAGTGGAGCAAAGTATTTCACCAAGATAGATCCAAAGATTGGATGCCATTAGATCAATATTAGAGAGGGAGATGAATGGAAGACTGCTTTCAAGAAAAATGAAGGATTATATGAGTGGTTGGTCATGCCATTTGGACTAACTAATGCACCTAGTACATTTATGAGGTTGATGAATGAAGTTTTGAAGAAATTATTGGGTAAGTTTTTTATTATTTATCTAGATGATATTTTGATTTTCATTAAGACTAAGGAAGAACATTTGGAGCACATCAGACAAGTATTTTAGAGGCTAAGGGAAGAGAAGTTGTTGATAAACATCAAGAAGTGTAGTTTCATGAGGGAATAACTAGTATATTTGGGATTTTTGATATGTGTGGAAGGATTGAAGATGGACCTTGAGGAGGTAAGAGCAATATTTGAATGGCCTACACCTATGAATGTTGGAGAGGTAAGATCATTTCATGGATTGGTAACTTTTTACAAGAAGTTCATCAAAAATTGTAGTGGTATTTGTATGCCTATGATAGAAATAATGAGGGGTGACTGGAAGGAATTCAAGTGGATGTTAGGAGCACAAAAGAGTTTTGATTTGTTGAAGTAGAAGGTGATGGAACAACTTGTGTTAGCATTACCAAACTTTTATAATGTATTCCAAGTATATTGTGATGCTAGTGGAAGTACAGTAGGTGTTGTGTTAAGTTAGGAAGGGAGACTAGTAGCTTCCTTCAATCATAAATTCAGTGATGCTAGGAGAAGATATTCAGTTTATGATCAGGAATTCTATGCAATTTAATAGGCCCTGAAGAAGTGGAGACATTACCTATTAGCTAAGGAATTTGTGTTGTATACAAATCATCAAGCTTTACAATATTTGAATAGTCAAGGGAAGTTGAACTAGAGACATATGAGATGGGTAGAATTCTTGTAGAGTTACACATTTGTGTTGAAGCACCAGAGTGGGAAGTCAAACAAGGTTATGGATGCATTGAGTAGGAGTTTTTTGATAGAGATGAGAATTGAAGTATTAGGTTTAGGTTTTGGGGAACTAAAGCACATGTATGAGGATGAAATTGATTTTGTTGAGGCATGGAAGGCTTGCAAGGAACCTATGGAGATGGATAAAAGCAAATGGTTGGATTTTTTATTTAGGAAGGTATGTTGTTCAAGAAAAATCAATTATATATCCCTAGAAGTTCAATGAGAGAGAATTTGATCGAGGAAAAGAATTGTGGATGATTAGTAGGACATTTTCGAATTGATAAGACTATAGCATTGGTAAGTGAGAACTATTTTTGGACACAATTGCATAAGGATGTGAGGAAATATGTTCAAGGTTGTAGGATTTGTTAGGTTGCAAAAGGAAATAGTTAGAATACAAGGAAGTATACACCATTGATAGTATCGAAGAGACCATGGGAAGACATTAGCATGGATTTTGTGTTGGGGTTACCTAAGACAATGAGAGGATTTGATTATGTATTTGTGGTTGTGGATATATTTTCCAAGATGGTGCATTTCATACCTTGTAAGAAAACCAGTGATGTAGTACATGTTGTAGACCTATTTTTCAAGGAGATTGTAAGATTACATGGACTACCAAAGAGTATTGTATCAGAGAAAGACACTAGATTCATTGGATATTTCTGGAAAACATTATGGAAGAAGATGAAGATAGATTTGAAATTTAGTTCAACATTTAACCCATAGATAGATGGACAAACATAAGTGGTAAATAGGAGTTTTGGGAACCTATTGAGGTGTTTTACTAAAGGAAAAGTGGGAAATTGGGACTTGATACTACTACAAGAAAAATTTACATACAACAATTCAGTAAATCAGAGAATGAGGAAGACACCATTTGAAATTGTGATAGGACAAAAACCCAGAGGAGTAGTAGAACTAAGGGACTTTATTATGGAGAATAAAAGGAGTGTGGAGGCAGAATAATTTTCAAAATTCATGGAGACAATGCATACTCGATTTAAGGAACATCTAGAGAAGATGAACAGTACCTACAAGGAGAAATCATATAAGACGAGAAGACATAAGGATTTTGCAGTAGGAGAGGAAGTAATGGTATATTTGAGAAAAGAGATATTTCCAATTGGGGCATATAACAAGTTGAAGATGAAGAAGTTTAGAGCTTGTAAGATCATCAGGAAGTTTGATACTGGAAATGCATATGAAGTGGAACTACCGGAGGAATTTGGCATATCACCTATATTCAACACTGAAAAATTATACTAGCATCATGAAGGAGAGTCACAAGAAGATAGAGAAGTTGGTTTTCTAGACCAAATAACACATCATTTGGAGGAAATTGGGGAAACTTTAGACAATAGAGTTGGAAAAAGTACCAAAGGAAGGCAATAAAAGGATTATCTAGTCAGATGGAAAGGAAGACTAGAGGAAGATTCATCATGGATTTCTCAGGCTGAGGTGGACCACATTGGTTTTCCTCTAGCCCTAGGAAAGTGAGAGGCTCACTTTTCTTTAACTTCAGGTGTCTAATGCAAGAGCATCCCAAGTTTCAAGCAATCTTGCATCAACCAAAAATATCTACATTCATATTTTCTTTCATTTTAGTATTCAACTATTTGGACCCAATCTCAATATTTCATACCGCATTGTACCACATTGTAACATTAGAGCTCATAGAGAAAGATATATTATCTTCATTGAAACATCTACATCATATCTAGAATTCAAGTGTTTTGTACATTCTAGCATGAGGTTATCGCTAATAGAATATCAATTATATTTGGACAAAAAACATTCACCAACCAATCTTGGCTTTTCAAGTGTGAAGACCTATTATGTGACTTGCAGAGCTTAGGAAACCATTTCACAAGGATGCACAATCATCGAGGAACCTTTGTTTTGATCCGCATCATTTTTTTCTAAGGATCAAAGGAAAAATCATTGGTTTTGGCCGACCTTCACATGTTTCATCAACTTGGGGTTTTGAGACCTCTTGAGGCCAACATAGACCTTTTCTAGAGCTGGGAATTGATATTATATAGGCATCATGTAGTTGCATTATATAGTTAATAAAGTAGAAGGATAGAATTGATAGAGAAGGGATTTGATCTGCATTTTATTTCTAGGATTAACGCCATATCTTTCTGTAATCTGTAAGCCAGAAGGCAGGGCATGTTGCCAATGAATAATTGATCATTATCTATATTTCCATGTGTGATTGTTGTTCCAATTCTTTGAGTTTCCATTGTGTTTACTCTTTCTGCAAGCTTGGACAATCCTATTTTTTGGCCCTCCATCCTTGACTGCACCATTTACTTTTACTATTTTAGGATTAGAGAGTGCCACTAGGTGGTTTTCACTCAAGGATCTACATGTTAGTTTAATTTCATTAATTTTGTAACTGAAGGATTCAATTGTCTCCCCATAGTACGCCCTTGTGTCGAGCTCTATGTCAAATCCTACTTTGTGATCTTCCCATGGTAAGTTGGCATGGATTCCCATGAATTTTGAGATTACTTCACTGATTTTTGAATAAATCTAGAATTGATGGTCCTTGTTGGTCCATGTCAATAAGTTGTGGGTATACTAAGCATATTTCAATTGGTATATTTCTTGAAACAAAGGATTTTATGGATATCATAAAGAGGGTTTTGTAATCAAATAGGTCTACAACATCAAGGGGAAAGTCATCTAAGTTTGTATCACGTGATGTAGGTAACCAAGAGGAAGCCTCATCCCATTTAGCAAAAGTACCTTTTCCAATAAGTGTGACCTTTCTAGTAGTACAACCTAAGCCCATATTCTTTAGTCATTTCTCAAGAATGATGGGTTCTAGTATACCATTATCATTCTGTCCTAGCTTCTCATTCTTTTTATATCCCCAATTCTGCATGAGCTGCAAGCCTTTGTTATCATCTTCCATGGGAAGTAGAGGGATAGATTGTTCATCTTGATAGAGGATATTAGAGATATATTCTTCATTGATATCTTCCTAGTTTAAATCCCCCCACTTGGTGAAGGTAGTAGCTACCATCTTGATTGTTTCAAGTTCTTTGGTTCTAGATGTGGGTTTCCCATGAGATTGAGGAGAAATTGGTAACTCTCCTAAGACAAAGGTGTCTTTTAATAGCTTGTAGTTCCCACAACCATCATCTTGGATCACTACTTTGTTGTTAGGTATACTCTACACAATGGATATTTTTTTTGTTGAGGTAGAGGCAATGGATGTTGGATACACAAATGAGGTAGATGGTGTAGGCCCTTTGTCATTTTTGGGTATTTGGGGTATCTTATAGAACTTGGCTTCAAGAATTTTGCAATAGTAAAAAGGATCAAGATCTCCATGGATAGTGATTTCTCTGACTCGAAAATGAAACTACACACATTGATGATAGGTCGAGGCTACATCTTTTAGGGCATGGGTCCATGGTCAACCAAGTAGGATGTTATAGGAAAGATCCTGATCAAGCACTTGGCATGTAGTTTCTACAATAAGAGGTCCCACTTGGATGGGAAGTGCAATGATTCCTTGTGATACCCTTTCTTGGTCATAATATGCCCTGGTGGTGGTACTCTTTGTCCTCTCAATAGTGTCTTCTAAATAGCCCAGATGTTTGATCAACTAAAGGGTACAAATGTTCAGACCATCACCTTCATCTACCAAGACTCTTTTGACCTTATTTTTATTAATGACAACCTCAAGGTGTAAAGCACGATTATGAGATGGTTGTGATGGTAGGTCTTGCTCTGAGAAGGTGATAAGATGATTTGTGATATTCCCTACCATAGTTTGAAATTGATCAATTTGAATATCCTCAGGGATGGATGACTCAGACAAGGCTTTATGCAATATTTCCCTATGTGTAGGGGATAACCTTAAGAGTTCTAATATTGATATCTGTGTGGGGGTCTCATTAAGTTGGTCTAGAAGATTATACTTGCTAGGATTAGATGTGGGAAAAGTAGGTTGTGTCCTAGATTAAGGTGGGACTCCTTGAACAGGAACTTTTCCACGTCATGTGGTGACTCCACATTCTATACTAGCTCCTTTTATGGTGACAACAGTAATGATGCTATCATAGGAGGCAACTACATTGGAATAGGTATGATGTGCATTTGTGTAATCCTTAGCTTTTCCATTGTTGTTTTATTTATTATGATCTGGAATAGGGTTCTTGTATACCTTAAGATCTTGATTCCCATCTGGTACCTCAATAGATATGGTATCATCCTCTATGATATCTTGAATGATATTCTTAAGTTTCATGTAGTTTTTCATTTTATGTCCTTTGATTTTGTGAAAATCACAAAGATCATGCTCGCTATACCAAGATGGTTTCTCTTCTAGCTCCTGGTAGTTTTCAAAGTTGGGAAGTGTTATCAGATTTGATTCTACCAACTTTTTCATGATTGTTTCAATAGGTTCTGATAACTATGTGTACTTGCATTTTGGGATAGTTGTTCCTCGTAGTGGTTCATCTTTGTTGCATGTTGATGTTATGGATGTGATTCTTCTGAGGAGGTGTTGTTTGTTGTACCATTGGTTGAATGTTGGAAACTTTATTGTTGTTGGGTCTAGGAGAACTTATAATCACCTTAGCATCTACCACACCGTCATTTGTTATTTTTTTGTTCTTTGCCTAGACACGAGGTTTCTCATTTGAACTAGTTGATGGGTGGTTGTCTTTGTAAGCTTGGTTATTTCCTTATGAGATTAGAGCTCTCTCGATGTGAAGGGCTCTAGGGACAAGCTTGTCATAAGATGTGATGCACTAAATTTTCAATTGGAAGGATAAATCAAGGTCTAGATTGGCTATGATGATTCCCACTTGTTTTTTATTGAGAAGAGGCCACTTGCTTTTACTCGCTCTTTGTCTCCATCATTGAAAGAAATTAGTGAAATATTCTCCTTTATTTTTTCTAAGTATATAGTTCTTCTAGAATAAAATCCATGTCAAGATTGAAGGAGAAATGATCAATGAATTTATCAATTATTTCTTGGAAATTTTTGATGTCGAGAGGTAGATGAGAAAACAAATCCATTGCAAGACCTGTTAAACTTCGAGGGAAGAGGTGCATTAGACAAGAATCATTGTAGGCTAGCTCCATACACATTATGTTAAACTCTTTGATATGGTCTATAGGAATTCCTCTCCCTTTGTATTTGTCGAAATTGGGGATTTCAAAGCTGGGAGGGAATGGTACCATTGTAATGTTTCCCTCAACTGGATAGGGACATAGATTTTGTGTATGGGGCTTCTTTGTCTTACGCAATCGAAGGTCCTATATTTTTTGTGATAGCACCTTGAATTATGATGCTAGATCATCTTGGAGGTTTGGTGGAGGAACATATGGTGGTAAGATGGATGAGTTGAATGGAGTATTTTGGTATGATAAGGTGTTGTATGGGGTGTATGGTGGTGTGAGATTCTGTGAAGGTGATTGTGATATTGATGTATATGATCCTAACATGTTTGGATTGACGATATTCTATTGAGGATTATAGAAAGAACTTGGTTTTTGTTGTTGTTGTTGTTGTTGTTGGTCATATTGTTGAGCTAGTAAGGCTTGTTTTTGTTGTTGCACCACAAGGGCTTGTTGTTGGGCTTGATGTTATTGTTGCGCCACAAGGGCTTGTTGTTGGGCCTGGTGTTGTTGTTGTGCTACTAAGGCTTATTTTTGTTGGTGTTGTTGTTGTACCAAATATTTTTGTTGATCTTAATGTTGTTGTTGTGCTAAGGCTTCTTATTGAGTTTGATGTTGTTCTACTAAGGTTGCTTGTTGAGCTTGATGTTGTTGTTGTGCTAAGGCTACTTGTTGAGATTGATGTTGTTTCTATGCTAAGGTTGCTTGTTGAGCTTGATGTTTTTGATGTGCTAAGGTTTCTTGTTGTTGTATAACTTGTTGATAAGCTTGTTGTGCTTGTTGTAAACCTAGGGCATGTGCTTGCAATGTAGGATTAGGTGGTTGAGACATCTGTTATGGATTGGGGATGTTGATTTTCTGAGTGGGTAGGAGATTACTGATCAAGGATGAAGGGTTCCCTTGGTTTAACATTCCTTGTAAGATGGTAGATGAAGATGGAGGAATGTAAGTTTGAGGTCCCATTTGATTTTGCACAGTAACAGGAACTGTGGGGAAAGATGAGGACGATGTCATTAGATTTTGCAATGGTAATGACACACTAGGACCTTGATTCCATTAATTAAAAGGGTTCCCTTGTCTCATGTTTTGAGGATTACCTTGTGCCAAAGATGTAAACAAGGGATTCATCGTTAAGGTATTTCCTAGGTTGAAAGAACTTGTAACCAAGGGATTTCTTTGGGATGGATTGATAATGGATAGGGTGGATGTGCTTTGTGACACCAATGCTATGGATGAACCCATTGGAGGATTGGATAGAGATTTCCCCATCTATGTTAAGGGGTGGCTCTATGGTATGGTATTTACATGCCCTTGTGTGTTATTTTGAGATACTTGGTCTATACTACTTTGCATGATGGTGGGAACACTTGTGGTACTTATGGATGTGGATGAAGAAGTGTGTCCCTGAAATGTCAAAGTGGTTTTGAAATAATGAAGTTCAAGAGGTGTGTATGGTTGTTTAGAAGCTTTAGGAACTAGAGGAGCACCAAAGGTAGGTGTCCAAGTGGTGGTTGGAGGTGGGGATTAGTTTCAAGGGTGCCCACAAGTGTACTACTTTCAAATGGAAGAGTTAGACCAAAGTCTTGGGAAATACTAGTTGCAAGACTAGGATTGAATGTTTGATTTATCCCTAGTAATGGAGTTGTGAAGCTTTGTGTCAATTTTTATGCAACAAAGGATGAGGAAATTGGAGCTACATTTTTAAAGGCTTGATGCTCCATAATTTCCTCCCTAATAAGTTCAAATGGATTATTTGTGATGTCTTCAATCTCATATGTTCCTAAAGGAGATGACGATTGTTGTGATGGGGTACCATGACTTCTTGTCTCAAATTCTAAAGGATTTGGATCACTTTCAGTGAATGCAACTTTGGATTTCTCCATGATTCTCTTGTGTTGTGATCTTGTTTTTACCATAAATTTCATATCACCTATGGGAGAGTTTTGTTGTGATTTATGATGTTTGAACTTTCTAGTTGACTCAAATCTAGGCAAAAGGGACGCTCTAAGTCTTTTTGGAGAAATGATGATAATGTGGGGTGAAAAGGTGGGTGATGTGGGAAGTGATCTTTGCAAATGTTTTGGGACAACACTTTTGACTTGAATTTGATATTTTGATGTTAGGATAAAGGATGTTTATGAACTTGGAAATATGTAGGGAAGACTCGTGACCTTCAAGATAAACTAGTTCAAAGATGATAACTAACTTCACTAAACACATGGAAAAGGATACATTTCACATGCAACATAGCCAAATTAGAGGATTGGTTTGATAGATATTCAAGTCACAAAGTGTTGGTGTACTTGAAATGTTTGCAAAGATAGGTGAAGTGGAGGATGAAATTTTGATGAAAGGGGTGGATGAGATGTTTGACCCAATGTTCACTTAAAGTGAATCTTTGTTTTGATAAGACCAAGGTAGTGAGAATGATGCTAGACCTCTAAAGTTTTCAAATCCTAAAGAGTATGGATATGGGTATGTAAATCTGTTTGGTTCCTCCTAGCTTGAGCATAATGGTTTCTTAACAAGAAATTATGATTACGATAAAGTATTAAGGCCCACTTCCTACTAAATTTGGAATTACGATACCTACGTCTATAATGGCGATTTGTAGATCTTCCCCTATGGATTTTGATTTTGTGATAGATCATTTAGGGGAGTTCAAGGTCATGATTATGTGAGAAATTGGAAACGTTAGAAAAGTTCAAGATTTTGATAGTAATAGAAGGAATACAAGTTTGGATTGTGTCTTGAAGCACGTTTGTAAAATTTGTATACCAACCTAGTTCTAGTTTCATGAAGTGCCCAAAGATGTTTCTTGAAAGCTTTTGGACTAAAATTTCTAAGTCTAAAATGACGACCTATAGATCTTACTTTAGGGATCCTAACTTTATGTGAGATCATTTAGAAACGTATTTAAGTTTCTATGGAAGAAAGGAAAATATTTATTACCATGCAAAGTAGTAATATACCTTCCAAAATTTCAATAATATCGCCTTTGTTCCTCTTCTTCGCCTAAAATGACATACGGTTCTCTCTATTAAGCATTTATTTTTATTTCCTGAAGTGAAGTTTCTCAAATTACTAATGAGATCGGTTTGTTCTCCATTAATGAGTTCAAAGTTTGGTTGAATTATAGAACCTGGAAGATCAAGTTGTTCAATGAGAGCAATCTCTACTTCCAAATAGCCTGTGGGGTCTATTTGTCAATCTATCTCTTCTTAATGAGTTTATTTTACCAATAAACACTTGTCTTTAAACATGTTTTCAAACTAAATGTTTATGTCTAAAACATCATAATTTTCACAATGTCCACTTTGTGAGAATCATGAGGTTGAATCCATAATTACCTATGTTGTCTTTGTAAAATATGGATTTTGATATAAGTCAAGATATTTAGAAATATCTAAGGGTAGAATCCTTAGGACAAGCAGTATTATCAAGGCTTTTTCAAGAGGTGTCCATATTTAGGCCAAAGTGTTTGAAATTTTGAGGAATATAGTGGATGTTTGTTTTTTTATCATTTTGGAACCAAGCAAAGTATTAAACTAACTCACAATCATTCACAACCCTAGGTTTGCAATGGCTATAATTGTTGAATCCCCACTCGAATTTCTCCAAACACTAAACAATGTGAACAATTAGAGATTTGGTGACACTGGATCCCCTCCATAGCACACACTTCTTGGGACCACCAACTCTCAAAATCCTTAAAATCTGGAGATCAAAAGGATTTTTCTATTTCTACAATTGAATAGTACGTACCGTGGGTGGCTTCTAAAATGATTGTTCTTGCACCCAACAAGTATTAAGGATTTTGGCTTCTAAAACAAAATCATAATAAGGGGCTTCCAGCTTTAGGGGTGCAATGATAAAATCCAATGAGTCTCCCAACCTTAGAAATGGGGCTTTGCTACACAGTAAAGATAATCAGAGAGCTGCCAGTACCGTTTCCATTGATCAGAATTCTCACGCAAACCACACATTTGTATAGTGGTTTGGAAGAGCCGCCTTTAATCTCACAACAATTTTTGTGGGTCATTCCCTCCTTTGAAGTGTATAGTTCTAAAGATAAACAATAGCAAGGAAGTACATTTAAGCACATGTCAAAAATGATCAGAAACTTCTTACCCTGGTTGGGTGTTGCTGAACATGATAACATCAAGATTTGAAATCTGGGCATCGCTCTAGTGAATTTGGGCATCGTTGTACCCTACAAAACAGCAAACAAATGGAATTTGAGCTAAAAACTAGTTAAATTAATGGTTTTCTTTCCTTCTAGCACCAAAATGTGGACCGAGGATCATCAGTGTGGTTTGATTACACTAGATCCATGATGAATCGAAGCATAACTTAGCCACTAAACCTCAATCACAAACAAGATCATTCAAATTGAAAGTTAAACTAAGCATTTATTGGAATTGAAAATTACAAACTACTAAAACAGTTAAATTCCTACTCTAACCCATTTGAAACTTATCCTATTTTGGAATTAGTGTCATGTTGATGTGGAACAATGACCCTTTCCCAATCTCATGATTAGTGATCCTATTTCAATCGATTCTATTGAAGATAATCGATGAAACCATTGTGATAAGTGGATGAAAACCTAATTTATGCTAAATTAAACATAATGCAAGCTAAATTAACATGATTTTATGCTAAAAATGAACTAAGTATGCAATTTCTAAGCTAATCTAAGATAATTCTAAGCTAAAAGATGAAAACCCTAATTTATATATAAACTAAGATGGATGCATGGAATCCACTAATGGATGTCTTAAGCTATTATTAAACTAAAAATGAACTAAAATTAGCTAAAAGTGAGTAAATTGAGAGTGTGAGTGTAAGTGAATTCTATAACATAAGTTTGCAATTGAAAGATGGATCCATTTGTCTCCAAAAAATGACCTATTTATAGGAAAGAAAATAAGAAATGGAGGGTTGAGATTGAAAAGATTAATTAATGGTCAAGGATGGAGAAAAATAAGAGGCATGGATCATGTATTCTCATCAATGGATGAGAATGCATGATGGTTTTTAGTCAAGGGCTCATATTTTCTCCAAACAAACACACTTTTAACCTGCTCACATAGGTCAAAGGTGACTTGTTCAAAAGGTTAAAGGTTTAGCTTTCTCAAGAAGCCAAGTGAGTTGATTGGAAGAGAGAATATTCCAAACTTTGGAATATTCTCATGGGTGAGGATAAAAGATATTTTGTAAATTAAAATAAATTTTTAATTGTGCAAAAAAGGATAAGGAATATTCTATGGGAATATTCCCCTTCTAAGAGGAAAATTAGTTTAATTGCTAATTAAACAAGGTTTAATCATGCAATTAGGGGATTAAAGAATTAAAAGTGATATTCATTAGATTAAATAATTTAATGAATGGGGGAGAGATGAAATGATATTTAATTTAAATAACTTAGGGTTATTTAATTAAATAAGGTGACTTATGAAATTAAATTAAATATTTTGATCTATTTAATTTAATGCAATGAAATGTTAGCATGAAAGGAGGTGAATTAACCCGATTTGAATTAATTAGGTTAATAGATAAAAATGATGCAATTAATTAATTAGCTAGGCTAATTTTATTAATTTAAGTGAAAAGAGGATGGGTTCAAAGAGGAAATGATGTTAGTAAATCTGATTTGAGTGTATGATATCATCTAGGACATTTTTTCAGTGTTTGTGCAAAGAACAACCTGCCACCCTGTGAGGAAGAAGATCATGAAGAGTCGTAGTGCAGTAACAATCCCACTATACCATGATGAAAAGGATTAAGATAAGCGGTAGAGCAATAAGCTAGAAGAGATTGTTAAGAGTAAGCTTGTAGTACAATAGGTTGAATGTTTAAAGCTTATGGTGTAGCAGTAAGAATCTCGCTACACCACGATAAAGCATCAAGGAGCTTGCAGTATAGCGGTGTACACCCCACTGTCTTGTGGTAGAGAAATATCAAGAAGCCTTACCCTCAAAAGCTAAAGGTAAGGGAGATGAGATACCTCTTACCAAAGAAGGGTAAGAGGTATAGTGGAAGGCCAAAGTCCAAAACACAAAAAATTGATACTTAGCCAAATTTTCAAAGAAAAGAATGAAAGTGAGAAGGGAGAAGGGAGGAAACTGCAAATTCCAAAAAAAAGAGGTGAGGATTTGGAGATCAGACCTCAAACCATCATAGGTCAGAGGTCAAGAGGAATCCTTACCTCTTACCTAAAGAAGGAAAGAAGTAATATGTAAGCATGAAGACCAACACCCAAAGGCCAATAGAAGGCAGGGAAAAATGGAAGAGGAGAGGGATTGAGAAAGAGGGAAAGGGTAAGGATGAAGGTTGAAACCAGAAATACTTAGAGGAAATATGGGAAAGGAGGAGTGATGGAGAAGGCATAAAGGTAAGCAAGTAAGAGATAGGCTAAAAACCCAAAAATTTGGGACTTAGTCAATTTTAGGGACCCTCAAGGAAAACTCATGCAAGATGGACCATGTAGGATCTCTTAGATCAGATATCATTGATGGTTCATCTAAGGGGGGAATGAAATGTCAATAGTTAAAATTGCTACAATTGATTTTGATCTAGGAGGATCCAAAAAACCCTAAAAAATTGAAAGTCTTCAAATCTTGATGGAGATGGCCCTAGTGCTTAGAGCTCACCGATACAATCCTGACACAACTTGAATCACATCAAAAGGAGGCCGAATACAAAATTTATGCTCAGTCAAAGTTTGGTAGGGCCAAGGATACTAGATGCCAACTCAAGGACACAAAATTGATCATCTCCAAATAGGATGGAAATGACATCAAGTCGAAGAGCTCATTGAGATAATTCTGACGCCACTTGAATCATGTCAAACGAAGTCCATATGAGTGAGATATGGTTAGTCAAAGTTTGCAAAAAATGGGTTGACTAAGCTAAACAAACACTGACATGGAAATTTGCACATTGACACGACATCACCAGGAAAGACATGGTGGCACTGATGTGGCCGATTTGGAGCAATCAGATATTGACACATTGCAATAGTAGGTTATGAAGTGGACCAGTCATAAGCTGACACGTGTCCTTTTAGAGGAAAATTATATGCTACCACGTGGCCCAATAGCTAGGCACCACGTGGCACCCATGTGGCAATCTTTGATCATGACGAGTTAGTTTTATTTGTTCAAAATGTGGGTTGAGGGATTCCAACTACCAACCTACCATTTCATATGCTCTCTTTCCACCACTAAGTCAAGTGTGTTCCTCGAAATGTATGGATGGCGCATTCTATTTAAAGACTTCAAACAACAATATGACCCAAAGTGGGAGTTCAAGCGGTTCAAATCACTGACCCCCACTCTTCTGCTTTGTCATCACTGAAACAACACCTGTGAAAATTTCAATGTATTTAGTGGAAAATGTTTGTTTTGTTGTT
>VDFB02353493.1:31924563-31963010 GCA_007258455.2 Sequoia sempervirens
CTCCATCTAATAAGGAACCCATGTCTAGTGTTCCACCTACACCTAGTCCGATTATCCATTGCACACTCCAAAATATGAATCACCAAGGTAAAGGTTTAGGCCTTCATGAACAAGATATTTTGGAGCCCATCAATGTCAAAGTCCCTCCACGCTCTTATGGCCTTGGACATACACCTCAAGGACACCAATCTCAAGATGTTGGTATTTCCTCCATGCATCCTAAGTCCACTTTCCATCATAAAGCCTATCATACGCCTAAAACATATGTTTCAATTCCACCGCCGTCATCCTACAATGTCAAAAGCATGTGACCATACACCTTCCACCATCCACTTTACCACCATTACTTCCAACTCCTAATATCCCTCCATCCACTTTTCCACCATTACTTCCAACACCTAATACCCCAGTCATTCATAAATATCCTAAATATCCTAGTCATGACCAACAAATGCACACATTGTGTAAACATAAAGTTTCCACTCATTCCATCTACCCCATGGGATTCAAAAATAAAAATTTGGATGCCTCTACATATAAAGTCAAAGGTCCTAAAGTGTTAGCATACAATGGGAAAAAGTCAAAGCCAAGTTCATCTAAAAAGCTATATAATCCCATACCTTCAAAAGAAAAGTCTAAAAACAAATTGGTTTGGGTCCCTAAGCAAAAAGAAACCAAGTCAGACGAGGCATTCATGTCACAAAAATCCCAACCATCCCCTCCCATCCAAAATACACATTCCATCCAAAAATCTCAAATTTCGAAAACCCACAAGCCCAATAAAAGTCATAAAAATACTAAGTCTATGTGGGTACCTAAAGCACTTCATCACCCATCTCCTAAGCAAACATCTCCATTGCTTCCTACACCACCTTCCCATCAAAAGCTTCAAAGTTTATCACAATGTGTGCAACCATTGGTCATGGTTCCCTTCCATTTCACAACAAATCCACATAACTCCTCCTACTCATCCTTCACTCATTATCCTACATATCTCCAACATCATCTTCCTATGGTCCATGCTTTTGGCTAAGCCTCCCCATTCATCTTTTGCATAAGTCCCATATAATCCCTATCATCTTCCTGACATAATCTACATCATAATCCATTATTGTCCTCCATAATCCACATCATAATCCATCATCTACCTACTCCATCTCCCTTTCATGTCATCCCTTACCAACATCTATGAGCATCATGACATTTGACATGGTCCATGCAATGACATCCATCCCTAGTGGGACTATCACCTTTCATGCAACTAGACACTTAAGTCCCTCCTATCCAAAAGTCAAAAAGTCAAAAAGTCAAAAATAATAAAAGAAAGAATAAAACAAAAAGAGTAAAGAGAAATCCCTTCATCCAACGGTGAAAACCTGGTAAACAGGCGCCTTGGATAAGTACCATGATGAAAACTTGGCAAACAGGCATCATGCGTAGGTTGATCTTCTATGTCACTTACACTTGGGGGCACAATGTCTTGTCTATCCAACCTATCCTTCATGTCATATCATTTCCATCCTACCTACCATCTTTGGCCATCATACATACCTATCATATCAAGTCCATTCATCCACCCTTCTTCTTTTGATCTTGATGAAGATATAGGGGCAAAGGTTGAAACATGCTTTGAGTATCTCTTGACATACCTCATTTATCTAAACCAATCATGTCATTATCCTATTGTCATAAATTTTGTCTAGAAAAATCCTAAGTCTTGTACCTAAAATAGGGCATGTTATTCCTATGCGACATAGTCTTTGGAGATCACATCCTTGCTGTCTTATGATGCATACATCAATACCATCCATCCATCTATCATGAGCCTTTTATCCCTTATCCTATCACCCACCCTTGCACCTAGACTTGGTTTTCTCCTTGTCATTGGTATCTAGCACAAAGGCTACTCAATTTTTCATCATTTGACACATCAAAACATTCCAAAAGTCCAAAAAAATCAAAACATTTCAAAATACAAAAAAATAAAAATATCCCCAAAAATACAAAAAAATCAAATAGCCAACAAAAATTCAAGCAATAATTCAAATGCAAGTCAATCCATATCAATCAAGTCGATCAATCTTGTCAAATTATCCAATCACATCCTTTGGTCTTAATCCTAATCTTGTTGTAAACCCAATCGATCAAAGTCAATCTATCAATTGTCAGTCATCCTTGTGTTGATCTAGGGATATGTCTTTCCCCACAATGACAACACTATCATCATTAGTCACCATCATCAATCAATCAGTCAATCAATCAACGGTTTACAGCTTGACAGGGGCAATATCTTGTTTGTTTTTGTATCATTTGTGCATGCTTGCTTGCTTGCTTGTGTGTGTTATCATTTTATCTTGCATTTGTATCAAATCCATATCATTCCAGCTAATAGTCATATCTTTTGTGTGTTGGAATATCTTTTTGCATTATCCTTTGCATCTAAGGTCACATAATACCTTTTGTGCATTAGGACTTTAATGCTCTAAGCCTCTTTCCTCATACGTCTAGACAAGGTTGTATTACGTTGGGGCATGAGACACATCGTTACCTTGGTCCTTATATCTTGGTGCATAATGTCTAGTGCTATATCAAACATCATGGTTGCTCATCTTTCATTGCAGCATAACGTATCATCCATTCCTTCATCTTTAGTTCTTGACCCATCCCTTTCATTTCGAGAGCCTACCCATGTTTGTTCAACCTGCCTATCCTCTCGAGGGGGCATCATCATATTCTGATATCATTATCCATTTTTCTCTATCCATACCTTAGTTTCTTTGAAATGATGTTACTCGACACAAATCACATCATCTCGAACATCATCTCAAAGAGGGGCAAAATGTAGACACCCAAAATTGTCCTCTTGCAACACCTGTCTTGACATTACATCATTTAGGCATCTTGTAGCATGCTTTGCCCTATATACCCATGTCATCATTTATTTAATTAAACATCATCTATTTAATTAAATAAATTTTATTTATTTAATTAAATTCATATTCATAATCCATCCATTTCGCTAATGTTAATTAAATAATTTATATTATTTAATTAATTAAATAATTTCTATTCATTCTTCTAATGTTAATTAAATAATTTATATTATTTAATTAATGAAATCATAAATTCAATGTTAATTAAATAAATCCAAAATTTATTTAATTAATAAATCCTAAAAAAGATCTTGTCGCTTTCTTTCCAAAACTGAACTCGTGTGCATCTAATTAATTTATTTAATTAGATAATTCATCAATTATCCTTCTCGTCTTTTTCGAGATTTATTTCCTTAAAACAGGAAATGAAATCTTTCCATCTTTTTTGAAATCTTATCTCATCTCGTTGTATTTCTTCTTTTGTCAAAAATCAAATCATTGTCGAATCTTGTCAAATCTTATCTTCGTCAACATCATGGCTCTATAAATACAGCCTCTCGCAATCCATTTAGGGGGTTGATTCTTCTAGCATCTAGACTCTGTCAAAATCAGTCTTCTGTCTCTATCTATCATTCTCTCTATTTGTCATTGTCATTGTCAAGTCGTTATGCTGCAGGAATGAGCACTCAACATTCCTCCATTGTCAACCCTTCAAAATCTCACATTTTCATGCAGGTGGAGAAAAGCAATGGAGATAAATCGAATTAGCGTGGAGATCGGTTTGCGTTGTTTATTGTGATTTTCGTATTATTTCGTACTCTATTGTGCTTGATAGGAATCAATTAGTTTATGGTTTTCATTAAACACTAAATCTACTGATTTTTACCCTATCTATAGTTGCTAATTGATGGTGGGCCAGTTTAGGTTTACTGGAGCTCTCTCCATAAACAACACGAAACCTTAATCCGATAAGGAGAAAATTGGTGGTGCTTACTGTTGAAAATATTACAAGACCCAATTAGGGACGGGAATTTATTGTTTAACTTCAATTAGCATTTATAAATGTATTTAAAGGGGAATTTTTTCTCTTGTAAAGACAATTTCTTGAGAGGTAATTGAGCTATTGGGAATTAGAATTAATTCTCTTAGAGAGGATTGAGTGTTAAAAAAATATAGGCCCTTACAAAAGGGTGAAAACTCTTATTGCAGAGAGCTCAAAGGGAAAGCATCTCGATCAAATAGTCATTTCTCAATGAATTGAGTGTTATGATCTAGCAAACGATGGTATTTCTCATGAAGGTTGTTTTGTTCATTCTTCAAGATTGAAGAGAAACAAAGAGGCAAGCTGAAGGCATCTCGAACCTATATGTAGAACGAATTTTTGCAAGTGGATTGTTATATATTCTCCACATATGCTTAAGCAATATATGCAAATTAAAGACTTTATAAAAGTCAGATTGGAGAAAGAGCATTGATATGCTGCTACAATATTTCCATAAAGGGTGAAGGATTGATTTGCAAGTTCAAGACCAAGCTCTAATGTAGTAAATCTTATTGAGCTTCACACGAATGGAGTGGTATTGTAGTTGATCAAGCTCGAAGACGTAACCCAAACATTGGGAGAATTCCATTAACAATTTAGTTTTTGTCTCTTTCTTCTCACTCTTATTAATTTATTCATGAGTTATTAAGTAGTATGTCATTAAGTTGATAACTGATTAAATAAACCTAATTCTATAATTTCAATGGTAAAAGAACATAACCATTCAATTTTGTCTATTGATTAGGAAAAACTAGAATTAGGGTTACGTGTAAGTTATTTTTGTAAACCTTTAATTATAGATCAAGTTGCTATCAAAGCAGTTAACAAGAAATTTTATGTGGTGGATGTTAACCAAGTTTGGCTTTTGCAAGATGGGTAAAAGGTTGAAGCATGAAAGGCTCTAGGAGTTTGAGGAGATCAACCAGAGCATCCAAGCAGAGAATGTCAAATTTAGAAGACTGCTTGAAATTACAGAAGACGAGAAGAGAAAGTTACATCTTATGTTGCAAAATGCTTTAGAGGAGAAAACTAGAGAATGCTTTAGTACAAGAGAAGAAAAAAGTCCTAAGACTAGACAAGCTTGTGGCCATGGCAAGTGGACCAATTATGGTTCATGTCATGTGAATTCTGATGTATGTTCCTTTTGTCAGTAGTTGGAGGAATCTTCCTATGTCTCAGGTAACCAAGGTGGTTTCTTGGAGGCTTCATCTACAATGTCAGTCAAAGAAGGACAAGAGGAAAAGTTGGTGAAACCTCAGGAGGTGGACCAAGGGTCCCCAACAGGAAAGGAGGTAAAATATACTCCATGTGCAATTCCTACCTTTGAAAATGATGATGCTTCTTTGGGTTATTTCGAAAAGCATACATTAGGAATTGGTAAAAAGCTCCTAACCAAGATGGGGTATAAAGGAGGTGGTCTTTGCATTAATGGCCAAGGTATAGTTCAACCATTGGAGGTTAGAATAAGAGCTCAATTTTCAAGTCTAGGGTAGTCTGAAGCTCTTTGGAATTGTATACACCTAAATATGGTCACATTATAATAAGTCTAGTAATTAATTAAATACAAGTTATTTAATTAATCTCTAATTCAATCTACATATAAATAAATTTAATTATTTATTTATATTGTTCATTTTATAATTCTTCTATCTTAATTAAATAAGTATAGTTACTTATTTAATTTAATCACTTTTCCAATTCTTCTTAATTAAATAAATAAGTTTTATAATTTATTTAATTTAATTATCACATTGCTTTATTTTGAATAAAGTAGACATTCTTCTTTTTCCAAAATCATAAAATCATCTTTAAAACTTATAAAAAGCCATCTCACATTTAATTAAATATTTTAAATATTTAATTAGAAACTTCTTATCCATATCCTGCACATAAATAAATATTTTTTAATATTTAATTAGAAGCTTCCCAATCCACATGTCACATGAAATTAAATAATTTTATTATTAAATTATCCTCAACCACCAAAACTAACTCATAACTAAACTTAACAAATGGCAAGTTTCCTCTATTTTTGAGCGAAAGGTTTTGTGGGAAGGAAACATCTTCCTTCTTTTTCGCTAGCTTCCATCTTTCTCTCCAACTTCTCCATCTCTCACCATTCATCTTACCAGACTCAATATCAACCATTGATCTTTGCCAACTAAGCTTTTTCCTCCAAAATTCTATAAATAAGACCTATTGGCTCTTTGAAAATCTTGGAACTGTTTGAATAGCATGAGCATTATAGTTGAATAATCAAACATTTAGCATCTTAATATCCTAGATTTTATAAGCATAGCATAGAATCTTAGCTTTTATCATCTTAGCATAAATAATCATGGTACAATAGCTTGCATAATCTGTTCTTAGTTTCATTACCTCGGCATCATATCATAGCTTCATTATCTCATATCATTTAGCATAAGAATGCAATTTTCATATCATCTCACTCTCTAGGTTGTCATTCTATTGAGCTTTTTCTTATACAATCTGAGAGCAAGCAGCTTAAAACGAATCCTTGGAGATAGAGGACAATGGAATGGTTTTGAAGAATCTATTGGGTTTGAAGTTTGTTTAATTTTAAATTAGACTCTTTGATACAATGTTTCATTGGTGTGTTGTTTAACTTGTTTGTTGCTTCCACTTATTCACACACATAGGAACATGACTTGAAACCAAACTCTCTTCAGCAAGAGAAGTTTAAGTCACCTATCAAGAGTGATAGATCTATCAAGAGATCTCTAAGAAGATCCAAATCTCTTTAGAAATCTAGTGGAAACAAGAGTATGCAAAGCTATAAGTCCTACTCCAATGTATTCTTCAACTATAAAAAACATGGTGATATTTCAGTGTCCTATGGAATAGTTTTCCTTGTTTGTTCTATGGGAACGATAACCATTATGTTTCCAAGTGTCGACAGTGTAAGGCTCTGTACAAGAAGGTGTTGTCAATCAGTAGAGAAACTAGACATGAAAACCATCCTCACAAGAAGAAGGAAAATGACAAAAAGGATTCAAAGATGAAAAACTTCTGCACTCATTGTTATATGAGTGGACACTGGGAAGCAAAGTGTTGGAAGCTACATCTAGAGCTTCGTAACTCACCAAGAAAGAAACCTATGCAAGAACCTAGTCAAAAGAAGGTTGCACAGGAGAAAGTAAATCATGTGTTTCTTGAAACCCATGAAGGGCACAATTGTAAAAGTGAAGTGAGTTATAAACATCACTTGCGACATAATTCTTGATTAAACTTTTTTTTAAGGTCTTTTCTAGTAGCCTTCTTGGAAGGTGGCTATAGCAAGAATGGAAATCATGTTAACTATTTTGAAAGTAAATGGTGAAGTCTTGAATCAGTTTCATTTTGAAGTACAAAGGTGAAGGAGTGTGTTGAAGCTGAGGTGAAGTTTATCATTGTTCGAGCAGTTCGTGAACAGGAAGAGCATCATAGTTATATGAAATATTCATTGAAGTTGTCAATTTTTACATGAAGACCATGTGATGATAGGGAATGAAAAACTACACGAAGATATACTTTTGGAGTCCAAAGTTTCTTTCTATGGGAAGGAATAATCCAAGAGGATCCAAAAAACCCTAAATAAATTAAATTTTTCAAATCTTGATGACGATGGCCCAAGTGCATAGAGATCACTGATACAATCCTGACATAACTTGAATGACATCAAAAGGAGGTCGGATGCAAAAGTTATGTTCAGTCAAAGTTCGAAGGGGTTAGGGATTCTAGACATCAACTCAAGGAAAAAAATTAATCATCTCCAAATTGGATGGAAAAGAAATCAAGTCGAAGAGCTCATCGAGATGATTATGATGCCACTTGAATGATTTCAAACAGAGCCCGTGTGAGTGAGATATGGCCGATAAAAGTTTGCAAAAATGGGTTGACTTGGCTGAATAGACACTAACATGGCAGTCCATACATTGACATGGCTTAACCAGGAAGGACATGGTGGCACTAGCATGGCTAATTTGGAGCAATCAGATATTGACACGTGGCACTAGAAAGTGATGAAGTGGACTACATGTCATTTTGGAGGAAAATTATATGGTGCCACATGGCCCAATAGTTGGGCACCACATGGCACCCATGTGGCAATCTCAGGTCATGATGGGTTAGTTTTATTTGTTCAAAATGTGGGTTGGGTGATTTGAACCCCCAACCTCCCATTTCCTACACTCTCTCTCCACCACTAAGGCAATCGGGTACCACAGAATGTATGGAGGGTGCATTCTATTTAAAGAATTCAAACAACGATATGACCCCAAAGTGGGAGGTTAGGCAGTTCAAACCGTTGACCCCCACTCTTCCACTTTGTCCTTGCTACCACAACACCCGTAGTGGTTTCAATCTATTTAGTGGAAAAGGTTTGTTTTGTTGTTAATTGATGGCGAGCCATGGAATAAGGGGCTCAAGTTTAGCCCAAGCCCCTCCATAAACAATGAAACCTTAATTTGATAAGGAGTAAATTAAGGGGAGCCATTGTTAAAAAGATTATAAGGCCTTAATTAGGGGATTTGGAAAATTATTATTTAATCATCTAATTAGCATTTGTAAATGTATTTAAAAGGGGAATTTTCTCTTGTAAAGACAATTATCAAGAGAGGAGAATTGAGATATTGGGAATTAGAATAAATTTCTCTTAGAGAGGATTGAGTGTTAAACAACATAGGCCCCTTATAAAAGGGAAAAAAATCTTATTGAAAAGAGAGCTCGAAGGGGGAAGCATTCAGTCAAATAGTCATTTCTCAATGAATTAAGCGTTGTGATCTAGCAGGCGAGGGTATTGCTCATAGAGATCGATTTGTCTGTTCTTCAAGATTGAAGAGAAATAGATAGGAAAGTTGAAGGAATCTAAAACCTATGTGTAGAATGAAGGTTTGCGAGTGTATTGTCATATATTCTCCACGTACTTTTATGCTTGGGTTAAATATATGCAAATTAGGGATTCTTTGTAAAAACCTAAATCAGAAAGAGCATTGGATATGCTATAATCTTTCCATAAAGTGGTGAAGGATTAATTTTCAAGTTGAAGACCAAGTTGTGATGTAACAAAGCCTTAATGAGCTTCGCATTAGTTAATGGAGTGGTGTTGTAGTTGAGCGAGCTCGAAGACTTAACTTGAACACTGGGTGAAATCCATTAACAATTCAATTTCTTTCTCTTTCTACTCACTCTTATTAATTTATTCATGAGTTATTAATTAGTTTATCATTAAGTTGATAATTGATTAAATAAACCTATTTTTTTAATTTCAATAGTAAAATAACATAACCACACAATTTTGTCTATTGATCAAGAAAAATAGTAATTAGGGTTAAGTGTAAGTTATTTTTGTAAACATTTAATTAAAGATCAAGTTGGTATCAGAGTAGTTAATAGGAAATTACAAGTGGTGGATGTTAACCAAGTTTGGCTTTTGCAAGATGGGAAAAAGGTTGAAGCATGAAGGGCTCCAAGATTTGGAGGAGATCAACCAAAGCATCCAAGCAGAGAATGTTGAACTTAGAAGACTGCTTGAAATTGCAAAAGATGAGAAGAGAAAGATATGTCTTATATTGCAAAATTATTTATAGGAGTGAATTGGAGAATGGTTTGCTATAGGAGAAGCAAAAATTCCTAAGACTAGACAAGCTTGTGGCCATGGAAAGTGGACCAATTGTGGCTCATGTCATGAGAATTTTGATGTATGTGTCTTTTGTCAGTAGTTGGAGGAATCTTCCTATGTGTCAGGTAACCAAGGTGGTTTCCTAGAGGCTTCATCTAAAATGTTAGTCAAAGCAGGACAAGAGGAGCAGTTGGAAAAACCTCAGGAGGTTGACCAAGGGTCCCCAATAGGAAAGGCGGTAAAAGATACTCCATGTGCAATTCCTACCTTCGAAAATTATGATGATTCTTTGGGTGATTTCGAAACTTGCATACATTAGTAATTTCCAAAAATATCCTAACCAAGATGGAGTATAAAGGAGGTGGTCTTGGAATTAATGTCCAAGATATAGTTTAACCATTGGAGGTTACAATAAGACCTCGGTTGGCAATTCTATGGTATAATGGTAGAGAGAGCCTAGAAAAAGCTACAAAAGGAAGCTCTTTGGAACATGACTTGAAACTAAAGTCTCTTTAGCAAGAGAAGGGTAAGTCACCTAATGAGAGTGATAGATCTATCAAGAGATCTCTGAGAAGATCCAAATCTCTTCAAAAATCTGGGCAAGAAGAGTTTGCAAAGGTATAAGTCCTACTCCAATGCATTCTTGAACTATAAGAAACATGGCGATATTTTTAGTAGCCTATGGAATAGTTATCCTTGTTCATTTTTTGGGAAGGATAACCATTTTTTTTCCAAGTGTGGATAGTATAAGTCTTTGTACAAGAATTTGTTGTCAATCAATAAAGAAACTAGATATGAAAACCATCCTCGTCAAAAGAAAGAAAATGACAAGAATGATTCGAAGATGAAAAACTTATGCACTCATTGTAATATGAGTGGACAATGGGAAGCAAAGTGTTGGAAGCTACATATAGAGCTTTGTCACTCACCAGGAAAGAAGCCTATGCAAGAACCTAGTTATAAGAAGCTTGCATAGGAGAAAGTAAAGCACGTGTTGCTTGAAATCCATGAAGGGCACAATTGTAAAAGTGATGTGAGATATAGACATCACTTGCAACATAATGCTTAATTAAACCTATATTTTTTAAGGTCTTTTCCAGTAGCCTTCTTAGAAGGTTGCTATAGCAAGAATGGACAACATGTTAACTATTTTGAAACTAAATGGTGAAGCCTTGAATCAGTTTCATTCTAAAGTACAAAGGTGAAGGAGTGTGTTGAAGTTGAGCGAAGTTTACCATTGTTTGAACAATTCATGAATAGGAAGAGCATCATAGTTATGTGAAACCTTCCTTGAAGCTGTTAATTGTTCCATGAAGACCATGTGATGATAGGGAATGAAAAACTGCATGAAGATAAACTTTTGGATTCTAAAAGTTCTTTCTATGGGAAGGAATGATCTAGGAGGATCCAGAAAACCCTAAAAAAAGGAAAGTCTTCAAATCTTGATGGAGATGGCCCCAGTACATAGAGCTCACCAATAAAATCCTAACACAACTTGAATTGCATCAAAAGGAGGCCATATGCAAAATTTATGCTCAATCAAAGTTTGACAGGGCTAGGGATTCCAGATGTTGAGTCAAGGCCAAAAAAGTTGATCATCTCCAAATTGGATGGAAATGGCATCAAGTTGAAGAGCTCATCAAGATTATTCTGAAGCTACTTGAATCATGTCAAATGGAATTTGTATGAGTGAGATATGGTTGGTCAAAGTTTTCAAAAATGGGTTGACTAGGCTAAACAGACATTGGCATGGTAGTTTGTATGCTGATGTGGCATCACCAGGCAGGACATGGTGGTGTTGGTGTGGATGATTTGGAGTAATCAAATATTGACATGTGGTACTAGCAATTGATGAAGTGGACTAGTCATAAGCTAACATGTGTCCTTTTGGAGGAAAATTATATGGTGCCACATGGCCCAATAGTTGGGTGCCATGTGGAACCCATGTGGTGGTCTCCAATCATGGTGGGTTAGTTTTATTTGTTCAAAATGTGGGATGGGGGATTCAAACCTCTAACCTCCCATTTCCTACGCTCTCTCTCCAACACTAATTCAAGTGTGTTCCTTGAAATGTATGGAGGGCTCATTCTATTTAAAGACTTCAAACAATGATATGACCCCAAAGTGGGAGGTCAGGTGATTTGAACCGCTGACCCCCACTCTTCCACTTTGTCCTCACTGCCACAACACCCAGGATAGTTTTGTTGTATTTAGTGGCAATTTTTTTTTTGTTAATTGATGATGGGCCATGGAATAAGGGGCTTGGTCTTAGCCTAAGCCCCTCTATAAACAATGAAACCTTAATCCAATAAGGAGTAAATTAAGGGGATCCATGGTTAAAAATATTATAAGGCCTTAATTAGGGGATTTGGGAAATTATTGTTTAATCCTCTAATTAGCATTTGTAAATGTATTTAAAGAGGGAATTTTTCTCTTGTAAGGACAATTCTCAAGAGAGGAGAATTGAGCTTTTGGGAATTAGAATAAATTTCTCTTAGAGAGGATTGAGTGTTAAAAAACATAGGCCCCTTATAAAAGGGAGAAAACTCTTATTGCAAAGAGAGGTCGAAGGGGGAAGCATATTAAGAATTGCATGCAGAAAATATCAATTAAATACAAATAAAGATTAAACAAAGGAATGAAAAACATAGAAATAATAACAATGAGAGACAATTTTAATGTGGCTCACCCAAACTCGAGCTACATCCACCAACAGAGAGTCTAATATTATTATCCAGCAAATTGAACCAATTACAACCAACAATCCTTGTAACTCAATACCATTGCAAATGCTACAATACAATATCCAAGACCCTAAGGTTTGAGGTTTCAGGAGTGCTACCCCTGAGGCCCCGCAAGGGCGCTTCCCCTCAACCCGCCCTATATCGTGACAACAAGCATGCTAGGGGCACTACCCCTTGACCCCACAAGGGGTGCTACCCCCAAACCCCCATTGAATAATTTGGGGGGGAAACCACACTGATAAAAGTGTGGGAAATTTAACCTCTGAGTCTGATTAGGCTCCATATAACAACAAAGAATTCAATCAAATAGTCATTTCTCAATGAATTGAGTGTTATGATCTAGCAAACGATGGTATTTCTCATGAAGGTTGTTTTGTTCATTCTTCAAGATTGAAGAGAAACAAAGAGGAAAGCTAAAGGCATCTCGGACCTATATGTAGAATGAAGTTTTGCAAGTGGATTTTTATATAATCTCCACATATTTTCATGCTTGGGTTAAATATATGTAAATTAGAGATTCTTTGTAAAAACCTAGATCGAAAAGAGCATTGGATATGCTACAATCTTTCCATAAAGTGGTGAAGGATTAATTTTTAAGTTGAAGACCAAGTTGTGATGTAACAAAGCCTTATTAAGCTTTGCATTAGTTAATGGAGTGGTGTTGCAATTGAGCGATCCTGAAGATGTAACCCAAACATTGGGTGAACTTCATTAACAATTTAGTTTCTGTCTCTTTTTGGACACTCTTATTAATTTATTCATGAGTTGTTAATTAGTATTTCATTAAGTTGATAACCAATTAAATAAACCTAATTCTATAATTTCAATGGTAAAAGAACATAACCACACAATTTTTACTATTGATCAGGAAAAACTTAAATTAGGGTTAAGTGCAAGTTATTTTTGTAAACCTTTAATTACATATCATATTCATCCCCCTCTCATTTTTTTTGTTCAACAATTGGTATCAGAGCGAGATTCCTTGGAGAAGATCTTAACCACTTAAGGAAGGTCTGAGATGGTGAACAAGATCACTATTGAGTGTCCTAGGTTTGATGGGACTAACTATGCATTTTGGAAGATGAAGACAAGATAAAGGAAATAAAGGAAAGATGATCAAAAGAGCATATTATTTCAATGAAGATGTTGGTATTTTTGATGATGAGTCTAATTATGGAGATTTTGTTGATAATGAATGCTTGTTCCTAGCTTTAAAAAATGAATCTACTACTACTAACACTGGAAGATGTGTGAAGGAAAGTGCTCCGAAGAAAGTTGAAGGTACTTTGGTCTCTACTCTTCATGCTAAACAAGAAGATAACTACTAGGTCATTGATAGTGGCTACTCAAATCACATGATCGATGACAAAAGTAATTTTGTTAGACTTGAGAAATATGATAGAGGCTTAGTTAAGTTTGGAGATGATTCTGATGCTAAGATATGTGGGATAGGTTCAATTAGTTTTGATGGCAAGCATAATACTGATGGTGTCTACTATGTTAATGGTTTGAGACATAATCTCTTGAGAGTTGGATAGATGTGTAAAAAAGAATATAATCTTGTGGTCAAAGATGAAAATGTGAAATCAGAAAAGGGTTAGAAACTATGATTGTTGTTGGTAAAAATACTGAAGGAAACATCTATCAACTTAAAGGTGTTGATGGGCATTACTTTGTCTTAGATTAATGATAGTTGGCTATGACACCAGAGGATGTTTCATATGAATTTTGACAACATTGTGAGAACAAGTGCAGTTCAAGCTATGAGAGATTTACCAAGAATTACAAAGCCTATTAATGTAGTTTGCAAGGACTATCAATTTGGAAAGCAAGCTAGAAACAACTTTAGGTCAAAGGAACAATCTACTACCGAATTACTAAAATTGATTCATACAAATCTTTGTGGTTCTACAAGGGTGAGAAGTCTACAAGGTGACAGGTATTTTATGCTTTTGATTGATGATTACTCTAGAATGACATGGATTACTTTTGTTAGAGAAAAATCTGATGCATTAGAAAAAATCAAGGCATTTAAGGTAATGGTTGAGAAAGAATCAAATTTCAAATTCTTTCCTAGAATATAATTTCAAATGCATTTCATTATCATTTTTCTTTCATTCCAAACACCTCAATAAAATCAACACCCCCGCCTCCAAGAAGGGCAAATAAAATGTAATTTAATATTCAATCCTGAATAAAATATATATTTTAATCCTCCAGAATTAGACAAAATACATTATGGGCTTTAAATGGCTTTCATGTTTTCTCAAATAAAGAAAAAAATCAGATTCCTCAACCTGGGCACCCACCTCCTGGGTTCCTATTTTTTGGAGCTATGAGAATTCAAAATGGGAGTTAAAAATAGTCTTAATGGCTCCCAAAAACCAACGCCATTAATTGTCTTTTCTACTTTTTCAATTTTTAAAACATATTTTCCATGATTCACTTTCACCAATTTGACCCAAATTGAAATCAAACTCAAATTCAAATTTTCCACAATTACAAGATATTCAATTTCATAACAAAATTCGAAGTATTAGAAGTATGGTTATCTCTAACAGGTTCACAATAACTCTTACATTTGTCAAATTCAATAAAGGATTTCAAATTTGTTTACTTAATCCTCTATAACAATTCAAAAAAGAAAGAATTAATTAATTTCCAATATTTACTACATTACTCCCTAAATTTTCTCTTATTTCAAAAATTCTTATATTACTAAATGATTTATCTAAATATATTTATTATTAAATGTAATATTATATATATACCTTTTATTTTAAGTTTTTAAAAGTAAAACTATTTATGCTTAACATTAATAATAATAAAAACAAGATTTAGAAACATTTAATTAAAATAAGAATTTTTATTTTTTTAAGAAACATTATTAGATGTAAAATAATAAAAGAAAGGTTTTTTTTTTAAATAATTACAATTGTTGGAAAATTGTGCCTCAACTTGCTGGCTTGAATCTCTGTTAAAGAATTGGTGTTTTTTTCCTCTATTTGGTCTTCTTTGTCGGCCAATCGTTGGAGTTCTTAACTTTGTAACCTAAGTCATGGGGTTCTAAAAGTTTCTAACTTGGCGACAGTGTGTTGGTCGCGGCATCATGGTTTTCTTTAACTCTAAAACCTTGTCGCGGAGTTCAAAATTTTCTTAACTTCCTGACTAGTCAATCTCCTTCATTGTCACGGCATTCGAGAATTCTATAATCTACTGTGAAGGTTACGAAGTTTGAGTTTTCTCCGACTAGGCAACAATGGTATCGACTTTTTGTGGGGATCGAGAAATTCCTAACCTCCATGTGGTGGTTGTGAAGTTATATTTTTATGCAACATGTTGATGGGTGTTCACTTCATTGGAGCCATGTCAATGGTTGTATTGAGGCTGCAGATGTATGAGTGAGTGAATAATAAAAGGACTAACTCGTGGACACTTAAAGTCTTCGGGCTTTTGGATTTAAACTATTGACTATTCATATTTCGCACCAATGTGGGATAATGTCAATGGTTAGACTTCTTTGCTAGTTGAACAAATTGAATTGGTTGGACAAAATATTATTTGAGATCGAAGGGTCTTAGGGAGTATGGTGAAATAGCGAACCGGTTGGTTTTTGTGTTGGAAGGAAAAATATTGGTTTCAATTGAGCATGTACTGTATGTTGAAAGAGCATTGTAACAGTGTTGCGATTGACTATGGTTTGTAAGAACTACGCAATTGGCCTGATTGTAATGTTGTTGTGTAATATCATAGAACAAATACCTGTGAAGAAGGGATCTGTAAATTTATTGCAATTTCTTTTTACTGTGAATAAAGTGATCTTTCTTTGGTGGTGGGTTTTTCTCCCAAAAGGTTTTTTCCAAGTAAATTTGGTGTCCATTCTCTATTGAGATTATTGTCTATTTTGTTTTATCCTTTTACATGTGAATCTTAATTATTTGTAATTTGAAATTTAAAGTACTCCTGCATTGTTCCCTTGTGAATTGAGATTAGGAAAGTGATTTCTGCACTAGATTCTTTCCTTACAAGTGGTATCATAGCTTGGCTAGTTGTGTTATCCTTGTGGGTTTGGTTAGTTTTTTGTGTCAATTCTGAAGTGGGATTTTTGTAGAAACTTGGTAATCTCGATTGTAGATTAAGATGGCAAGCACATCAAGAAATATTGAAATTGAGAAATTCAATGGTAGCAATTTTGAGTTGTGGAAACTCAAAATGGAAGATTTGTTGGTGGATCATGACCTTTGGCTTGCCATGTCTAGAATGAAACCCTTAGGCATGAAGCAAGAAGCTTGGCATCTCGCAGAAAGAAAAGAAAAAGGGTTGATAAGACTTTGTATAGTAGACTATGTTCTCCTGAACATTCATGAAGAGAAAACTACATCTTCTTTGTGGAAGAAGCTTGGAGACATTTATCAGGGCAAGTCCTTGGTGAATAATTTGTTCTTAAGGAAGAAGTTGTACTCTTTGAAGATGGAGGAAGGTGCGTCTATGGCTGATCGTCTGAATACTTTTAAAATGTGTATTGCTCAGTTGACATCTATATGTGTAAAGATAGATGATGAGGATTTTTGTATGCTCTTGTTGTGTTCTTTTCCTGATTCTTGGGATCATTTAGTGATGGCGATTGGGAGCACGAAAACCACTTTCAAGATGGAAGATGTGGTTGCTTCTTTGTTATCAAAAGAGATGAGAAGAAAATCTTCTGAGATGGCGAAGGAGGCTCTTGTTGTTCATGGAAAATTGAAAGAGAAAGGAAAGAAGTCCAAATCAAAATAAGAAGGGAGATTAAAGTATCCTAGCAAGAAGTCCAAGGTGAAATTTTGGAACTTTATGCATCTTGGTCATGTCTGAAAGGATTGCAAAGAGGAGAAGAAGAAGAAGAAGAAGAACTCTTCCGATAATGATTCTTCTCAAAGTGAAGCAGATGCTTTCATTGTAGCCTTGGCAACTTAGGAATCCATTGATGTCTGGTTGATAGACTCTGGAGCATCTTTCCACATGACAACTCATAGAGACTATTTCACAAAGTATGAAGAATACAATGGTGGAAAGGTGTATTTAGCAAGTGATTCATCTTTGGAAATTGTTGGTCACGGAAGAGTCAAAATTCAATTTCCTGATGGAAGAATTAAGGGAATAGATGGCGTAATGCATATACCAAGTCTGGCTCAGAATTTACTTTTTGTAAGCAAGCTAAATGATGTTGGAGTGCAAGTCTCATTCTCTAGAAATGGATGCAAAATGAGTAGAGGCTTGATGGTCCTACTAGGGGTGCCTAAATTGGTACTCTATACAAGTTGGATGCACTTGTTGTTCAATGTAACAGTGTCTCTACAAAGTCACAAAAGTTTTTTAGTGTAAAGGAGACTAAAGTTCCTATAGAGGCTAATTCTTTGGAAATTAAACTTCCTATAGAGAAGACTATGCTCTGGCATCAAAGGCTCAGACACATTGGTGAAAAAAGCTTAAAATCCTTGAAAAATAAAAACCTGGTTGAGGGGCTTGAATATTGTAACTTGGAATTTGAATTTTGTGAACATTGTATATATGGAAAACATCATCATGTTTCATTTTACTCTAGTCCTCACAAATCTTCGGGTGTTCTAGATTATATTCACTTTGATGTTTTTGGTCTAGTAAATGTTCCTTCGTTGTCGAAATCAAGATAGTATGTTTCCTTTATTAATGATTATTCGAGAAGGGAATTTGTATATTTTTTAAAAAGTAAATCAAAAGTGTTTAGTCAGTTTAAAGAGTTCAAGAACTTGGTCGAAAATCAGACTGGTAATAAAATCAAATGTTTGAGGACAGATAATGGTGGTGAATTTTGTTCTACATAATTTGATAGGTATTGTAGAGACCATGGAATTAAAAGGCATAAAAAATACCTTACACTCCGTAGAAAAATGGAGTTGTTGAAAGGTTGAATGTGACATTCATGGAGAGAGCATGAAGTATTTTGAGCAGTGCTATTCTTGAGCAGAAGTTTTGGGTTGAGGCTATGGCTATAGCATGTTATTCGGTAAATCAATCTCCTTATTCAGCACTTGTTGAAAAATTGCCTATGGAAGCTGGTCTGGTAAGAAGCCCTCTTTGAGACATGTTTGTGTCTTTGGCTACGAAGCATATGTTTATGTGTCGAATGAGAAGAGAAATAAAGTGGAGAACAAAGTTGTTAAGTGTATCTTCATTGGCTATAGCATTGGTGTGAAAGGCTACAAGCTTTGGAATCTCGTGACTGAAAAGGTGGTATACAACAAAAGTGTAATCTTTCATGAGCTGAAACCTTCTTCAGTGGATCTACAATGAAGGATGAAATAAGTCAAGGAGAAAAATGATGGTGTTGAAATTCCTCTAACACCTGAAAAAGAGGAACAAAAAATTGATAATGTACCTAAATCTGAGGATATTTCAAGTAGCTCTAAGAGTTTTGAACAATAAGAACCACAACCTCAACGTTAGCCTATGAGGAGGTCTACATGTGAAAAGCATCAACCTGGTAGGTATGGATTCTCTATGCTAGATTCAAACTATGCCTATGCTTTAATTACTGGCACTAATGAGCCTGTTAAAGAGGCAATTAGAATGTCTGATTCAAACTCTTGGTTGGAAGCCATGAATGAAGAAATGGCATCATTAGAGAAGAATGTAACTTGGAGTTCAATGCCCTTTCCTGAAGGAAGAAAAGTTGGTTGTAAGTGGGTATTTAAGAAGAAGACTGGTCTAAATGGTAGTGTTGAAAAGTATAAAGTGAGGTTGGTTGCAAAGGGATATTCCCAAGTAGAGGGAATTGATTATGAAGAAATATTTTCTCCTATAGCTAAGATGACATCTATCAGATTTCTTTTGTCACTTACAGCAGTATATGACTTGGAATTTGAATAGATGGATGTGAAGACAATGTTTCTTCATGGAGATATTGAAGAAGAAATCTATATGTCCCAGCCTAAGAACTTTGTGGTAAAAGGTAAAGAAAATCTGGTTTGCAAGTTAAAGAAATCTCTATATGGTTTGAAACAAACCCCTAGAATGTGGTACCAGAAATTTGACACATTTGTTTTTTCATTGGGATTTGTAAGATCAAAATCTTATCATTGTGTGTACTACAAGACTAAAAATGATCGTGTTCTTATTATTTCCCTTTATGTTGATGATATGTTGTTCATAGGGAATAGCAAGTTTATGATTTCTGATCTAAAATCTCAATTGTTTACAAAGTTTGAAATGAAAGATCTTGGTGCAGCTAGGTATATTTTGGGGATGGAAATAACCATGGACAGAAAAAGCAGAAAACTTTGGCTCAACGAGATTAAGTATATTAACACTATTTTGGAGAGATTTGGTATGACAAATTGCAAGCAGCTAGTTGTTCCAATTTTGCAAGGAACAAAACTATTTGTTGAAGATTGTCCAAAATCGCCTACTGAGATAAAGGACATGACCAGAGTGTCTTATGCAAGTGCAATTAGCAGCTTAATGTATGCAATGGTCTACACAAGGCTAGAGTTTTCCCAAGCAGTGGGAGTTCTTAATCAATTTATGGTGAATCTAGGAAGGCCACATTGGGATGCTGTGAAAAAAAAATTTAGATATTTAAAAGGTACATCTCAGTATGCTTTGTGTTATCATGGTAACTCATTTGGATCACAGAGTTCTCTCAGGATTCGAGGCTATGTGGATTTTGATTGGGCAAGGGACATTAATAGCTGAAGATCCACCAGTGGATATATTTTCATGTTGAATGGTGGTGCAGTTAGTTGGATGAGTAAGCGGCAAGCTATAGTCACTCTATCCACTACTAAAGTTGAGCACATGGTAGCAACACATGCTTTCAAAGAAGTTGTATGGATTAGATGTTTTTTTTCTAATGTTGGGTTCAATGCAAGGAAAATTTCATTCTTTTGTGATAGTCAAAGTGCTATTTGTTTGGCAAACAATCCAACTTTCCATGCCAGGACGAAACATATTGATGTGCAGTATCATTTTTTACGAGATATGGTGGAGGATGGAAAGGTCAGTTTAGAAAAGGTGGATACTTTGGGAAATGTTGTAGATGCATTGGCAAAGCCCATGAGCACAGACAAGTACAGGTGGTGTGTTAGTTTGATGGACCTTGAATCCTATGGCCTTCATTAACTTTGAGTTTAGAGGAAGCCAATAAGTCTTCGTCAAGTGGGAGATTGTTGGAAAATTGTGCCTCAACTTGCTAGCTTGAATCTCTATTAAAGACTTGGAATTATTTTCCTTTGTTTGGTCTTCTTTGTCAGTCGATCACTGGAGTTCTTAACTTTGTAACCTAAGTCGCGGGGTTCTAAAACTTTCTAACTTGGCGACAGTGTATTGGTTGTGGCATCGTTGTCTTCTTTAACTCTAGAACCTTGTCAGAGAGTTCAGAAGTTTCTTAACTTCCCAATTGGCCAATCTCCTTCATTGTCATTGCATTCGGGAATTCTATAACCTGTTGTAAAGGTTACGAAGTTTGAGTTTTCTATGACTAGGTGACAATGGTATCGGCTTATCGTGGGGATCGGGAAATTCCTAACCTCTATGTGGTAGTTGGAGTTTTCTCTGACTAGGAGACAGTGGTATCATCTTATCTTGGGGATTGGGAAATTCCTAACCTCTACCTGGTGGTTGTGAAGTTAGAGTTTTACGCGACATGCTAATGGGTGTTCACTTTGTTGGAGCCATGTCGATGGTTGTATTGAGGCCACAGATGTACGAGTGAGTGAATAATAAAAGGGCTAACTCGTGGACATGTAAATTCTTCAAGCTTTTGGATTTAAACTATTGATTGTTCATATTCTACACCAATGTCAGATAATGTCGACGGTTAGACGTCTTTGACAGTTTAATGAATTAAATTGGGTTGACAAAATATTCTTGGAGATCGAAGGGTCTTAGGGAGTATGGTGAAACAATGGACCAGTTGGTTTTTGTGTTGGAAGGAAAAAGATTGGTTTCGGTTGAGTGTGTACTGTATGTTGAAAGAGCATTGTAATAGTGTTGTGATTGACTGTGGTCTGTAAGAACTGCGTGATTGGCCCAATTGTAACGTTGTTGTGTAATATTAGAGAAAAAATACTTGTGAAGAAGGGATATGTAACTTTATTGTAATTTCTTTTTATTGTAAATAAAGTGATCTTTCTTTGGTGGTGGGTTTTTCTCCTAAAAGGGGTTTCCCACGTAAATTTGGTGTCCATTCTCTATTGAGATTATTGTCTATTTTGTTTTATCCTTTTACATGTGAATCTTAATAATCTATAATTTGAAATTAAAAGTACTCTTGCATTGTTCCCCTGTTAATTGAGATCAGGAAAGTGATTTCCACACTAGAGTCTTTCCTTACAAAAATAAGTAAAGAAAGTTTTATTATTTTAAAAATCTTAAGAAATATGAAATTTCCAATTAGATAATTGCTTTAAATAATAACTTTCTAATTTTATTCTTTGAGATAATTTCCAACCTCCTAAGTGAATAGAAGAGAATAAATTTAATCTTTTGAAAAAATATCAACCTTCTAAATTATATAATAGAGTGAATTTAAAACTTATTTTTCAACTAACCTCTCCTTTTTGAAATATAACATTCATATTTGTATTCATATTTGATTAATTAATTATTTTAAAATTTATTTCAAATTTTTCTTTACTCAATTTTATTATTAATATTATTCAAAATATATGTATTTTATTAAAAAAAAAAATTATTTTATAAATCTATCATAAATTATTAATAATTCTTTTTAACTGAAACTAAAATAAATTTATTATTAATATATATTATATGATATAATTTTAATTTTTAATTATAAAACATATTTATAAATTTAATTATTAAATATAATTATAAATTTATTATAAAACATAACTATAAATTTTTTATTTATAAAACATTATAATAAATTTAATTTATAAAACATATTATTTCTAATTATTTTTAAAATGAAACTTCTTTAATAAATTACAAAAATTCTTTTCCATAATTTTTTTAAAAAACAATTCAATATTACTTAAATAGAATTTGGTAAAGAATAAATAGATAAATTTTCCTAAAATATAAAAAAAAAAATAAGTAAAATAAATAAAATTTCAATGTAATTAAATAACATTTCAACTAAAAATTTTAGTGAATTTCTTTTGAAAAAAAAAAATCTCAATTTTAAATAATTTTTTTTAAAAAAAATTGATGAAATTTTCTTTAAAATAGCATTTGAAATAAAGTTCTTTCTAATTTTTTTAAAATAAATTAAGGTCCGATGAAAAGGAATAAACTTACCTTAACACTAATTGACTATCAAGGATTCTAAACTTTATTGTTGTTTTGAAAGAACGTGGGAGTCATATTTGTAGAAAATGAATGTGGATTCAACGGTCGAGATTTGAAGGTGAAAATTGAAGGTCGAGATCAAGGAAGCGAAGGGGAAAGTTTCCATTCTAACTCATGGGAGATAATAACTAATTTTTAGTTTAAAAAGATGGATAATGGTGCACATGAGGTTTCCCTTTTTATGTGTAGTTTAAACATGAAGTTACCAAAAGGAGGGTAGTTAACTCATAAAGGAAAGTTTAAATTCTAAAATGAAATGGAGTTAACTTTAATAAGAGACGAGACTCCAAAGAAGAATAGAAGTTGAGGGAGCAAAAATATAGTAACTTTTAAATATAATAAAATTTATTTATTATTTCCATCATAATTTGAAAAAGATGCTCATTCCATAATTTAATTTTTGCATCATATGTTTTAATTAGTTTTCAAAGTATCTAATTGATTTTCTAAATAATTTAATTCATAAATCTATAATTTAATTTTTCCTTAAGTTTTAAATTCCATAATAGTAAAATAAAATAATTATTATTAAATCAACTTAACTTAATAACTAAGAATTTCTTTTTCAAATGTTATAAAAAGAGGGTTGTGACATTATTGTACTTCACTCCCATTGAATAAGTGATCGAGTTTTCCTTATTGCATTTCATATAGCCCATTGAGAAGTGGAAGTAGCTAGCTTTGCCACTAAGTACTTTAGTTTCTCTATTGGTTGGCTTGCTTCCAATAGCTTTGCTTGTTTACTTTTTAGCATTATTATTACTCACCCCAATGAGGAAGTGGTAGCATATAAGTTTAATTGTAAGCCAACCACTGTATGCTCTCACCTTGCCCACACTGGAATCTAGGTGATTAGAAAGTGGGAGGTGATCATTTTAGTTAGCATTGTTACATTCAAATCCCTTACACTATATGCTCTCACCTTGCCTTCTCTGAGATTTGGGTGATCAGAAAAGTGAAGGATTGCTTCCATTTTTCTATCATTTCTTTGTGGCTAATGCTAACGAGTGCAAGTTGTGAAGTTTTTTTAGAAAAAAAAGGGTGGTATTTTACAAGTGGTATTAGAGTGGTCATCTTTCCAACATGTGCTTTCAGTGCTTACAGTTGACAGGAGTTCTCTATAAGTGGTAGAGAAATTAGATAATACAATAGAGAGCAGAAGAGACAACAGTTTTAGACACCATCAGTTCTCATTGAGGGGACATTTTTTAGAGGTTCTCAAAAACTATGATAAAGCAGTAAAGAATATGGTAGAAAAGGATAAGGGACTAGCCCAAGAAGAGATCCTAGATGTTAGAGCTGGGAGAAAGTTTGATTGTATTAGTGAAATGATGTCATAGTTGTTGGATAAGATGAGCCAAAACATCACTCCTCCACCTCAATGCCAAAATAGTGAGACTAGTGCCTCAAACATCAACCACAATGGTGGACAAAGTGGTCATACTATTGAAATGACTAGAGGATCTACTCATAGAGCTATCCAAACTACCTTTACTCGAAGGGAGGAACCACCTACTAAACCTAAAGTACCAATGCCTAATGAAGTGAGGAATAGCTACATGAAATATGTTTCCCTTCTAGCAGAGATCTGTGAGATTCTATCCTTGGACCAATATAGAAACCAAAAGAAGAAGAGAGGAGGCAGAAGAAATGAGAATCATGATCCTATGCCTCTAATGGATTTCCATCAAGTCCTTGGAAAGGTTACCTTGGCCCATTTTGATGGGAGTGATAATTTTTTGGCAAGATCATGGGTCTAGAAGCTCAATAACTAGCTCTCATTGAGGCCAATGCCATAAAAACATGCCATCAAGTTTGCTACTCTACGTTTAGATGGGGCTGCCCATGAGTGGTGGTATCATGGTTTGGTAACTCTTGGCCATAACCTCATTGTTACCTAAGATGATTTCACTAACAAACTCACTGAAATATTTGACACCAAAGGTCTTGAGGTGAAATTTTGTGAGCTTGCATAGCTGAAACAACATGGCTCACTAGATACTTACATTTTAGAATTTTAGAGGCTTTCCATGATGGTTCCAAACATCACTGACAGGGGGCTTGTAGTTCTATTTTTAGAGGGACTAATGGAACCATTGCAGGGGTGGGTGAAGGATTTTGACCAACCAACACTTGCAAAAGCAATCAAGAAATCTAGAAGTACGGAGTTGGTTGCCCCAAGGCCAAAATTTTAGTCCAAGCCACTTTTACATAGAAGGGATTAGAAGATTTTTCACAAAGATTCAAATCAAACCAAGAATTTCCCTTCTCAAATGGATGATGATTTTCACAATGAGATCAAAAGAAAGAAAATATGCTTCACTTGTAAGGAATCGTGGGCCCCAGGACACAAGTGATTAGAAAGAGGAAAATCTCATCATATGGAGGTGTATCCTATTGATGAATCAACATCTAATTTTTCATAATAGCAATCTAATATGGAGGAAAAATAGGATGAAGAGGCTCTAGAAGAGGTAGAACACTGTGAAAGTGAGGGTGCAATTTCCCAACTTTCTAGCTTTCAAAAGAATGAGTCATTCAGAGTTCGTGGAGTGTTTGGAGGGTAGCATATTGTTTCTCTAATTAATATTGGAGCAACATGTAACTTCATTAATGAAGGATTTTTTGCAAAGAGAATCCTTAAGATAGAATAATTTGAAGGTTTCAAGGCTATGGTGGTTTATGGATTTACTATCACTTGCACTCACAAGATCTCTAACATGTCAATCTAGTTGGGTAACTATGAAGTCAAAGATGACTTCTATGTTGTGAACATTCGTGATACTAATGTAGTGCTTGGTATTTAGTAACTGCAATCTCTTGGTGATATCATTTTGAACCTTTAGACCATGGAGTTAAAGTTCACATTAGAAGGGAAGAAGGTGGTTTTGAGAGGGATTTCAAATGGAGGCCCTCGTATTGTGTCATTCAAAATGATGGAAAGGTTGATTCATCATAACCAGGTTGAGTGGGTAACAGAATGTTTGATCATGCCTTCTAATCCAAAAGAGGGTAAGAAACATTACCATCCTGATGTGTAGTCCTTGATCATAAAATGGAGTAAGGTGTTTGGCTACATACCTCTAGGGAGACCTCCTGAAAGGGGGATTGAGCATGTCATTGAGCTTGAAGAAGGTACCAAACCTATCATAACTGCTCCATACAGATACCCAAAGAGGAAAAAATATTAGATAGAGAAGGCCATCAAGGAACTCTTTGACATGGGTGACATTCACCCAAGAAAGATTCCCTTTGCTTCTATAGTGTTTTTGGTGAAGAAGAAGGATGACACTATACATTTGTACATAGACTATCGGTCCCTCAACCAAAAGACAATAAAAAATCAATATCCTATTTTGAGGATTGATGAGCTCATTGATGAGCTAAATGGAGTTCTCTACTTCTCTAATATGGATCTAAATCAGGATACCATCATATCAGAATGAGAGAAGCAAATATTGATAAGACTGCCTTTAGATGACATTTTTAGCATTTTTATTTTCTATTCATTCCTTTTGGGTTGACTAATGCACCCACAACCTTCTAGTCTTGCATGAATGAGATATTCCAAAAATAGTTGAGGAAGTTTGTGCTTATCTTCTTTGATGACATCCTCATCTACAATAAATCATGGAAAGAACATCTTAAGCACTTGGAGGAAGTTCTTAGCATCTTGGAGTCAGAATCATTGTTTGCAAAGGAGTTAAAATGTGAATTTGGAATGACCAAGCATCTCTATCTTGGTCATGTGATCATCTCTAAAGGGGTCAGTGTTGATCAAAAGAATATTAAGGCTATTTTGGATTGGCCTCCACTAGAAAACCTCTCTCAATTGAAGGGTTTTTTGGGGCTTTGTGGATTCTAAAAAAGATTTGTGAAGGGGTATTCTTATATGGATGCTCTTCTCACAAATCTTACCAAAAATGGGGCATTTGCATGGTCAGAAAAAAGCACAACAAGCTTTTGATCGATTCAAATAGCTTATGAGTTCATGTCCCATTTTGGCTATATCGGACTTCTCCAAGTCATTTGAGTTGCAGTGTGATGCTTCTGGAGAAGTTTTTGGTGCTATCCTAATGCAAGAAAAATATCCTATTATTTTTTAGAGCAAAAAATTGAGGTGTGTAAAGAGGACATGTTTTATCTATGAAAAGGAGATGCTTGCTATTATGCACACCTTGGCTAAAATCAAGTAGTATTTGGTGAGGAGAAATTTCATTGTGAAGACTGGTCACAATAGTCCTAAGCACTTAATGCATTAGAAGGATCTTAATGATAGACAATAGAAGTGGGTGAGTAAGCTCCAAGCTTATGATTTTGACATCGAGTATGTCAAAGGGAAAAATGACATTATGGTTGATACCTAGTCAAGAAGGCCACACTTGAGTTCATTGGTGGAGATCACTTCTGATTAGAAGGAACAAATTATTGTAGAGTATGCCAAGAATTCATTAGCTACTAGTATATTTGATGGCACTTTGCATGACGAGAGGTACAAGTTGGTTGATGATTTGATATAGTACAAGGGTAGAGTCTTCTTGGTACCAGAATCAAAGATCAAAATGAAGGTTCTCCAATCATTTCATGACATTCCCTTGACTGGTCACCAAGGTAATTTCAAAACATATAGGAAAATTCTAGAGAGATTTTCATTGAAGGGCCTCAAGGATGATGTCCTTTGCTATGTTAAGTAGTGTCCTATCTTCCTACAAAACAAAAATGAGTATACATTTCCAACTAGTTTGTTGCAGCCCTTACCCATTCCCAATCAAAATGGGAAAGTATCTTTATGGACTTCATCATGGGGTTGCCTAAGGTGCAAGGGAGAGATTGCATCTATGTTATTATTGATAGATTGATAAGTTTTCTCACTTTTTTTTCCATTACTAGCTCATTTACAATAGCTCAATTTGTTGATTTGTTCCTTAGAGAGGTGTTTAGATTGCATGGGATGCCTAAGAACATTGTAAGTGATAGGTACAACAAGTTCCTAAGTAATTTTTTGTGGGATATTTTCATAACATTGCTCACTCCAAGCACTAGTTATCACCCACAGATGAATGGGAAAATTGAGATTGTGAACAAGTGGTTGGAAGGTTATCTTAGGAACTATGTTTGAGGATAGTAGAAGGTTTGGGTGAGATAGATTCATTTGGGGGATTATTTCTATAACTCTTCTTACCACATATCTATCAAAATTGTAATATTTGGTTATGGAGATAGCCACCCAAGATCTAAAGTTCTATGAAAAGCACAAAATACTCAAAAAATCAATATGACAAGAATAAATTGTATTCCTATTAATAAATGCAAATAAAATTAGTATACAATGTGAGAGAGATCCTTGGTTATATAGCCAAGGTGAGATGTAGGATTAGAAAATATCATGACAAGTGTCTTAATCCTATGACATGAGACAACTAATGATGAATCACCTAGGACATAATGATAAACATCAACATAAGATTATGACAAGTCTCTTAATCTTATGATATGAGAAATAAAATGATAAAATCCTATGTGAAACATAAGTAACTTAAGTGATAGGATGTGAAAGGGACCTAATAGTGGAACTAGTTAGGTATATCCCTATTCACACCAACACCCCCCCTTAAGTGAAGCTTAGGGGGAACATGCAAAGATGGGTCTCAAATACTAGGCTTGATGAGGTACCCATGTACAAATGCAATGAAATATCTCACAACTAGGGATTAGGAGAAAACCATATGGGAAAAAATCCTCCCCAAAAGAGAAAAAACAAGAAACAACTCTCAAAAAAATGAGGACAAAATGGTGCAGGAGCACCCATAGGTTACCATAGGTTGTCTAGAAGGTCATGTTTTGGCAATTTGTTTAGGCCAACTTATCTCTATTCATGTTCATTTATGGTTGTGCCTTAGTGGCATTTTTGATTGGGTGTTGATAATTTGATGAAGGTCATGTTGACCATTGGATATGCTTAAGGTTTTTGCACAAGTGAGGTTTTGGCCTTTTAGACCTTTTAGGAGTTTCTTTCCAAGTTTTTGAAAAATGTTTGAAAATTTTGCTCAATTGGAGCTACAAGCGGCCAAGAAGATTCAAGGAGAGGATAACTGATTTGGGTGACCTATTTAGGGTGACTTCGACATGGGAGAAAGGTTGGAAGCATTCGATGTAGTTCTGAATTTTTGAATTCAAGAGAAAATGGTTGAGTTTGTGTGTGCAATTTTTGGCTTTTGTTTGCTTTGAGAAGTTGCTTTAGTGGAGTAGGTCAGCACTGTAATTTTTGTATTATGTAGGTTAGAAGCTCTTAGAATACTGTGTGGCGTTAATTCAATTTGTTGTTAAGTTTCCAAGAACTGTTTATAGATAATTTTCTTTCTTACAATTGTTGGTCTAACAGGAAGTTTGAAGAAAATGGAGGGTTAGATCACATTCCCACTATACATATTGTACGGACCCTTATGGAATTGTGACTAGACTCCATGGGTGTATATATAGTAGGGTTAGGAGTCCTTGTTAGCATTGGAATCACTGTGGGAATCTTCTTCTAGGTGAGCTAGAAAGTGTCTAGTTAGGGAAGACAAAAAGTGCAGAGCACTTGATTTGCAGGGGTGACCATTTCTTGACAAGTCACGGTATGGAGAGGGTAGATAAGTGCCTTTCCAAGACATAGCATGGAGGAGGAAGCTCCATCAATCCATCACGAGGTGATGTGAGGGGCCACCACCTACTTGATTTCTGATGAAATCCGAGGAAAAGGAGTTTGTAAAACCTAATTACACAGCCCAAAAGGGTAGGTTAAATATCTGAAACCCGATTGAGGCAAGATCCAAAAATCCTTAGAGATGTAGAATATGAACCGGGAATCAAGAAAAGATTGGGGTGTTCTTTGGAAATACTTGGAGAACAAACCTGATTTCTCGGAGAAGGAGACCTAATTGGGGCTCCTAGGGCTAGTAGCCTTTTAGGCCTAAATGAGGGTTTGGTGGAAGCGACTAGGAAATGGATTCAGGTGGACCCTCAAGAACCAAAGTAGGATGGATTGAAGTCATTAGAAACACCTCCACACCCCTGCAAAGCTAAATTCAAGATTTGAAGGATTTGTAGCCTTTAGGGTGGATTAAGGGCTAAGGCAAGTGTTTCAAGAGTGCACCAAGTCTTGACTTGGTAGGATGAACTAAGTTGATAGTTGGGTTGGCAAGGAGAAATCAGGGGACCCTAAGAAGGAAGAGGTCCTATAGGTTTCAAGTGGTGGAGCGAAACACCCTAGAGGTCTTCCAAGCAAGACCTAGAGCATGAAACAATGATTGTTTCATCCAACCTCCCTATCAAATTGGTATCGGAGCAACAAAAGATTTGGGATGATAGAATATTATATATGTCATAGATTAGAGTCTAGTGGTTCTCACGGACATGGTGACAAATCTGAAATTAGCCAAGAGGGTTGAAGAAACGGAAGAGGCAATAGGCTATAATTGAGGAAAAATAAGCCAACTTGGGCAAATGTGAATAATGTAGTACAGAATAGAACCCGATGAGTCCGGTGATATAGGTTGGAAGGTAGGGTACCCAAGAGTGAAGAGGTTGCAGAGGAAGAAAAGATCCCTGAACCTAACCATGTTTTGCAAGAAGAGCCTTTCTTGAAGGCATTGAAGGCATACCACTTTTTAGTGGGAAAATGGAGGCTGATCTAGAGGGAATGGAAAACCATTTTGAATGTGATGGAGTCATTGAAGCACAGAAGGTGAAGGTGGTAAAGTCAAGATTAAGAGGTTCTGCCTTGACATGGTGGAAGTTCATTCAGATAGAGAGGGAAAAGGAAGGCAAGAAGCCTATTTCTACCTTGAAGGGAATGGTTACCAAAGTGGGAAAACATACATGCAGAGATGATTATAGAGGTCCAGGTTGCAGAAAGAGCGAGCTTAGAGACAAAAGGAACAAGATGTGAATTCATATCTTGAGGAGTTTCAAAACTTTGTATGAGAGTCTAATGTTTGAGGATGAGGAAATTCATACAAAAGGTGGCTAAGAGTACCTTAATGGCTTGAAGTGGAGACATTCAGAGGGAATGATGAAGCTCTTCCTAAGTCCCAAAAGCAGTGCACGATGCTATCAATTGGCTATAAAGATTGAAGAGAGGAGTAAGAGGAAAAAACAAGACCAGGCTTCTAAGAGTAGAGGTAAAGGTAGAGATCAAAGATGACATAGAGGTGGATACCAAGGTAGAGGGACTAAACAAAGAAGTCAGGGAGAGTCTAAACTCATAGAGCATGGAAGTGAAACAACTTCTAGAGGAGGCTATGGAAGAGGTAGAGGACCTCGAGGAGGTTCAAATAGAGGAAGAGGAGCAGGTAGAAGTAACTCATACTTTGCTAGTATGAAGTGTTACAACTATGGTCAAGTAGGACATCCAGCTTATAGGTGCCCGGAGAAAGCATCTTCATCAAATAAAGAAAAGAGAGTAGCATATGCTCAAGAAGGCACTATGAGTGTCAAGTCACCAGAGGTTAGTCACATAGAGTGAGAAATGGGGAGAACTTGATGTTTAGCGAGGAGTTCTAATCAGGACAACCAATCGAAAGAAAGGCAAAAGCTCAAAGGAGAGCCTTGTCCGAATTAAGATGAAAATATACTTGGGAAGGTGTGCCAATGGCAAAGCAATATGATAGAGGAGCCATCTATGATGGAAAGAAGAACAATATCTCATTCAAGAAGGATGGAAAGACATTCAAACTGTAGTCACTGTCATATGAGGAAGAGGGATAGTCAAAGAACCCTAGTGTCTTGTTAAGTGAAAGTGGCAAGGAGTTTATTAACACTCTCTACAACAAGGAGGGAAGGATATGTGGTCATGGTGCAGCAAGGAGGGAGAGAACAAGACTAAAGAAAACTGATCATGCAGGGGGCATTCTAGAAGTTGCTTGAACAGTTCAAGGATATAGTTAGTGATGGAACACCAACAACCTTACCTCCAAAGAGAGCCATCAGTCATCAGATTGACTTCATACCAGGGGCTTCATTTCCAAATAAAGCAACTTACAAGCTTACACCAGATCAAAACCTAGAAGTAGCTAGACAAGTGCAGGAGTTGTTAGACCAAGGACTAATTAGGAAGAGCATCAGTCCGTGTGCAGTACCAGTGGTCTTAGCAACCAAGAAAGGTGGTAAGTGGAGGCTATGCACTGACTCTAGGGCTATAAATAGAATTACAATCAGATATAGGTTCCCTATTCCTAGGATTGAGGATTTGATGGATTGTCTTGGAGGAGCTCAGTATTTCACCAAGTTGGATCTCAAGAGTGGATACCATCAGATCAGAATCAAAGATGGGGATGAGTGGAAGATAGCCTTTAAGACAAGCTGATGGAGTTATATGAGTGGAGAGTGATGACATTTGGCCTCTCAAATTCCCCTAGCACATACATGAGGCTCATGAATGAAGTGCTTAAGGACTTCACAGGTTTATTTGTGGTGGTATATCTAGATGATATACTCATCTTTAGCAAGACAACAGAAGAACATCTAAAGCACGTGGAGTTGGTTCTTAAAATATTGCAGGAGGAGAGGTTAGCCATCAACCTAGAAAAGTGTGAGTTCTTCAAACAAGAGCTTGTGTATTTGGGGTTTGTAGTATCCTAAGGATCATTGAAGATGGACCCAATCAAGGTGGAAGCTATCCTAAATTGGCCTACACCGACCACCGGGACAGAGGTAAGGAGTTTTCATGGGTTAGCTCAGTTTTATAGGAAATTTATAAGGAACTTTAGTGGCATATGTGCACGAGTACTTGATACAATCAAAGGTGACCTAAAAACTAAGTTCAAATGGACTCTTGAAGCTGAGAAGGGTTTTGAGAAATTGAAACAAGAAGTGGCAACTCAACCCATCCTTTTGTTACCTAGTTTTGATAAGTTATTCACTGTGGAATGTGATGCTAATGGAATTGCAGTAGGAGGAGTAGTAAGCCAAGAAGGTAGACCTATAGCTTTCTTTAGTGAAAATCTCAATGAAGCTAAGAAAAATTATTCTACCTATGACCTAGAACTATATGCTCTAGTATAGTCACTTAGAAAGTGGAGGCATTATCTCTTGCCTAAGGAGTTTGTAGTGTTTACTGATAACTAGGCACTTAGCTACATCAACACACAAGAAAAGTTGAACAATAGACATTTGAAATGGATGGAATAACTCCAAGCCTTCACTTTTACTATCAAGCACAAGAAGGGACAGTTGAACAAGGTGGAAGATGCATTAAGTAGGAGGTTGTTGATAGTGCAAGAGATACAAATAAAGAGTATTGGGATAGAAATCTTCAAGGTTCTCTATGGAGAAGATGAAGACTTCTCAGAGGCATATAAGGTATGTTCTAATTTTGAGAATCACTTTCATAGTCAATTCTCAGAGTATACATTGCAGAGTGGACTTTTGTCCAAGGGGAATCAGTTATGTGTTCCAAAAGGTTCAATGAGAGATAATCTCATCTAGGAGAAGCACAATGGTAGTCTCAGTGGACATTTTGGTACCAACAAGACACTGTAATTAGTGTAGAGGTTCTATTATTTTCCCAAGTTGCCAAGGGATGTCAGAAGGTATGTGGAGTAGTGTGTAGTTTGTATGAAATCCAAGTGGGGAGCTAGTAATGCAGGTTTGTATCAACCCCTACCTATTCCCAACAGACCATGGGAATGTATTAGCATGGACTTTGTGGTAGGACTCCCTAAAACCAAGACAAGGTTTGATAGTGTCTATGTGGTGGTAGATAGGTTCAATAAAATGAGTCACTTTGTTCCCTGCAAGACCACCCATGATGCTAGCTATATTGCTCATCTCTTCTTCAAAGATATTGTGAGGATCCATGGATTGCAATTGAGAATTGTCTCAGACAGGGATGTGAAGTTCATGAGTCCTTTTTGGAAGACTCTATGGAGCAGATTAGGTACTAACTTGTCTTTTGGATCAGCCTACCATCCTCAGACAGATGGACAAACTGAGGTGATAAATAGAGTGTTAGGTAACCTTCTCAAGTTCCTCACCAAGGAGTATGGACAGACATGGGACTTGGTCATATCACAAGCTGAATATGCCTACAATGACAGTGTGAATAGGACCACAGGTAGAAGTCCTTTTGAAATAGTGTATGGAATGCACCCAAGAGGTGTGTGTGAACTTAGGGATTTAGGAGCTATGGAGCATAGGAGTGGCCATGTTGAGGATTTCTCTCAGACCATGAAGGAGATTCAGGAGCAAGTGAAGAAGACAATTACAGAGGCTACTCACAAGCTGAAAGCTAAGGTGGATATGTCTAGGAAAGATCTACAATTTGCAGTAGGGGACTATGTCATGGTCCATCTCAACAAATCTAGGTTGCAGAAAGGAACATCAACCAAGTTGTAGATGAAGAGAGTGGGACCATGTCAGGTGTTAGCAAAATATGGAAAGAATGCCTACAAGGTGGAGCTACCTGCAGACTTAGGAATTTCACCAGTGTTTAATGTGGCTGATTTGATCAGGTATAAAGGACCAGTCACTGACTTGGATCAGAAAAGTGTGGATGTCTTGAAGGATGTGAGTAACATAGCCTTACCTCCTAAAGACAAGCTACAAGCAGAGAGGATCTTGGAATCAAGGGTGAAGAAGTCTACCCGACATAAGGAATACATGGAACATCTCATCAAATGGAAGGACAAACCAGAATCTGAGGCTACATGGGTGGATGAAGCTCAGTTCAAGAAGAAGGGTATTGATTTATCTCTGATCTCTCCCCACATTCCTTAGTGTTTGTGCAGAGGGGGGAGAATGGTGCAGGAGCACCCATAGGTTACCATAGTTTGTCTAGAAGGTCATGTTTTGGCAATTTGTTTAGGCCAACTTATCATCTATTCATGTTCATTTATGGTTGTGCCTTAGTGGAATTTTTGATTAGGTGTTGATCATCTGATGAAGGTCATGTTGACCATTGGATAGGCTTAAGGTTTTTGCACAAGTGAGGTTTTGACCTTTTAGACCTTTTAGGAGTTTATTTCCAAGTTTTTGCAAAATGTTTGAAAATGTTGCTCAATTGGAGCTACAAGCGGCCAAGAAGATCCAAGGAGAGGATAACTAATTTGGGTGACCTACTTAGGGGTGACCTCGACATGGGAGAAAGGTTGGAAGCATTGGATGTAATTCTAAATTTTTGAATTCAAGAGAAAACGGTTGAGTTTGTGTGTGCATTTTCTAGTTTTTTTTTGCTTTAAGAAGTTGCTTTAATGGAGTAGGTCAGCACTATAATTCATGTATTATGTAGGTTAGAAGCTCTTAGAATACTATGTGGCATTAATTCAATTTGTTGTTAAGTTTCCAAGCACTGTTTGTAGATAGTTTTCTTTCTTACAATTGTTGGTCTGACAGACAGTTTGAAGAAAATGGAGGGTTAGATCACATTCCCACTATACATATTGTACAACCCCTTTGGGAATTGTGACTAGACTCCATGGGTGTATATACAGTAGGGTTAGGAGTCCTTGTTAGCATTGGAATAATTGTGGGAGTCTTCTTCTAGGTGAGCCAGGAAGTGTCCAGTTAGGGAAGACAAAAAATGTAGAGCACCTGATTTGCAGGGGTGACCATTTCCTGACAAGTCATGGTGTGGAGAGGGTAGATAAGTGCCTTTCCAAGACATAGCATGGAGGAGGAAGCTCCATCAATCCATCTGGTGTGAGGAATACCTAACAGTTTGCAGTGAAGTCAGGGAAGGGTTTGTAAAGGCCTAATTTTGGCCAAAAATTGGGTTAAGCCTTTGTACAAACAGTTGAGAGCCAAGATCCCAAAAAATCCTTGAGCAGTGGGCATATGAACCAGGAAACCCAAGAAAAGATTGGGGTGTTCTTGGAAATTTTTGGAGAACAAACCTATTTTCTTGGAGAAGGAGGCCTAATTGGGGCTCCTAGGGCTAGTAGCCTTTTAGGCCTAAATGAGGGTTTGGTGGAAGTGACTAGGAAATGGAGTCAGGTGGACCCTCAAGAACCAAAGTAGGATGGGTTGAAGTCATTAGAAACACCTCCACACTCATGCAAAGCTAAATTCAATATTTTGGAGGATTGTAGCCTTTAGGGTGGATTAAGAGCTAAGGATAGAGTTTCAAGATTGCACCAAGTCCTGACTTGGTAGAAGGATCTAAGTTGATAGTTGGTTTGGTAAGGAGAAATCAGGGGACCCTAAGAAGGAAGAGGTCCTATAGGTTTCAAGTTGTGGAGTGAAACACCCTAGAGGTCTTCCAAGCAAGACCCAGAGCATGAAACAGTGATTGTTTCATCCAACCTCTCTATCACAAAACCTCGTGTGAGGAAAAATTCCCCCCTAGAAGATAGAATGAAGAAGACCAAGTGACCCCGCCTGAGAAACATCTTGCACCCCTAAGAGAGCTCAAAAATGGTGATACTTTCTCTTAGTGAATATTTTTGTGAAGATATTGGCAACCCACTCTATTGTAGGACAATACTGCAAATCAATGACCTACTCCTATATCAGCTCTCTGATGTAGTGCATATGGATCTCAATGTGTTTGGTCCACTAATGTTGAACCAAATTCTTCAAGATCTGAATAGCACTTTGATTGTCACAATGGAGGACCATGGGGCCAAAACCAAGATGAAAGTTGTAACAAAAAGTGGACTTATGATCATCAAGATTTCCTATCCAATCAAAGTCAATATATCCAAGCAAGTTGAGTCATGTACTTGTTGCATAGTGAATCCCATAATTTGGAGTATCCTATATGTAATGCAAGATGTGTTTTAAAGCTTTACAATGAAGTTCATGTGGTTCCTGCATGAAGCATGAAACCATTCCAATCATAAAATAAATATCAAGGTGTGTGTGAGTCAAGTAGATGATAATATTATCAAGAGAAGAAAGGAGTCCATCTTGGAAAACTAATCTTGAGGGGCCTGCTTGAGGTCGTAGAGAGACTTTCATAATTTGCAAACCAAAGAAGAATCCTGAATAAATCCCTATGGCTTCTCCATTTAAATATCCTCTACAAGATCTTCATGAAGAAATTCACTCTTCACATCCATCTAATGGACAACCCATCCATGATCTATAGCAATGGAAAGAGTCAAGCGAATGGAGTTCATCTTAGCAATAGGGGAAAAGGTTTCAATGTAATCAATACCGAGAACCTATGAGAAACCTTTGGCCACAAATTGTGCTTTGAAATTTTCCATAGTTCCATCCACTTCATATTTGGTCTGATAGATCCACTTACATTGAACTATTTTTCTTCCCTTAGGAAGAGGGACTAAGTCCCATGTTTGGTTCCTCATCAAGGAACTATACTCTTCCTCCATTGTTGAATCCCACTCAAGAATTCTTGATGCTTCCTTAAATGATTGTGGATCTGAAGCAATAGAAATGTAGATATGTGGAAGATCTTGATGTTGTGACTAAGTCCTTCAAGTTTCCATAGGATCCCCAACTATATTGCTCATTAAATCGAGAGTCTCTCGATTCCAACGAGGTCATGAAGATGATGGGGATGAACGACGAGAATCCTCAACCCTAGAATGTGAGCCCCGCGAAGGTGCTACCCTACGATTTGGAGGTGAGGTGGAATTATCTGAGTCACTATCATCTGAGTCCACTATGGAGGAAGGATGGGGAGGATCAAAGGTCAAGCTAAGAGAGCTTTCCTTAAAGTGAGCAGTCCTCTCAATGAAGAGATCATGTGTCTTTGACACCATTTAATAAGAGCCAATTATGTCCCATTTTATGCCACATTTTAGCCTATTTCATATACCTTCATATCCACTTCCACATTCCATTTCCATTCCATATCATACTTTTCAATGCAAGGATACTGGTATGGGACAAATTACACTTGATCCATGAAGAATCAAAGCATAATGGAGTCACCAATACTCAAATCTCAACAAGATCGATCAAACAAGATTAAAACTTGTAACTATGGGAAATATTCAAGTTAGCAGATTAGTGCATGAATAAATAGAAACCTGAAGTAAACAATGAAGTACAAAGGAGGAAATAACATGAAAACAAAGAAAGATATTACCTAGTGTCTTCAACCTCCATGATTGACCTCCATTGCACCTTCTCTATTTGTTGCAATATGTAGTTTTCCCTTAGATTTTGTGTGAGCAACCTATGACTATGCCAAGACCTAAGCAAATGTTGAAGGATTTAATCACAAATGCTACACTATGCAACTATGCAACTAGTAAGCAAGACTAAAGTATTCCTAAAATGCCAAAATGCCAATAGATGAAGTATGCCTAAGAAAATATTGCATGAGATGTAAATGAAATCAAGAGCATGAGAGATGTGCAAATGAGACCAAAATTGGAATTTTATAGAAAATGTAATTTTGGATGAATGGCCAAGATTGAAGATTGACAAATGCCCTAGAATCAATCGATAAGATTCAATGTGACAACCCACAATTAGGGTTAGGGAAACATTAGGGAAAATTTGAAATGAATAGACAAGATTTGATTTTAGAAAATCAAATCAAGGGTTGAAAATGCATGTGACAAGGAGATAAGAATCGCACATAAAAAGAGAAAGCTGGAAAATCAAATAATATTAGAAATTACTTGATTTATGGAGGAAAAAAGCTATTTTGAATTAAAAATTAATTTAATTCAAAAAGGTGAGGTCATGTGACAGTAAATAATTAATTTGAATTATTTGCTAAAATTAGAAAGTGGGACCATTTTAAATAAATAATTTTATTTAAAATTGGGAAAATGCCAAAGTGGACAATAATTAAATAAATTAAAGAATTTATTTAATTATGAGAAGACATTTAGGAATTAATGAATTATTTAAATAAATAAATAAAATTTATTTATTTAAAT
>VDFB02353493.1:31963110-32037727 GCA_007258455.2 Sequoia sempervirens
AAAGTGAATACTTAGATAACTTAGATAATTATCTAAACTATAGAGGAATGCGTTAAAATATAATTAATGAATTAAATAATTCATTTAATTCAAGACTCGATATTCAAAGAATAATTAAATAAATAAGATTTATTTAATTTAAATGATGAAGGGATTTAAATGAATAATCAAATAAAGAATTTATTTAATTATAGTTGAAATATGATACGGAGTAAATTAAATAATGATCTATTTAATTTAACAAGAAGAATAAGGTTAATTAGTAACATAATTAAATAAAAAGCGTTTATTTAATTAATCAGGTAGAATAAAGAAAAGTGTGAATTAATTAAATAATTAAGATTATTTAATTAATAGAAGAAATTAAGACTATTGAGAATAATTAAATAAAGAATTTATTTAATCATGATCGTGAAGAATACAAGTAATGAAGAATATCGAAGTCGCAAGCCTAAACCAAATTTCAGTGTCTACATTTGCCCCTCTTTGATATAATGTCATTTCAGCGTTGTATCAAAGAAAATCGATAAAAATATGCCCCAGTAATGCTCCAGATTAGAATAGGTGAAGGTATGCCCCCTCCGGAAAATTGACAAATTTTTGAAAAGTTCAGAAAATTTTGGAAATGCTCCTGATTAGTCTGCTGGATAGGCAGAAATGTAGTGGAGTTGACAGAATGGAGGTTGGAAATGGGAGGGACGGATATAGGATGATCAAAAATGGGAGTTAACATGACCAATAGGATAGGAATGCCACCTAAGCCCTAGGTATATATAGGAAAGAGGGGTAAAAACCTATTCATTTGCACCCACCTAGTTGAGAATTTGAGATTTTGCTCTGACTTTCTAGCAAGGATGTCTCCAGTTCTAGCCACTCATCATCATGCATATAGGATCTGGACATACCAGAGACCAGCCGACGTGGACCCCCCAGTATGGACCTAATACTTTCTTTTTAAACTTTTTGATTTGCGCGTTATTTAATGCATTTATTTCATGTTTTACGTATGCATCATTCTAGTTATTAACCGCATTTGTATGCGCAAACGACACATTTGACTGCGGAAAACTGCATTTGTAATTTAACGTCAGTCAATTTGAATATTTTTTGTGGTTAAATGCATTTGATAATTTATGAAACGCATATGACTTTATACATCCCATTTGTATTTAGAATAGCTGCATGTGTAGATTTAGAAACGCATTTGAGTTTATTGCACCGCATTTATAATTTTGCAACGCATATGTCTGCAATGTAACGCATAGGATATAATGAGCCGCATTTGTTAAAAAGCAACACATTTGAATTTTATGAACCGCATTGGATAAAAAGTGACGCATGTGAAAAAGAATGACACATATGAAAAATAACGACGCATTTGCATTTACTGTAGTATAGGAATTTTGCACTAGAATAGATGATTGAGGCTGACATGAGGCATGTATAATGCCATTGTAGGTTGTGTTGGACACAATTTATACATGGGAGTCGAGACCCACTACCTTTCGATTCAGAGACAGCTTGCGGTCGGCCAAGCGGTGGACCCTATGGCATCTAGGTTTATTACATGTGACCGATATGCCCTAGATTTGGGCAAATCGGGGATTGTTGATAGCGTTATGTGAGAGGTGGCACTCGGAGACATCATCCTTCCACCTACCAACTGGAGAGGCCATAGTGACATTAGAGGATGTGTAAAGGATACTGAGACTACTGATTAGAGGGACACGGGTGGCCTATGATACCCAGAGGGGTGCTGCCAAGATGTGTAGGTATTACCCCCATGCTGACATTAGATAGTTAGGGTTCGATGACTATGAGATTAGGTGGCAGGTGTTGGCCCAGAGATATAGACAGTTGGACTGTCTATTGGCGACATTGATAGGCAGTATAGTACTGCCTAACTGCCGAGGTCATGGATTTCCTTTGGAATGGGGGGAGATGCTAGTGGGCATGCTCGAGCGGCAAGTTGTGTATACTTGGGGTTCTTGTGTACTTGGGATGTTGTACTTCCATTTACATTATATTTCCTACTGACAGGCACAGTCGATGAGTTGTGGTACCACGCTCCAGATGATATGGGCGTGGGAGCATATCACTATTTTTAGACCACCTATTACAGTTGACCTACCGCATGGAGCTTCATACACCTTCCGTTATGCGGGGGAAACCACACAGCATCACATTGTAGACACAAGCTACTTTAGAAATTCTAGACACCATGGAGCAGTTTACATGGAGACCATACCTGGGCTACGAGCAGTGGTTAGATGAGGACGAGCACTTGCCATTTTGTAGACAAGCACAGTACTTGGTTGGATGGACAATATCTCATGTGCACATCATAGAGTGATAGTTGCCAGATCGGGTCCTGAGATAGTTTGGATAGGTACAGGATGTACCTCGAGGGAGAGAAGATTTTGTGAGATCCTCATGAGAGGTCCCACTATGGGGGCTAGAGATTCTAGTGGCCACCACAGAGGCAGATATTGATGGGCTACAGGCACTTCCATGGGGATGGAGGGATAGACCAGCAGACCCAAGGACCACTCTAGAGTATGATCAGTGGTGGGAAACACACAGGCCGATCCCCTTGACAAATCCAGAGCAGCCAGCACTGGTAGAGCGGTGTGGTATAGGTCCACGAGCTAGGTGAGGTAGAGGGAGAGGCCGAGGAGGCAGAGGAGGCTATGGTGATGGAGGGGATTATGGTAGAGGTGGATGGCGTGGAGGCAAGAGAGGGATATGTGGTCGGAGGGGATGAGGACCAGCCTTGTCACTGATCTGGGAGGAGAGAGGAGGAGAGGAGGATGTGGCTATGCTAGATGTGTCCAAAGGTGGAGAAGAGGCATAGCCAACAGAGGCAGGTATCCCAGATATCCCGGTAGAGGAGGAGGTAGGTGCTGAGGAGGCAGGCAGAGAGGAGGCAGAGGTTGATGCTCTAGTGTTGTTAGGTGCCTACCAGGAGAACGATGATGAGGATGATGATCACGAGAGAGAGATCCGAGATCAGATCCTAGAGGAGTTGGATGAGGAGGAGGATGGGAGAGATAGGGCCAGACAAGATGAGAGAGGGACAGAGGATCCAGACATGGATACATTGCGAGCCTAGGTTGCCTCCTTGGAGGATCAGATGAGAGTGTTGATGGCTAAGAGGGATGCCTATCAGTTGGAGAGGGACAGAGCCTTGATGGACATGGATTAGGCTATAGCCTAGCGGCAGGAGACTGAGCAGAGATTCACAGAGCTCAAGGAATTATGTATAGGACCATCAACTACATTCACCAGAGAGCTAGTCAGAGCTGGAGAGAGGGAGAGATACTATCAAGACCTATATGAGGCAAAGGTTCCCCTAGAGAGACGGGCTCCCAATTTTTCAGCGGCACACAGTAGCAGGTCCCAGACTAGGACCCACACTCAGACAGTTAGCACAAAGGGGGTGGATCAACCACATAGAGTAGGGCCATATCACAGACCTCCCACATCTCAGAGATCAGCAAGTTCCTAGCATCATTCTCCCACACACTCCCGACATGATGGCAGTGGCAATTCAGGATAGAGATATTGCCTAAGATTCATTTGAGACATTGTATTTTGATCTTATAGCCTGCGGGCTTCCATGTATTATTGATACATTATGACATTGTGATGTGACGCAATTGAGCAATATATATACATGATCTTGGCGGTGATTCTCATGATATGCATTTCTATGTACTAATTATGCGTTATTTATTCATACCTGTGATGTTTATATGATATGCCTATGTGATGGATGAGTATATGTATTTTATGATGCTTATGCAACTAATGAGATAATGTTGATTCTATGTGATGTATGATTCTATATGATGTTGATCCTATATGATTATGAGATGCAATATGATGTGAATATGTATGATGGATACGACATGTGATGCTATACAAATGTAATGTGATGCATGTATTTATAGTTGCTTTGTACATGGAATGCTTATGATATGTATTATTTGATGATGATTGTTTATTATGCCATGATGATCTAGATGTGAAATATGCCTATATGTATGTATGTTTCTAACATGTATGTTGATGCAAGATGATATATAATATTTTGTGTCACAGGACTCCATCATAATGCAAGAAAGAAGAACTGTTAGTGCGGAAAGAAAGATCAAGAAAGAATAAAGATAGAAGATAGATGTTAGTATTAACAATCTTCGATATTTTTCTGTATCACAAGAGGTATTGCACTTTATCATCATTGGGCGGGACTAATACAAATGGAGAAAAACACCATGATATGACATAGATCAAGGTGTGCAAGGTCATCCACTTGCTAATAACAGACAGTCGCAGACAAGGATTGTCATTAACTCATACTAAGGGCACAAGTTGCCCCAGTCTTTTTGTCAAGACAAACCACAAATAGCAAACAAAAGAAAAGACGGGTCATGAGACATCATTGCTCCTCTAAATCCTTCATGGGACATCCTTGAGGAAACTAGTAACATGACTCAAAATCAAAGTTAAAATACAGTCAATAGATAGCAGTCAAAGAATATAGAATTCTGATGCAACATTGCTTCTCTAAATCCTTCATGGGACATCCTTGGGAAAGCTAGTAACGTGAATCCCAGTCATCAATTCAAGATAAATGATAAGATAAATAAGTCATAAAGTCATAAAGTCAGTAAAATATTTTCCAAAACATGATTTGTTTGTTTGATTTGTTGATTGATAAAGCCTGATTTAAGGAGATACACATACCGGATAAGATTGTGAGTCTAGTTTCGATATTATGACTATTTGTATAAGGGATGACAAAGCTTGGTTTCAGAAAGACATGTATTGTATAAGATGTTGAGTTAGATTTCGTTGATGTGATAACCCATGTAAGGCTATGTGTGATTGTGTGATCTTGTCAATTATGCAAGAAGGACTCATCTTGTATAAGACATAGATTGTTTTGCTGATATCAGTATTCAAGAAGGACCCATCCTGAATAAGATATAGGTTGATTGCTATGATGATGTCTGTTTCTAGGAAGGACACATCCTATAGCAGAAATTTGTTGATCTATTTTGAGTGTTTTGTTTGGAAAGATGTTTGATTTGACTTAGAGATATTGCTAACTTGTTCACCAGATCGATGCATGACTTTGATATGAAGTGTTGACAATTGATTGTGTGTGACGAAAAACCCTAAAGGATTGACCTAGTGCAGCCTCGGGGGCTCATCAATTGATAGCCTTGCCTATGTTATACACGCAAAGACCTCGTAGTTCGACTTGACTTGACCGACAAGACTGACTACAAATAGAAGACGTGTGTGAAAGTGAATGTGACAAACCCTAATGGACTGACCTAGTGCAGCCTCGGGGGCTCATCGGTTGATGGCCTTGCCTACGTTATACACGCAGAGACCTCGTAGTTGGACACAACCAATAACCTTTTCATATAGACATATGGATTAAATGATGAATTTATACAGACAAACCTAAATGGACTAACCTAATGCCTCGGGGGCACATCGGCAGATGGCCTTGCCTACGTCCAGTCACAGAGACAATGTAGTTCGACAAATGACAAAGACTGACAAGTGCGACTGACTCTAACTCTGTTTTTTGGATTTTTGAAATGTTTTGATTTTTTTTGTCTTTTTGAAGTTTTCTAATGTTTTTGTGTTTTCTCAAGTCATTTTGTGATGTTTTTGGATTTTCCATGGTTTTACATCTTCAACATAGCCAATGTAAGAACTAGTATGACACATGTCAAGTGTTTGCCCCCAATCGAGTATATAAGACCAATTGATTATGAATAGGGAAAAATGGTGGATATGAAATGCACTCGATGTCAATCATTCCAGGTCATGGGAAAGACTACCATTTATTATGAATGGTATATACAAGTGATGGATATGAAAGATAATGGATATGTACAAGGATAGTCAGTATGTACAAGGATAAGGACTATGTACAGGGTAGTGGACTATGTAAAATGATAGGGACTATGTACAAGGTAGATTAGAATAATAGTAGACAAAGGAGCAAAGTTGAGTACACATGGCACCTGTTTGCCAGGTTTTCACTAGGGTACCTATCCAAAGTGCCACCAAAGTGGTTTTAACTCTTGGACGAATGATTTGTCTTTACTATTTTCCAGATTATCTAAATTTTTTTTTGTTGTTACCAAGATGCCTGTTTGACAGGTTTTCACCTTGATAACAATTTTTTTTTATGATTTTCTAATTTTTTTGTATTTTTGCTAATTAAGACAAAGGCTCCCAAAAGATATGCATAGAACTTCTTCAGATGCATACTATTGATTGGTGAGGACAATGGTTCCCCTTCAAGAGTAGAGAGTTGATACGCTCCTGATCCAAAAGCTTACGTAACAACATAAGGTCCTAACCAATTTGGTTCAAACTTTCCTGGTTTTTCTCTTTCTGCTTGATTCTTTGGGTTCTCCATTAAAACCAGGTCACCAATGTCAAATTTTATGTTCAATACCTTCCTGTTATAGCTATGAAGAAGGCGATTTTGATATGCTTGAAGACGGTCTGTGCCTTCTATCTTGGCTCATCCAGGAATTCTAGGTCATGCAGTCTCGACACTCGGTACTCTTCATCATCAATGTGGCCTTTCAAGGATACCCTTAGGGAAGGAATCTCGACCTCAATAGGAAGAATAGCTTCATAACCAAATACAAGTGAATATGGGGTAGCACTAGTGGGAGTGTGGATACTTGTGTGATAAGCCCATAAGTTAGGGTTGAGTTGTAAATGCCAGTCACGACCAGCATCATTGACAGTCTTCTTGAGGATTATAATGATAGTCTTGTTAGATGCCTCCACTTGGCCGTTACCTTGGGGGTAGTATGGAGTAGAAAAGTGATGTTGGATATGAAATTCTTCACATAGATGACAGACTTCTTGGTTCTTAAATGGGCAGCCATTATCAGAGATTATGGACTGAGGGACACCATATCGACAGATGATATAGTTTAGGATAAATCTAGAAATCTGTGTGTCAGTAATGTATGTCATAGGAATGGCTTCAATCCACTTCATAAAATACTCAGTGGCAGTGATAATCCTACATTGGTTATTTGATAGGCCAATGGGCATGACTTCAGCATGAAGGTAATCATAGATTTCTTTATACCATGGGGAATCAGGACCAACAATGTCACACACCATTTCAGAATTTGGGATATTGTAGGCTGTGACCAAAAGTTGTTCTACCAAGAACTCAAACTTAGGAACGTTGTTAGGAATGTCAAGAAGTGATGCAATTGTAGCCATAGCATTAGCTACCCTATTTAAAACATGAGGTATTTGATGAAATTCTACTTTGTCAAAGTACCCTTAAAGCTATCATCCATGCGCTTGTAGGGAGCAAGCTTCTCATCCTTAGTCTCATAATCATCATTTACCTGTTTGATTACTAGTCGAGAATCCCCATATACTTGTAAAATCTTAATTTTCCACTTGACTGCCATGCATAACCCTGTCACTAGCGCTTCATACTCTGCTATGTTATTAGTGCATGGGAATACAATCCTAAATGACTTAGGGATGGAATCACCCTATGGTGTGATAAATAATGATTTGTATGTGAGCCATCAAAGTACAGCTTCCATGTTATGTTTGTGTCAATTGTGAATATGAACTCATCAGGAAAGTCTACAACTAAGGGATGATCTCCCTATATGGGTGCATCAACTAACTAATCAGCAATGACCTATCCTTTAATAGCCTTTCTTTCTACATACTGGATATCATACTCACTAAGTATCATAACCCATTTGGCCAATCGCCCTGTTAATGCTGCCTTGCTGAGAAGATATTTTAGAGGGTCTATTTTAGCAATCAACATTGTTTGATGGTTTAGCATGTAGTGCCTCAATTTTTGGGTAGCAAATACTACTGCAAGACAGGCCCGTTCAATGGTAATATAGTTGAGCTCATAACCTACCAAAGTCTGACTGATATAATAGACTGCCCTTTCATGACCTTCATCATCATTCTGTGCAAGCACTGCTCCAAGTGATGAATGGGTTGTCGTGATATAAAGAATCAATGGTCTTCCTTCAACAAGTGGCATTAAGATAGGTGGTGTAAGTAAATATTCTTTAATCAGTTGAAAATCCTCTTCACACCTAGCTGTCCATGCAAAGGGTACCCCTTTCTTAAGTAGATGTTGAAAAGGGTGTGTCTTGTCTGCTAGTTGCACTATAAATATTCTAATGGATTGCAACCTTCCCTGTAATGTTTTGAGTTGACTGAGATTACTAGGTGGAGGCATGTCCATGATTGCTTTCACCTTAGCAGGATCCACTTCAATGCCTCATCTAGAAATAATATAACCTAACAGCTTTCTTGACTTGACTCCAAACACACATTTCTTTGGATTGATTCTCACATTATACTTCTCTAGCCTCTGAAATATCTTGTCTAAAACCTATAAATGTTCTACCCTTGTCTTGGATTTTGCAATAAGATCATTGACATAATCCTCCATAAGAGTGTGCACTAGGTCATGAAAGATAGTAGTCATGGCACGCTGATAGGTTGCTCCAGCATTCTTGAGTCCAAAGGGCATAACATTTCAGTAATAAGTTCCCCAAGGACAAGTGAAAGCCATCTTATGTTGGTCTTCAATTGCAATTCTGATCTAGTTATATCTTGAGAATCCATCCATAAGGGACAACATCTCATATCCTGTTGTCATGTCAACTATCATGTCTATGTTAGGCAAAGGAAAGTCATCCTTAGGATAGGCTTTATTGATGTCTCTAAAGTTAGTGCAGATGTGGATGCCCCCAACTGGTTTATTAACTGGTACAAGATTGGAAATCCAATCGGCATAGTCGATAGATCTGATGAAACCAACATCTAAGATCTTCTTGAGTTCCGTCTTGACTAATAAAGCAATCTATGGGTGCATTTTTCTCAACTTTTGTTTCACTGGTTTGGCACCTAGTTGTAAGGGTAAATGATGCAGAACAAGTTCAGGATCTAACCCCAGCATGTTGGCATATGACCAAGCAAAATTTATCTATCTATGTTCAAAGAAGTTATGAAATTTTGGCTATTCTTCAGTTGTCAATGACGCTGCAAAATAAACTAGTCGAGGGTTCTCTTTGGTACCTATGTTGACTTCCACTGATTCTTCAACGAGCATAGGTGACTTTTCCTGTGCAACAGGGAAAATGTTCAAACCTCCATCCTTAGGTGCCTTAGAGGGTTTTTCACCTTTGGATGCATCCTTTCTTTTTACTTTTTCGTTATCTAAAGGTGCCTTTCGGTTTTCACCTAGAGACTCATCCTTTTTATCTTGTTTATTGTTTTTCTCATTTTTGCGACTGGAGAGTTGAACAGATTCCCCAAAGTATGCTTTATTGTCCAAGTCAATGGTAAAACCAGCCTTATGATCACCGTTTGGTATGCCTTCTCGTAATCCTAGGAACTCAGCAATTGCTTCGTCATTCTCAAACATATATAAGATGGGTGTGTCTTGTTGGTCCCAATCAATGAGTTGGGGATAGAATAAGGGCATGTCATCATCGGAGTTATCAAAGTTTAATGGAGTCAAGGTAAAGATTGAGTTATTCATGTGATCACAAAATCCTTGTACCAAGTCCTTTTTGCTCTTAGTTTTGGGTCTAGGTGGATTGATAGGTGGGCCTAATGCCAAAGTTTGACTATCGGAAACAAGTGGCTCAGATTTCCAAGAGGTAGGATCAAGTGATTCCCAGTAGTAATGCTTAAACCACTCTTCTTTTGACATTTTCTTTGGTGGACAGGAATTTAAGGGATTGGGTGAAGAACTTAGCATCAAGTCAAGTTCTCCAAATAACTTGTCAAGGTCCATGGAAGAAGTAGAGAATAGGGAATCCCACTCATAATCGTTAGAGTTGGGGGAGTCACAATGATATTGGTCCACTGGTTCATGAGATGTCTTAATATCTTTTGAAGCACATACTTCCTCAAGTAAGGGTAATGGGGTACTAGGAACGGCAATCTGAATTGGTTGAAACCCTAACCCTACTCCTTTTGGCCACTGAGAAACAAATATTGGTTCAATTCTGTCATCTTGGTTTAAGCCTAAACCACTCTGTCCATCATATCCTTTGCTTTGCATGATTTTGAAACCCTTTCCATATAGACTTGTAGGAATATGAGCAAGTAAAAGGGGTTCCTCCTCATCTTCCTTATACAGCCAGGAAGTGACATCTTCTGCCTCTACGGCCTCTTTGCTTAATTCACCCCATTTAGAAAAAGTTGTTGTGGGAGGAACATGTATAGTAACCATAGATTGTCTCCTATCTGATGTAGGTAAACTGTATGATTTAGGAGGAATCAAATGGCTAACACAATAAGAAGTCTTCATGTAATATTCTCCACAACCCTTGTCTTGGATCTCAACCCTAGGAGTGGTAGGAAATAAGGGTGAAATAGATGTTCGAGTGAGTGTGGATGGGTCAACATAAGAAGATGAATGGAACGATGAGGCCTCTTGGTTGACTGGCACTTGATGTTGGGGGATCTCTTTTAGATTGGTGCAATACTGGAAGGGATCAGGATCACCATCTATAGTTATTTATGTTCCATTATAAGGGAATTTAAGACGCTGATGATACGTGGAAGGGACTACCTTCATGGCATGAATCCATGGTCTACCGAGCAGAAGGTTATAAGGAAGGGTGAGATCCAAAACCTAAAATTTTGTCTCCATCACTGCAGGACCAATTCTGATAGGAAGTGTTACCACCCCCTTTGATTTTCATTCCTCATCATCATAAGCATTTATGACAATACTTTTGGTCATGTCTATGCATGCTTCTGAGATACCTAATGCCTTAATCAGTTTTAAAGTGCATAGATTTAACCCTGCTCCTCCATCTACCAAAACTCGTCTAACCTTGGTGTCATCAACAAGGACTTCTAGGTGTAAAGGGTCATTATGTATCGTCTTTTAAGTGGCATAGTCTTGTTCAGAAAACATGGCATGGTGATTATTGGTCAAGTAGCCCACCATTTCCTGGAAATGATTGATATCAAGGTCATTAGGGACCATGGTATTCTATAAAGCTTTATCAAGGATAGACCAATGTTCAGGGGAAATACGCAACAATTCCAAGATTGAGATTTGGGCTGGGGTCTTCCCCAACTAATCAAGAAGGTTATATTGTAACTTGGAAGGTTGGGGCATTTGCTGCGATGGAGGGCCTTGAATAGTGAACTTAGTACGACGAGTATTGACCGCACACTTAGGATTGGTATTGATAATAATGGTATTGATATTCTCATCAACGGCATGAAGGTAGTTAATGATTTTTCCACTATCATAGTCATGCTTGATACTCACATAGTTGGCTGACATATTGGTCTTAGTACTCAAACTGAGGACAGCCCCTTTCCCATGGTCATGTAGTGGATCAGAAAATACTTGATGATCAGTGTTTGATGACTTTTGTTTTTGTCCACTAACTTCAATAATTCTCCTTTTGACAAGATCCTGTATGATATTCTTCAATTGTCGAAAGCTTTGTAAGTTATGTCCCTTAGTCCTATGATAGTCACAAAAGGCATTGTCATCCCACCAAGCTGGTTTAAACTGTCCTGGATCATATTGTCTTGGTTCTTGCAGCTATATAAGATTATGTTGTAACAGTTGTTTGAACACCGACTCAATGGGTTCCCCTAAGGGAGTGAACTCACATTTTTGAAATCTTCTCGGTTGTGGACATTGAGTATTTTGGACCAAGTTAGGAGGTTGATTGACAGCATTAATCGTGTTATAAAAAGTATGAGGTCCTTGTAACATGAGGATGGGTCCCGCTTGTAGCGTTTTAACATCAACCACCCCATCATTGGTGACATTTTTGTTGCGAGACCAAAATCTATTTCTGTTAGTGGGGGTGTTTTGTATGATTGGGTTTCTATTGGATGTTGATGTCTTGAGTTCACCCTTTTCAATGAGATCCTTCTCTATCATAACCCCTTTTTCCACTAGTTCTGAAAAAGATGTACAACAATGGACCCATAAGTTACTTCTAAGTTTCGCATTAAGGTTTTCTTGGAACATAGTAACTTTTTATTTCTCAGGTATCTCGACAGGACACCGATTAGCTATAGTCCTCCATCTCTAGAAGAAAGCGATGAATGTTTCCCCTTCGTCTTGTGTTGTGTGACACAAGGTTGCTATGTTTATCTCATGATCTATGTTGAAGGAGAATTGTTCCACAAATTTCTCAACCAGTTCACCCCAAGATCTAATGCCAGAATCTAGACTTGAAAACCATTCTAGTGCAATTCCTACAAGGCTTCTTGGAAACAACCTCATAAGATACGTGGGGTCATAAGTGACATCTATGCATATGGTAGAAAATTCCCTGATGTGTTCTATTGGGTTTCGTTTTCCATTGTACTTAGGAAGATTCGGTATGACATATCTATGAGGGAAAGGTGTCATGTACAATGATCTATCAAAAGGGAATGGGCATATGTCCTTTGGTGAAAATGATTTCTTAGTTGACACCGACATGTTATCCATTTGCATTTGTAAGGCCTGCATTTGTGTTTGTAATACATCAACTTGGGTCAAAGATGTGCTAGGAGGATTATGCGGATCCGAGTATGTATTCAAAAATTCAAAATCTCATGATGGGTTTCGATTAAACGTTGGCATCTGAGGTGGGTTTGGATTCAAAATGTTGGTAAATGTGTTCTGGTCTGGAATCGGCATAAATTGATGTTGACCTGAGACTTGTACGAACGGATTCTGAGTACCACTTTGCAAAAAAGGATTCTGATTCAGAATTGATGTAAATTGGTTTTGACTTGGAATTTGTGCGGACGGATTCTGACTACCAATTTGTGACAAAGGATTTTGATTCAGAATCAATGTAAATGGGTTTTGACTTGGAATCTTTGTGGACGGATTCTAACTACCCATCTGCGAAAGAGGGTTTTGATTGCCATATTGGAAGGAGGGAATGCCCCCTGTTTGTGTAATTCGTGGTATAGTACTAGTGACTTGAACACTAGGTATGGCCATTGACTGTGGTATGGTACTTGTGGTACTACCATTGGGTATAGTCGTTGACTGTGAACTTGTTTCACCAACATAAGGTGTAGAGGCTAAGGTTTTAGACCTTTTATTCCCAACAAGAGGACCAAAGGGAGTAGATGATGAGGCCCCTGTAGTGAAATTAAATCCTGAAGTCATGCTAGATGTACCAAATGGGGACGTATGGACTGTTGTACTCTATGTAGATGTGCTAGATGGCATAGTTGTACTGACCTGAGGTATAGTAGTACTAGCAGTCGTGGTATTTGTCCCTTGTGTAGGTTGAGTTTTTAAGGTGATGATATCAAATCCTGGAGGTAAAGTAGCACCTTCAGCTAGCAATTTGCCTAAAAATCATTGACAATCATTTGCTAGGTACTCATCTACAAAAGAGGCAAACTCAGGGTCTTGTGTGGCAGCCTCTATGTCCTCTACTGCAATATGTCCTTGAGTGTTTCTAGTGGTGAATTTGTCTAATAGAGTCTTATGAGGTCTTGAAGAAAATGGATTGATGAACTCGTTTGGGTTCGACATGTTTTCTCTCTCTCTTCTCTTAGACCTAGTTTCAACCATGTAAGACAAGCTCAATAAGCGAGGTATGCAAAGCTATACCTATGAACAGTATGACCCCAGTGTATGTTTTTGGGATTTTTGTATGCCAAATAAAGGATGTCCTAGGATGACACTAGTCTAGACTCTAAAGATGCAAAGTCTAAGTAAGACCCTAAAGTGATCAATTCTATAAACCTTAAGACAAAGGGACCAACTACCTAAAGTCTAATCAAGGTGTCAATTTAGTTTAAGTCAAGGAACCAATGTAGGACGAGGATCAAGGAAAAGTTGAGTTTCCTAACTAGACTGATGAGCTAGGAGACTCTCTGTAGGACAAAGTATAAGATGATAAGGCTAGGTTCAATGACAAATTTTGTTGACACTATGATTTTTCTAGAGTATAGATGGTGGACTACTCCTAAAGTTTGTAAAAATGACCTTTCTAGAAGTCTAATGCAAGGTAATATGTACCCTAAGATGAAGCTAAACTCCTAACTAAGACAACTATGGTAATGACTAAATGAACCTAAAGGATGAAAAATTGAGCAAATTGTTTCAGGTTTCTATTCAAGGACTGTTTGTGTGAAGACAACTAAAATTGGTGTAATCATTTTTGACTGGACAGTGACTATGAATTCTAGTTTTCTGATAATCAGACAGAGGCATTGTAGGATCTAACATATGCAGTTCAAGTTCACAGTTGCAGTTTTCTAGTAATCAATTGCGTTTCTCTGGTAAAGTTCAATTTGACTTCGACAGATGTAGTTATCCTTTTAACAGATGCAACTCGTACTGACAGATGCAACTCAAAATATTACGCATGTAGTTTTTCCAAAGCAATTGTGAGCTATACTGGCAGATGTGACTGATACTGATAAATGCAGCTCAAACCTAACAGATGCGACTCAGAATATAATGCAAGCAACTCTAAATTTAACAGATGCGACTCTAAAAATAAATTGTGATTTTCTAATGAACAGTTGCGACTCTGTGAATTTTCAGTAACATGAATTTTAAACTGACTCCATTTTCTATGATCAAATTCTGACAATTAAAGACAATCATAAGACAAAGTGTTTTCAGTTTCGACTTTGGACTCAAAGAACATTTAAAGTGATAACAGACAAGCACATCCTAATAGGCCAAAGGCCTAGGGTTTGTATACTTGGTATAGCCCACCTATTATACCCCGGATTGGTGATGAACACCTTTCCTTCTCGAGAGTGGATAGCTTAGGAATTTGGTGGAATTGGCTCCCCTCCACAGCTCATTAACGTCTTTCGAGCACACCAATTCTGAATTCTTTGGGTAATGACCTCCCAAGAACTACTATCTCTACTCAAGGGGATCAATAGTGAGTATCTTCGGGCATGATACTGTACCCTGCACTATACCAAGCAATAGCCACAAATAGGTTGGTCTCTAAAAACATAGGTATTTAGTATGGTCATTCCATTCGTAGGGCATGATCCATGCGGCGTGAGTCCCCTTTCGGATCCATCTCATCAGAATCATACGCATGATTCTTGAACTTTCCCCAAGAATCCTCTTTTATATACTGGTTGGAAGTCCCTCGAGTTCAGGGTGCTACCGGTCTAAGTCATCCTAGGGTGAGTACTTTTTCCCACCAAAACAAGCCTAAGTTCTAGAGTTGGTAACCATTTCTCTTACACCCAGAATTGCATAGATGCACAAGGGGAGAGGATACTTCGATGTACCAAGTAGTAAGGGTGACCAAACTTGTGCTTTCGCATCAAACACAGTAGACACTTGTTAATTTTAACCAAACGAAAGATTTGCTACGCTACTAAACAATCTGTTTCAAAATTAACTAGGGTCTTTGACAAGCATTCTACAGAAAAACTAGTTAGTAATTTTCAAAATTGTCTTCACCAATCATCTTGCAAAAGCTTGTTAACTCCAAAAAGGCCAAATGCTAAAAATCAAATATCAGTAATACAAAAATCAATTAAAAATTTTAGATTTCTGAAAATAGAAATAAAGTTTACCAGACAATTGCATCATTGCACTACCAGTCAGATGCGTCATTTCTTCTTCAGTTGCAGCTTAGTAATTCACTTGCAGTTCAAAAAAATACATATGCGTCATTTTCTCTGTCAGATGCAGTTCAGGAAGCTTCAGATGCATCGTTTCGTATGAAAAACCTGCAAAAACCAAAAATAAAAGATCTACAGATTTGTGAAGATGGTGTCTTCACGTCGGTTTCACCAAATGTAACGCCAAATCAAAGTTGCACAATAGAAAACAAGATCATTAGAAGCAAACATGCATACAATATTAAATCAAAAAATGCAACTTCATTCATTAAGCAACAAAGAACAAAGGAAAGATAAAACGTAAACAAAACTAGAACAATCTCACCAATTTGGAATGTATTTCCATGATTCATCTCGATTGCCCTTCTCCATTTTGCTTGTGTAGTATAATTGCCCTCAGATTTTTTGTAAATTTGTGCAAGTATAGCCTAAGTGATTAGCAAAATATCGAAGATTCAAGACAAAGTGCTCTCAAAAGTCATAAGTTTTTGTGAGAGATTGAAATGAAGAATGACAAATCAATTTATAGAAAATTGATTATTCAAATGACAGGTCAAGATAAAAAGATTAACAAACGGTTGAGATCGACAGATTAGACATGCATTTTGATAACTGTTAGTAGTGACATGAGTGATACAAACTAGAAATAGGATTAAAGATTAAATAAATGATTTAATCTTCAATTCGGCATTCAAAAACATAAGAAATATCTTTGCATGAAAAAGATGAAGATTGATTATAACGACTTTCTGTTCGAATGCATGCACGTGGTTTAATTAATTAAATAAGAATATTTAATTAATCCACATGTACACACAATTGAGTTAGAACTGGACGATTGCATGATCTGACGAAGAGATTACTCGAGACAGCCACTCAGACATTAAATCAAGAGTTAACTGAACAATTAAAATAGATGTTGAGTCGAGTAAAAGTGAATACTTAGATAACTCAGATAATTATCTAAAATATAGAGGAATGCGTTAACATAGAATTAATGAATTAAACAATTCATTTAATTCAAGACTCAATATTTGAAGAATAATTAAATAAAAAAGATTTATTTAATTTAAATGATGAAGGGATTTAAATGAATAATTAAATAAAGAATTTATTTAATTATAGTTGAAATATGATACGGAGTAAATTAAATAATGATCTATTTAATTTAACAAGAAGAATAAGGTTAATTAATAACATAATTAAATAAAAAGCCTTTATTTAATTAATCAGGTAGAATAAAGAAAAGTGTGAATTAATTAAATAATTAAGATCATTTAATTAATAGAAGAAATTAAGACTAGTGAGAATAATTAAATAAAGAATTTATTTAATCATGATCGTGAAGAATAGAAGTAATGAAGAATATGGAAGTCGCAGGCATAAACCAAATTTTGGTGTCTATAGAAACCTTCTTCAGTGGATCTACAATGAAGGATGAAATAAGTCAAGGAGAAAAATGATGGTGTTGAAATTCCTCTAACACCTGAAAAAGAGGAACAAAAAATTGATAATGTACCTAAATCTGAGGATATTTCAAGTAGCTCTAAGAGTTTTGAACAATAAGAACCACAACCTCAACGTTAGCCTATGAGGAGGTCTACATGTGAAAAGCATCAACCTGGTAGGTATGGATTCTCTATGCTAGATTCAAACTATGCCTATGCTTTAATTACTGGCACTAATGAGCCTGTTAAAGAGGCAATTAGAATGTCTGATTCAAACTCTTGGTTGGAAGCCATGAATGAAGAAATGGCATCATTAGAGAAGAATGTAACTTGGAGTTCAATGCCCTTTCCTGAAGGAAGAAAAGTTGGTTGTAAGTGGGTATTTAAGAAGAAGACTGGTCTAAATGGTAGTGTTGAAAAGTATAAAGTGAGGTTGGTTGCAAAGGGATATTCCCAAGTAGAGGGAATTGATTATGAAGAAATATTTTCTCCTATAGCTAAGATGACATCTATCAGATTTCTTTTGTCACTTACAGCAGTATATGACTTGGAATTTGAATAGATGGATGTGAAGACAATGTTTCTTCATGGAGATATTGAAGAAGAAATCTATATGTCCCAGCCTAAGAACTTTGTGGTAAAAGGTAAAGAAAATCTGGTTTGCAAGTTAAAGAAATCTCTATATGGTTTGAAACAAACCCCTAGAATGTGGTACCAGAAATTTGACACATTTGTTTTTTCATTGGGATTTGTAAGATCAAAATCTTATCATTGTGTGTACTACAAGACTAAAAATGATCGTGTTCTTATTATTTCCCTTTATGTTGATGATATGTTGTTCATAGGGAATAGCAAGTTTATGATTTCTGATCTAAAATCTCAATTGTTTACAAAGTTTGAAATGAAAGATCTTGGTGCAGCTAGGTATATTTTGGGGATGGAAATAACCATGGACAGAAAAAGCAGAAAACTTTGGCTCAACGAGATTAAGTATATTAACACTATTTTGGAGAGATTTGGTATGACAAATTGCAAGCAGCTAGTTGTTCCAATTTTGCAAGGAACAAAACTATTTGTTGAAGATTGTCCAAAATCGCCTACTGAGATAAAGGACATGACCAGAGTGTCTTATGCAAGTGCAATTAGCAGCTTAATGTATGCAATGGTCTACACAAGGCTAGAGTTTTCCCAAGCAGTGGGAGTTCTTAATCAATTTATGGTGAATCTAGGAAGGCCACATTGGGATGCTGTGAAAAAAAAATTTAGATATTTAAAAGGTACATCTCAGTATGCTTTGTGTTATCATGGTAACTCATTTGGATCACAGAGTTCTCTCAGGATTCGAGGCTATGTGGATTTTGATTGGGCAAGGGACATTAATAGCTGAAGATCCACCAGTGGATATATTTTCATGTTGAATGGTGGTGCAGTTAGTTGGATGAGTAAGCGGCAAGCTATAGTCACTCTATCCACTACTAAAGTTGAGCACATGGTAGCAACACATGCTTTCAAAGAAGTTGTATGGATTAGATGTTTTTTTTCTAATGTTGGGTTCAATGCAAGGAAAATTTCATTCTTTTGTGATAGTCAAAGTGCTATTTGTTTGGCAAACAATCCAACTTTCCATGCCAGGACGAAACATATTGATGTGCAGTATCATTTTTTACGAGATATGGTGGAGGATGGAAAGGTCAGTTTAGAAAAGGTGGATACTTTGGGAAATGTTGTAGATGCATTGGCAAAGCCCATGAGCACAGACAAGTACAGGTGGTGTGTTAGTTTGATGGACCTTGAATCCTATGGCCTTCATTAACTTTGAGTTTAGAGGAAGCCAATAAGTCTTCGTCAAGTGGGAGATTGTTGGAAAATTGTGCCTCAACTTGCTAGCTTGAATCTCTATTAAAGACTTGGAATTATTTTCCTTTGTTTGGTCTTCTTTGTCAGTCGATCACTGGAGTTCTTAACTTTGTAACCTAAGTCGCGGGGTTCTAAAACTTTCTAACTTGGCGACAGTGTATTGGTTGTGGCATCGTTGTCTTCTTTAACTCTAGAACCTTGTCAGAGAGTTCAGAAGTTTCTTAACTTCCCAATTGGCCAATCTCCTTCATTGTCATTGCATTCGGGAATTCTATAACCTGTTGTAAAGGTTACGAAGTTTGAGTTTTCTATGACTAGGTGACAATGGTATCGGCTTATCGTGGGGATCGGGAAATTCCTAACCTCTATGTGGTAGTTGGAGTTTTCTCTGACTAGGAGACAGTGGTATCATCTTATCTTGGGGATTGGGAAATTCCTAACCTCTACCTGGTGGTTGTGAAGTTAGAGTTTTACGCGACATGCTAATGGGTGTTCACTTTGTTGGAGCCATGTCGATGGTTGTATTGAGGCCACAGATGTACGAGTGAGTGAATAATAAAAGGGCTAACTCGTGGACATGTAAATTCTTCAAGCTTTTGGATTTAAACTATTGATTGTTCATATTCTACACCAATGTCAGATAATGTCGACGGTTAGACGTCTTTGACAGTTTAATGAATTAAATTGGGTTGACAAAATATTCTTGGAGATCGAAGGGTCTTAGGGAGTATGGTGAAACAATGGACCAGTTGGTTTTTGTGTTGGAAGGAAAAAGATTGGTTTCGGTTGAGTGTGTACTGTATGTTGAAAGAGCATTGTAATAGTGTTGTGATTGACTGTGGTCTGTAAGAACTGCGTGATTGGCCCAATTGTAACGTTGTTGTGTAATATTAGAGAAAAAATACTTGTGAAGAAGGGATATGTAACTTTATTGTAATTTCTTTTTATTGTAAATAAAGTGATCTTTCTTTGGTGGTGGGTTTTTCTCCTAAAAGGGGTTTCCCACGTAAATTTGGTGTCCATTCTCTATTGAGATTATTGTCTATTTTGTTTTATCCTTTTACATGTGAATCTTAATAATCTATAATTTGAAATTAAAAGTACTCTTGCATTGTTCCCCTGTTAATTGAGATCAGGAAAGTGATTTCCACACTAGAGTCTTTCCTTACAAAAATAAGTAAAGAAAGTTTTATTATTTTAAAAATCTTAAGAAATATGAAATTTCCAATTAGATAATTGCTTTAAATAATAACTTTCTAATTTTATTCTTTGAGATAATTTCCAACCTCCTAAGTGAATAGAAGAGAATAAATTTAATCTTTTGAAAAAATATCAACCTTCTAAATTATATAATAGAGTGAATTTAAAACTTATTTTTCAACTAACCTCTCCTTTTTGAAATATAACATTCATATTTGTATTCATATTTGATTAATTAATTATTTTAAAATTTATTTCAAATTTTTCTTTACTCAATTTTATTATTAATATTATTCAAAATATATGTATTTTATTAAAAAAAAAAATTATTTTATAAATCTATCATAAATTATTAATAATTCTTTTTAACTGAAACTAAAATAAATTTATTATTAATATATATTATATGATATAATTTTAATTTTTAATTATAAAACATATTTATAAATTTAATTATTAAATATAATTATAAATTTATTATAAAACATAACTATAAATTTTTTATTTATAAAACATTATAATAAATTTAATTTATAAAATAGATGAATTATAATTATAAAACAATTTTAAAGTTTTTTAATAAACTAAAGAAAATTTAGATTTTTAAATACAAAATTTATTTAAACTTTTTTTTTCTAAAAAGCCTTGCGGCCTGCACAAGGTTGCTGCCTATAAAGACCGCGGGCCTATTTATATATATTTTTATTATTATTATTTAATTTTTTCAAAATTAATTCCTTTTAAATAAAAAAAATTATTATATATTTTTATATTATTTCTAATTATTTTTAAAATGAAACTTCTTTAATAAATTACAAAAATTCTTTTCCATAATTTTTTTAAAAAACAATTCAATATTACTTAAATAGAATTTGGTAAAGAATAAATAGATAAATTTTCCTAAAATATAAAAAAAAAAATAAGTAAAATAAATAAAATTTCAATGTAATTAAATAACATTTCAACTAAAAATTTTAGTGAATTTCTTTTGAAAAAAAAAATCTCAATTTTAAATAATTTTTTTTAAAAAAAATTGATGAAATTTTCTTTAAAATAGCATTTGAAATAAAGTTCTTTCTAATTTTTTTAAAATAAATTAAGGTCCGATGAAAAGGAATAAACTTACCTTAACACTAATTGACTATCAAGGATTCTAAACTTTATTGTTGTTTTGAAAGAACGTGGGAGTCATATTTGTAGAAAATGAATGTGGATTCAACGGTCGAGATTTGAAGGTGAAAATTGAAGGTCGAGATCAAGGAAGCGAAGGGGAAAGTTTCCATTCTAACTCATGGGAGATAATAACTAATTTTTAGTTTAAAAAGATGGATAATGGTGCACATGAGGTTTCCCTTTTTATGTGTAGTTTAAACATGAAGTTACCAAAAGGAGGGTAGTTAACTCATAAAGGAAAGTTTAAATTCTAAAATGAAATGGAGTTAACTTTAATAAGAGACGAGACTCCAAAGAAGAATAGAAGTTGAGGGAGCAAAAATATAGTAACTTTTAAATATAATAAAATTTATTTATTATTTCCATCATAATTTGAAAAAGATGCTCATTCCATAATTTAATTTTTGCATCATATGTTTTAATTAGTTTTCAAAGTATCTAATTGATTTTCTAAATAATTTAATTCATAAATCTATAATTTAATTTTTCCTTAAGTTTTAAATTCCATAATAGTAAAATAAAATAATTATTATTAAATCAACTTAACTTAATAACTAAGAATTTCTTTTTCAAATGTTATAAAAAGAGGGTTGTGACATTATTGTACTTCACTCCCATTGAATAAGTGATCGAGTTTTCCTTATTGCATTTCATATAGCCCATTGAGAAGTGGAAGTAGCTAGCTTTGCCACTAAGTACTTTAGTTTCTCTATTGGTTGGCTTGCTTCCAATAGCTTTGCTTGTTTACTTTTTAGCATTATTATTACTCACCCCAATGAGGAAGTGGTAGCATATAAGTTTAATTGTAAGCCAACCACTGTATGCTCTCACCTTGCCCACACTGGAATCTAGGTGATTAGAAAGTGGGAGGTGATCATTTTAGTTAGCATTGTTACATTCAAATCCCTTACACTATATGCTCTCACCTTGCCTTCTCTGAGATTTGGGTGATCAGAAAAGTGAAGGATTGCTTCCATTTTTCTATCATTTCTTTGTGGCTAATGCTAACGAGTGCAAGTTGTGAAGTTTTTTTAGAAAAAAAAGGGTGGTATTTTACAAGTGGTATTAGAGTGGTCATCTTTCCAACATGTGCTTTCAGTGCTTACAGTTGACAGGAGTTCTCTATAAGTGGTAGAGAAATTAGATAATACAATAGAGAGCAGAAGAGACAACAGTTTTAGACACCATCAGTTCTCATTGAGGGGACATTTTTTAGAGGTTCTCAAAAACTATGATAAAGCAGTAAAGAATATGGTAGAAAAGGATAAGGGACTAGCCCAAGAAGAGATCCTAGATGTTAGAGCTGGGAGAAAGTTTGATTGTATTAGTGAAATGATGTCATAGTTGTTGGATAAGATGAGCCAAAACATCACTCCTCCACCTCAATGCCAAAATAGTGAGACTAGTGCCTCAAACATCAACCACAATGGTGGACAAAGTGGTCATACTATTGAAATGACTAGAGGATCTACTCATAGAGCTATCCAAACTACCTTTACTCGAAGGGAGGAACCACCTACTAAACCTAAAGTACCAATGCCTAATGAAGTGAGGAATAGCTACATGAAATATGTTTCCCTTCTAGCAGAGATCTGTGAGATTCTATCCTTGGACCAATATAGAAACCAAAAGAAGAAGAGAGGAGGCAGAAGAAATGAGAATCATGATCCTATGCCTCTAATGGATTTCCATCAAGTCCTTGGAAAGGTTACCTTGGCCCATTTTGATGGGAGTGATAATTTTTTGGCAAGATCATGGGTCTAGAAGCTCAATAACTAGCTCTCATTGAGGCCAATGCCATAAAAACATGCCATCAAGTTTGCTACTCTACGTTTAGATGGGGCTGCCCATGAGTGGTGGTATCATGGTTTGGTAACTCTTGGCCATAACCTCATTGTTACCTAAGATGATTTCACTAACAAACTCACTGAAATATTTGACACCAAAGGTCTTGAGGTGAAATTTTGTGAGCTTGCATAGCTGAAACAACATGGCTCACTAGATACTTACATTTTAGAATTTTAGAGGCTTTCCATGATGGTTCCAAACATCACTGACAGGGGGCTTGTAGTTCTATTTTTAGAGGGACTAATGGAACCATTGCAGGGGTGGGTGAAGGATTTTGACCAACCAACACTTGCAAAAGCAATCAAGAAATCTAGAAGTACGGAGTTGGTTGCCCCAAGGCCAAAATTTTAGTCCAAGCCACTTTTACATAGAAGGGATTAGAAGATTTTTCACAAAGATTCAAATCAAACCAAGAATTTCCCTTCTCAAATGGATGATGATTTTCACAATGAGATCAAAAGAAAGAAAATATGCTTCACTTGTAAGGAATCGTGGGCCCCAGGACACAAGTGATTAGAAAGAGGAAAATCTCATCATATGGAGGTGTATCCTATTGATGAATCAACATCTAATTTTTCATAATAGCAATCTAATATGGAGGAAAAATAGGATGAAGAGGCTCTAGAAGAGGTAGAACACTGTGAAAGTGAGGGTGCAATTTCCCAACTTTCTAGCTTTCAAAAGAATGAGTCATTCAGAGTTCGTGGAGTGTTTGGAGGGTAGCATATTGTTTCTCTAATTAATATTGGAGCAACATGTAACTTCATTAATGAAGGATTTTTTGCAAAGAGAATCCTTAAGATAGAATAATTTGAAGGTTTCAAGGCTATGGTGGTTTATGGATTTACTATCACTTGCACTCACAAGATCTCTAACATGTCAATCTAGTTGGGTAACTATGAAGTCAAAGATGACTTCTATGTTGTGAACATTCGTGATACTAATGTAGTGCTTGGTATTTAGTAACTGCAATCTCTTGGTGATATCATTTTGAACCTTTAGACCATGGAGTTAAAGTTCACATTAGAAGGGAAGAAGGTGGTTTTGAGAGGGATTTCAAATGGAGGCCCTCGTATTGTGTCATTCAAAATGATGGAAAGGTTGATTCATCATAACCAGGTTGAGTGGGTAACAGAATGTTTGATCATGCCTTCTAATCCAAAAGAGGGTAAGAAACATTACCATCCTGATGTGTAGTCCTTGATCATAAAATGGAGTAAGGTGTTTGGCTACATACCTCTAGGGAGACCTCCTGAAAGGGGGATTGAGCATGTCATTGAGCTTGAAGAAGGTACCAAACCTATCATAACTGCTCCATACAGATACCCAAAGAGGAAAAAATATTAGATAGAGAAGGCCATCAAGGAACTCTTTGACATGGGTGACATTCACCCAAGAAAGATTCCCTTTGCTTCTATAGTGTTTTTGGTGAAGAAGAAGGATGACACTATACATTTGTACATAGACTATCGGTCCCTCAACCAAAAGACAATAAAAAATCAATATCCTATTTTGAGGATTGATGAGCTCATTGATGAGCTAAATGGAGTTCTCTACTTCTCTAATATGGATCTAAATCAGGATACCATCATATCAGAATGAGAGAAGCAAATATTGATAAGACTGCCTTTAGATGACATTTTTAGCATTTTTATTTTCTATTCATTCCTTTTGGGTTGACTAATGCACCCACAACCTTCTAGTCTTGCATGAATGAGATATTCCAAAAATAGTTGAGGAAGTTTGTGCTTATCTTCTTTGATGACATCCTCATCTACAATAAATCATGGAAAGAACATCTTAAGCACTTGGAGGAAGTTCTTAGCATCTTGGAGTCAGAATCATTGTTTGCAAAGGAGTTAAAATGTGAATTTGGAATGACCAAGCATCTCTATCTTGGTCATGTGATCATCTCTAAAGGGGTCAGTGTTGATCAAAAGAATATTAAGGCTATTTTGGATTGGCCTCCACTAGAAAACCTCTCTCAATTGAAGGGTTTTTTGGGGCTTTGTGGATTCTAAAAAAGATTTGTGAAGGGGTATTCTTATATGGATGCTCTTCTCACAAATCTTACCAAAAATGGGGCATTTGCATGGTCAGAAAAAAGCACAACAAGCTTTTGATCGATTCAAATAGCTTATGAGTTCATGTCCCATTTTGGCTATATCGGACTTCTCCAAGTCATTTGAGTTGCAGTGTGATGCTTCTGGAGAAGTTTTTGGTGCTATCCTAATGCAAGAAAAATATCCTATTATTTTTTAGAGCAAAAAATTGAGGTGTGTAAAGAGGACATGTTTTATCTATGAAAAGGAGATGCTTGCTATTATGCACACCTTGGCTAAAATCAAGTAGTATTTGGTGAGGAGAAATTTCATTGTGAAGACTGGTCACAATAGTCCTAAGCACTTAATGCATTAGAAGGATCTTAATGATAGACAATAGAAGTGGGTGAGTAAGCTCCAAGCTTATGATTTTGACATCGAGTATGTCAAAGGGAAAAATGACATTATGGTTGATACCTAGTCAAGAAGGCCACACTTGAGTTCATTGGTGGAGATCACTTCTGATTAGAAGGAACAAATTATTGTAGAGTATGCCAAGAATTCATTAGCTACTAGTATATTTGATGGCACTTTGCATGACGAGAGGTACAAGTTGGTTGATGATTTGATATAGTACAAGGGTAGAGTCTTCTTGGTACCAGAATCAAAGATCAAAATGAAGGTTCTCCAATCATTTCATGACATTCCCTTGACTGGTCACCAAGGTAATTTCAAAACATATAGGAAAATTCTAGAGAGATTTTCATTGAAGGGCCTCAAGGATGATGTCCTTTGCTATGTTAAGTAGTGTCCTATCTTCCTACAAAACAAAAATGAGTATACATTTCCAACTAGTTTGTTGCAGCCCTTACCCATTCCCAATCAAAATGGGAAAGTATCTTTATGGACTTCATCATGGGGTTGCCTAAGGTGCAAGGGAGAGATTGCATCTATGTTATTATTGATAGATTGATAAGTTTTCTCACTTTTTTTTCCATTACTAGCTCATTTACAATAGCTCAATTTGTTGATTTGTTCCTTAGAGAGGTGTTTAGATTGCATGGGATGCCTAAGAACATTGTAAGTGATAGGTACAACAAGTTCCTAAGTAATTTTTTGTGGGATATTTTCATAACATTGCTCACTCCAAGCACTAGTTATCACCCACAGATGAATGGGAAAATTGAGATTGTGAACAAGTGGTTGGAAGGTTATCTTAGGAACTATGTTTGAGGATAGTAGAAGGTTTGGGTGAGATAGATTCATTTGGGGGATTATTTCTATAACTCTTCTTACCACATATCTATCAAAATTGTAATATTTGGTTATGGAGATAGCCACCCAAGATCTAAAGTTCTATGAAAAGCACAAAATACTCAAAAAATCAATATGACAAGAATAAATTGTATTCCTATTAATAAATGCAAATAAAATTAGTATACAATGTGAGAGAGATCCTTGGTTATATAGCCAAGGTGAGATGTAGGATTAGAAAATATCATGACAAGTGTCTTAATCCTATGACATGAGACAACTAATGATGAATCACCTAGGACATAATGATAAACATCAACATAAGATTATGACAAGTCTCTTAATCTTATGATATGAGAAATAAAATGATAAAATCCTATGTGAAACATAAGTAACTTAAGTGATAGGATGTGAAAGGGACCTAATAGTGGAACTAGTTAGGTATATCCCTATTCACACCAACACCCCCCCTTAAGTGAAGCTTAGGGGGAACATGCAAAGATGGGTCTCAAATACTAGGCTTGATGAGGTACCCATGTACAAATGCAATGAAATATCTCACAACTAGGGATTAGGAGAAAACCATATGGGAAAAAATCCTCCCCAAAAGAGAAAAAACAAGAAACAACTCTCAAAAAAATGAGGACAAAATGGTGCAGGAGCACCCATAGGTTACCATAGGTTGTCTAGAAGGTCATGTTTTGGCAATTTGTTTAGGCCAACTTATCTCTATTCATGTTCATTTATGGTTGTGCCTTAGTGGCATTTTTGATTGGGTGTTGATAATTTGATGAAGGTCATGTTGACCATTGGATATGCTTAAGGTTTTTGCACAAGTGAGGTTTTGGCCTTTTAGACCTTTTAGGAGTTTCTTTCCAAGTTTTTGAAAAATGTTTGAAAATTTTGCTCAATTGGAGCTACAAGCGGCCAAGAAGATTCAAGGAGAGGATAACTGATTTGGGTGACCTATTTAGGGTGACTTCGACATGGGAGAAAGGTTGGAAGCATTCGATGTAGTTCTGAATTTTTGAATTCAAGAGAAAATGGTTGAGTTTGTGTGTGCAATTTTTGGCTTTTGTTTGCTTTGAGAAGTTGCTTTAGTGGAGTAGGTCAGCACTGTAATTTTTGTATTATGTAGGTTAGAAGCTCTTAGAATACTGTGTGGCGTTAATTCAATTTGTTGTTAAGTTTCCAAGAACTGTTTATAGATAATTTTCTTTCTTACAATTGTTGGTCTAACAGGAAGTTTGAAGAAAATGGAGGGTTAGATCACATTCCCACTATACATATTGTACGGACCCTTATGGAATTGTGACTAGACTCCATGGGTGTATATATAGTAGGGTTAGGAGTCCTTGTTAGCATTGGAATCACTGTGGGAATCTTCTTCTAGGTGAGCTAGAAAGTGTCTAGTTAGGGAAGACAAAAAGTGCAGAGCACTTGATTTGCAGGGGTGACCATTTCTTGACAAGTCACGGTATGGAGAGGGTAGATAAGTGCCTTTCCAAGACATAGCATGGAGGAGGAAGCTCCATCAATCCATCTAGTGTGAGGTATACCTAACAGTTTGTAGTGAAGTCAGGGAAGGGTTTGTAAAGGCCTAATTTTGGCAAAAAATTGGGTTAAGCCTTTGTACGGACAGTTGAGGGCCAAGATCCCAAAATTCCTTAAGAGGTGGGTATATGAACTAGGAATCCCAAGAAAATATTGGGGTGTTCTTGGAAATTTTTGGAGAACAAACCTGTTTTCTCAGAGGAGGCCTAATTGGGGCTCCTAGGGCTAGTAGCCTTTTAGGCCTAAATGAGGGTTTGGTGGAAGCAACTAGGAAATGGAGTTAGGTGGACCCTCAAGAACCAAATTAGGATGGATTGAAGTCATTAGAAACACATCCACACCCTTGCAAAGCTAAATTCAAGATTTTGGAGGATTGTAGCCTTTAGGGTGGATTAAGGGCTAAGGATAGAGTTTCAAGATTGCACCAAGTCTTGACTTGGTAGGAGGATCTAAGTTGATAGTTGGGTTGGCAAGGAGAAATCAGGGGACCCTAATAAGGAAGAGGTCCTATGGGTTTCAAGTGGTGGAGTGAAACACCCTAGAGGTCTTCCAAGCAAGACCCAGAGCATGAAATAGTGATTGTTTCATCCAACCTCCCTATCAGATTGGTATTAGAGCAACAAAATATTTGGGATAGAATATTATATGTCAAAGATTGAGTCTAGTGGTTCTACAGACATGGTGAAAAATGCAGAATTGGCCAAGAAGGTCGAAGACCAGGAGGAAGACAATAGGCTATTGAGGGAAAGAATAGCCCAACTTGAGCAAGCAATGAATAATGTGCAAACCAAGACTGATGAGGTTAGTGATAGGTTGGAAGGTAGGGTACCCAAGAGTTAAGAGGTTGTAGAGGAAGAAAAGATCCCTGAACCTGACCCTGTTTTGCAAGAAGAGCCTTTCTTGAAGGCATTGAAGGCATACCACTTTTTAGTGGGAAAATAGAAGCTGATCTAGTCATGGATTGGATAGAGGGAATGGAAAACCATTTTGAATGTGATGGATTCATTGAAGCATAGAAGGTGAAGGTGGTAAAGTCAAGATTAAGAGGTTCTTCCTTGACATGGTGGAAGTTCATTCAGACAGAGAGGGAAAAGGAAGGCAAGAAGCCTATTTCTACCTAGAAGGGAATGGTTACCAAAGTGAGAGAAGCATACATGCCAGATGATTATGAGATTCAGTTGCATAAGAAAAGATAGAGCTTGAGACAAAGAGACCAAGATGTGAATTCATATACTGAGGAGTTTCAAAAAAAATTTATGAGGTCTAATGTTTTAGAGGATGAAATTCTTAAGGTGGCTAGGTACCTTAACGGCTTGAAGTGGAACATTCAAGAGGAGATGACTCTTCTAAGTCCCAAAACAGGGCACCAATGCTATCAATTGGCTATAAATATTGAAGAGAGGAGTAAGAGGAAACAAGACCAGGCTTCTAAGAGCAGAGGTAAAGGAAGAGATCAAAGAGGACATAGAGGTGGATACCAAAGTAGAGGGACTGAACAAAGAAGTCAGGGAGAGTCTAAACTCATAGAGCATGGAAGTGAAACAACTTCTAGAGGAGGTTATGGAAGAGGTAGAGGACCTCAAGGAGGTTCAAATAGAGGAAGAGGAGCAGGCAGAAGTAACTCATACTTTGCTAGTATGAAGTGTTACAACTGTGGTCAAGTAGGACATCGAACTTATAGGTGCCCGGAGAAAGCATATTCATCAAATATAGAAAAGAGAGTAGCATATGCTCAAGAGGACACCATGAGTATCAAGTCACCAGAGGTTAGTCACATAGAGTCATAAATGGGGGAGAACTTGATGTTTAGCAGGGTTCTAATCAGACAACCAGTCAAAGAAGAGCCAAAGCAAAGGAGAGCCTTATTCAGGGTAAGATGCAAAATACTTGGGAAGGTGTGCAAGGTTATAGTGGATTCAGGGTCTATTGATAACATTGTCTCTGAGGAGGTAGTGAGGAAGTTGAAGTTGGAGAAAGTACCCCACACTAACCCTTACAAGGTGACATGGTTGAACAAAGGGCAGAGTGTTCTTGTAAATGAGCAGACAACGGTGGAGTTCTCCATTGGAGGGTACAAGGACAAGTTGATTTGTGATGTGTTACCCATGGATGCATGCCATATTCTATTGGAAATACCATGGTAGTATGATAGAGGAGCCATCTATGATGGAAAGGAGAACAATATCTCATTCAAGAAGGATGGAAAGACATTCAAACATCAGTCACTATCAAATGAGGAAGAAGAATAGTCAAAGACCCCTAGTGTCTTGTTAAGTAGTGGCAAGGAGTTTATCAACACTCTACAACAAGGAGGGGAAGGATATGTGGTCATGGTGCAACCCAAGGAGGAAGATAAGACTAAGAAAATATTCATACCAAAAGCAGTCCAGAAGTTGTTTGAACAGTTCAAGGATATAGTTAGGGATGGAACACCTGCAAACTTACCTCCAAAGAGATCCATCAGTCACCAAATTTACTTCATACCAGGGGCTTCATTGCCAAACAAAGCAGCTTACAAGCTTACACCAGAACAAAACCTAGAAGTAGGTAGACAAGTACAGGAGTTGTTAGACCAAGGACTAATTAGGAAGAGCATCAATCCGTGTGCAATACCAGTGGTCTTAGCAACCAAGAAAGGTGGTAAGTGGAGGCTATGCACTGATTCTAGGGCTATAAATAGAATTACAATTAGATATAGGTTCCCTATTCCTAGGATTGAGGATTTAATGGATTGTCTTGGAGGAGCTCAATATTTCACCAAGTTGGATCTCAAGAGTGGATACCATCAGATCAAAATCAAAGATGGGGATGAGTGGAAGACAACCTTTAAGACAACTAATGGGTTATATGAGTGGAGAGTGATGACATTTGGCCTCTCAAATTCCCATAGCATATTCATGAGGCTCATGAATGAAGTGCTTAAGGACTTCACAGGTTTATTTGTGGTGGTATATCTAGATGATATACTCATCTTTAGCAAGACAACAGAAGAACATCTAAAGCACGTGGAGTTGGTTCTTAAAATATTGCAGGAGGAGAGGTTAGCCATCAACCTAGAAAAGTGTGAGTTCTTCAAACAAGAGCTTGTGTATTTGGGGTTTGTAGTATCCTAAGGATCATTGAAGATGGACCCAATCAAGGTGGAAGCTATCCTAAATTGGCCTACACCGACCACCGGGACAGAGGTAAGGAGTTTTCATGGGTTAGCTCAGTTTTATAGGAAATTTATAAGGAACTTTAGTGGCATATGTGCACGAGTACTTGATACAATCAAAGGTGACCTAAAAACTAAGTTCAAATGGACTCTTGAAGCTGAGAAGGGTTTTGAGAAATTGAAACAAGAAGTGGCAACTCAACCCATCCTTTTGTTACCTAGTTTTGATAAGTTATTCACTGTGGAATGTGATGCTAATGGAATTGCAGTAGGAGGAGTAGTAAGCCAAGAAGGTAGACCTATAGCTTTCTTTAGTGAAAATCTCAATGAAGCTAAGAAAAATTATTCTACCTATGACCTAGAACTATATGCTCTAGTATAGTCACTTAGAAAGTGGAGGCATTATCTCTTGCCTAAGGAGTTTGTAGTGTTTACTGATAACTAGGCACTTAGCTACATCAACACACAAGAAAAGTTGAACAATAGACATTTGAAATGGATGGAATAACTCCAAGCCTTCACTTTTACTATCAAGCACAAGAAGGGACAGTTGAACAAGGTGGAAGATGCATTAAGTAGGAGGTTGTTGATAGTGCAAGAGATACAAATAAAGAGTATTGGGATAGAAATCTTCAAGGTTCTCTATGGAGAAGATGAAGACTTCTCAGAGGCATATAAGGTATGTTCTAATTTTGAGAATCACTTTCATAGTCAATTCTCAGAGTATACATTGCAGAGTGGACTTTTGTCCAAGGGGAATCAGTTATGTGTTCCAAAAGGTTCAATGAGAGATAATCTCATCTAGGAGAAGCACAATGGTAGTCTCAGTGGACATTTTGGTACCAACAAGACACTGTAATTAGTGTAGAGGTTCTATTATTTTCCCAAGTTGCCAAGGGATGTCAGAAGGTATGTGGAGTAGTGTGTAGTTTGTATGAAATCCAAGTGGGGAGCTAGTAATGCAGGTTTGTATCAACCCCTACCTATTCCCAATAGACCATGGGAATGTATTAGCATGGACTTTGTGGTAGGACTCCCTAAAATCAAGACAGGGTTTGATAGTGTCTATGTGGTGGTAGATAGGTTCAGTAAAATGAGTCACTTTGTTCCTTGCAAGACCACCCATCATGCTAGCTATATTGCTCATCTCTTCCTTAAAGAGATTGTGTGGATCCATGGATTGCCATTGAGCATTGTCTCAAACAGGGATGTGAAGTTCATGAGTCATTTTTGGAAGACTCTATGGAGTAGATTAGGTACTAGCTTGTCTTTTGGATCATCCTACCATCCTCAGACAGATGGACAAATTGAGGTGATAAATAGAGTTTTAGGTAACCTTCTCAGGTGCCTCACCAAGGAGTATGGATAGACATGGGACTTGGTCATATCACAAGTTGAATATGCCTACAATGACAGTGTGAATAGGACCATAGGTAGAAGTCCTTTTGAAATAGTGTATGGAATGCACCCAAGATGTGTGTGTGAACTTAGGGATTTAGGAGATATGGAGCATAGGAGTGGCCATGTTGAGGATTTCTCTTAGACCATGAAGGAGATTCAGGAGCAAGTGAAGAAGACAATTACAGAGGCTACTCACAAACTGAAAGCTAAGGTGGATATGTCTAGGAAAGATCTACAATTTGTAGTAGGGGACTATGTCATGGTCCATCTCAACAAATCTAGGTTGCAGAAAGGAACATCAACAAAGTTGTAGATGAAGAGAGTGGGACCATGTCAGGTGTTGCAAAATATGGAAATAATGCCTACAAGGTGGAGCTACCTACAGACTTAGGAATTTCACCAGTATTTAATGTGGCTGATCTGATCAGGTATAAAGGACCAGTCACTGACTTGGATCAGAAAAGTGTGGATGTCTTGAAGGATGTAACATAGCCTTACCTCCTATAGACATGCTACAAGCAGAGAGGATCTTGGAATCAAGGGTGAAGAAGTCTACCCGACATAAGGAATACATGGAACATCTCATCAAATGGAAGGACAAACCAGAATCTGAGACTACATGGGTGGATGAAGCTCAGTTAAAGAAGAAGGGTATTGACTTATCTTTGATCTCTCCCCACATTCCTTAGTGTTTGTGCAGAGGGGGCGAGAATGGTGTAGGAGCACCCATAGGTTACCATAGGTTGTCTAGAAGGTCATGTTTTGGCAATTTGTTTAGGCCAACTTATCTCTATTCATGTTCATTTATGGTTGTGCCTTAGTGGAATTTTTGATTAGGTGTTGATCATATGATGAAGGTCATGTTGACCATTGGATAGGCTTAAGGTTTTTGCACAAGTGAGGTTTTGACCTTTTAGACCTTTTAGGAGTTTATTTCCAAGTTTTTGCAAAATGTTTGAAAATGTTGCTCAATTGGAGCTACAAGCGGCCAAGAAGATCCAAGGAGAGGATAACTAATTTGGGTGACCTACTTAGGGGTGACCTCGACATGGGAGAAAGGTTGGAAGCATTGGATGTAATTCTAAATTTTTGAATTCAAGAGAAAACGGTTGAGTTTGTGTGTGCATTTTCTAGTTTTTTTTTGCTTTAAGAAGTTGCTTTAATGGAGTAGGTCAGCACTATAATTCATGTATTATGTAGGTTAGAAGCTCTTAGAATACTATGTGGCATTAATTCAATTTGTTGTTAAGTTTCCAAGCACTGTTTGTAGATAGTTTTCTTTCTTACAATTGTTGGTCTGACAGACAGTTTGAAGAAAATGGAGGGTTAGATCACATTCCCACTATACATATTGTACAACCCCTTTGGGAATTGTGACTAGACTCCATGGGTGTATATACAGTAGGGTTAGGAGTCCTTGTTAGCATTGGAATAATTGTGGGAGTCTTCTTCTAGGTGAGCCAGGAAGTGTCCAGTTAGGGAAGACAAAAAATGTAGAGCACCTGATTTGCAGGGGTGACCATTTCCTGACAAGTCATGGTGTGGAGAGGGTAGATAAGTGCCTTTCCAAGACATAGCATGGAGGAGGAAGCTCCATCAATCCATCTGGTGTGAGGAATACCTAACAGTTTGCAGTGAAGTCAGGGAAGGGTTTGTAAAGGCCTAATTTTGGCCAAAAATTGGGTTAAGCCTTTGTACAAACAGTTGAGAGCCAAGATCCCAAAAAATCCTTGAGCAGTGGGCATATGAACCAGGAAACCCAAGAAAAGATTGGGGTGTTCTTGGAAATTTTTGGAGAACAAACCTATTTTCTTGGAGAAGGAGGCCTAATTGGGGCTCCTAGGGCTAGTAGCCTTTTAGGCCTAAATGAGGGTTTGGTGGAAGTGACTAGGAAATGGAGTCAGGTGGACCCTCAAGAACCAAAGTAGGATGGGTTGAAGTCATTAGAAACACCTCCACACTCATGCAAAGCTAAATTCAATATTTTGGAGGATTGTAGCCTTTAGGGTGGATTAAGAGCTAAGGATAGAGTTTCAAGATTGCACCAAGTCCTGACTTGGTAGAAGGATCTAAGTTGATAGTTGGTTTGGTAAGGAGAAATCAGGGGACCCTAAGAAGGAAGAGGTCCTATAGGTTTCAAGTTGTGGAGTGAAACACCCTAGAGGTCTTCCAAGCAAGACCCAGAGCATGAAACAGTGATTGTTTCATCCAACCTCTCTATCACAAAACCTCGTGTGAGGAAAAATTCCCCCCTAGAAGATAGAATGAAGAAGACCAAGTGACCCCGCCTGAGAAACATCTTGCACCCCTAAGAGAGCTCAAAAATGGTGATACTTTCTCTTAGTGAATATTTTTGTGAAGATATTGGCAACCCACTCTATTGTAGGACAATACTGCAAATCAATGACCTACTCCTATATCAGCTCTCTGATGTAGTGCATATGGATCTCAATGTGTTTGGTCCACTAATGTTGAACCAAATTCTTCAAGATCTGAATAGCACTTTGATTGTCACAATTCAAGATCTGAATAGCACTTTGGATTGTCACAATGGCAGTTGACTACATGGGGCCAAAACCAAGATGAAAGTTGTAACAAAAAGTGGACTTATGATCATCAAGATTTCCTATCCAATCAAAGTCAATATATCCAAGCAAGTTGAGTCATGTACTTGTTGCATAGTGAATCCCATAATTTGGAGTATCCTATATGTAATGCAAGATGTGTTTTAAAGCTTTACAATGAAGTTCATGTGGTTCCTGCATGAAGCATGAAACCATTCCAATCATAAAATAAATATCAAGGTGTGTGTGAGTCAAGTAGATGATAATATTATCAAGAGAAGAAAGGAGTCCATCTTGGAAAACTAATCTTGAGGGGCCTGCTTGAGGTCGTAGAGAGACTTTCATAATTTGCAAACCAAAGAAGAATCCTGAATAAATCCCTATGGCTTCTCCATTTAAATATCCTCTACAAGATCTTCATGAAGAAATTCACTCTTCACATCCATCTAATGGACAACCCATCCATGATCTATAGCAATGGAAAGAGTCAAGCGAATGGAGTTCATCTTAGCAATAGGGGAAAAGGTTTCAATGTAATCAATACCGAGAACCTATGAGAAACCTTTGGCCACAAATTGTGCTTTGAAATTTTCCATAGTTCCATCCACTTCATATTTGGTCTGATAGATCCACTTACATTGAACTATTTTTCTTCCCTTAGGAAGAGGGACTAAGTCCCATGTTTGGTTCCTCATCAAGGAACTATACTCTTCCTCCATTGTTGAATCCCACTCAAGAATTCTTGATGCTTCCTTAAATGATTGTGGATCTGAAGCAATAGAAATGTAGATATGTGGAAGATCTTGATGTTGTGACTAAGTCCTTCAAGTTTCCATAGGATCCCCAACTATATTGCTCATTAAATCGAGAGTCTCTCGATTCCAACGAGGTCATGAAGATGATGGGGATGAACGACGAGAATCCTCAACCCTAGAATGTGAGCCCCGCGAAGGTGCTACCCTACGATTTGGAGGTGAGGTGGAATTATCTGAGTCACTATCATCTGAGTCCACTATGGAGGAAGGATGGGGAGGATCAAAGGTCAAGCTAAGAGAGCTTTCCTTAAAGTGAGCAGTCCTCTCAATGAAGAGATCATGTGTCTTTGACACCATTTAATAAGAGCCAATTATGTCCCATTTTATGCCACATTTTAGCCTATTTCATATACCTTCATATCCACTTCCACATTCCATTTCCATTCCATATCATACTTTTCAATGCAAGGATACTGGTATGGGACAAATTACACTTGATCCATGAAGAATCAAAGCATAATGGAGTCACCAATACTCAAATCTCAACAAGATCGATCAAACAAGATTAAAACTTGTAACTATGGGAAATATTCAAGTTAGCAGATTAGTGCATGAATAAATAGAAACCTGAAGTAAACAATGAAGTACAAAGGAGGAAATAACATGAAAACAAAGAAAGATATTACCTAGTGTCTTCAACCTCCATGATTGACCTCCATTGCACCTTCTCTATTTGTTGCAATATGTAGTTTTCCCTTAGATTTTGTGTGAGCAACCTATGACTATGCCAAGACCTAAGCAAATGTTGAAGGATTTAATCACAAATGCTACACTATGCAACTATGCAACTAGTAAGCAAGACTAAAGTATTCCTAAAATGCCAAAATGCCAATAGATGAAGTATGCCTAAGAAAATATTGCATGAGATGTAAATGAAATCAAGAGCATGAGAGATGTGCAAATGAGACCAAAATTGGAATTTTATAGAAAATGTAATTTTGGATGAATGGCCAAGATTGAAGATTGACAAATGCCCTAGAATCAATCGATAAGATTCAATGTGACAACCCACAATTAGGGTTAGGGAAACATTAGGGAAAATTTGAAATGAATAGACAAGATTTGATTTTAGAAAATCAAATCAAGGGTTGAAAATGCATGTGACAAGGAGATAAGAATCGCACATAAAAAGAGAAAGCTGGAAAATCAAATAATATTAGAAATTACTTGATTTATGGAGGAAAAAAGCTATTTTGAATTAAAAATTAATTTAATTCAAAAAGGTGAGGTCATGTGACAGTAAATAATTAATTTGAATTATTTGCTAAAATTAGAAAGTGGGACCATTTTAAATAAATAATTTTATTTAAAATTGGGAAAATGCCAAAGTGGACAATAATTAAATAAATTAAAGAATTTATTTAATTATGAGAAGACATTTAGGAATTAATGAATTATTTAAATAAATAAATAAAATTTATTTATTTAAATAATCAGGAAGAATTAATGGACCAAGATAATTAAATAAACTTAAGAATTTATTTAATTATGGAAAGACATTAGAGAATTAGTGATGCATTTAAATAAATAAATATAATTTATTTATTTATTTAAATAATCAAGAGGAATAAAAGACATGAATTGATTAAATAATTATGAATTATATAATTAATAGTTGAAAGTGGACCAAAGGACATAATTAAATATTTTAAGTATGTTAGGAGGAATATGACGAAAATAGAGCTTACAAGTCTAGGTCATTTTTATGTGTCTACATTTTTTCCCTCTTTCTCATAATGTAGCCTGTTGCATTGTCACAGAAAATTTAGTCAAAAACATGACCCAACGAAGGTACAGAGTATCTATGCCCCCTTGGGAAAATTTGCAAATTTTGGCCCAGTGACAGAAAAATTTGGAAAGTGTCCCAACAAGCTAATTTGATGACTAGACGAGCAATGACACAACCGGTTTCATATTTTGACATGTTTAAAGTAGTCAATGGACCATTCAAAGTTGGTCAAAAGAGCCTCCAGTAATAAATTTTTTTCAAGAAAATCCCACTTTGACCTTATAAACAGGTTGAAAATGGGTAAAAGTCAATTCATTTTCACTTTCACACTAGTAAATTTGGAGAGCTCGGAGCTAAGAGACCTCATGCAAAGATGGTGATTCCCGTGACCAAGCACCACAGATACATCATCTAGACCTTCAAACAACCAAAGGACGCAAAGCCACCAGTAAGTACCTCATACCCGCCTTGTCATTTTATCATTTTTTGTGCATTTTTAGCTAGGTTAATGAATGTGCCATGACACATATGTGTTCATGTAAGCCACATTCAAGTTCTTGTTCAATATATTTGATGTGTCGCAATGCAAATATGATAGTCCTATTAGTTTTCAAGTAGGTGTGATGCATTCAAAGTTCAGTGAGATGCATTCGCCATCTCACACTGTAAGTGACAGGTGTAGCGATGCATTCACAAGATTGCAACGCATATGTGGAGGCATGCGACGCATCCAATTGTCAATGATGCATTTGATAGATTGATCGATGCAAGTGATTGAAGATGATTCATTTGTGAGCCAAAATGACGCAAGTGCCAAAATGTGATGCATTTGTTGGATGAAATGACACAAACGCTAAGTCACGACACAAATGAAGTCAACGCGACATATTTGACTTTGACCAAGGTTGACTGGAGTTGACTTAGTTTTAGGTTCACTTTCTACTTATGTCTAATTAGATAGATAGTAATAATGATTTTCAATAAGAAATCCACCATGGCATGGTATCCTAATAGCTATATTGCAAAAAGCGATAGATTTCACCATCCTCAAGCTAGAAAATTGTAGAGGAACCAACTTTCTCGAGCTCAGGGTCCCACGGGTGACCTAGAAAGGTATCATGCATCCACATCGTCCAAGTACTCTGCTCAGAGGGGTAGGCACTGATTTTCACATCCTAACTAGCGCCCAGTGCCTCCTCATATGGTTTTGAATAGGAATGGCCAACAAATTGTAGATATTTGTCATGGGGATACAATGCATAATAGGGAGTTTTTAGGCAAGGGCTCCAGCTTAGATTTAATTCTAAAAATAGAATCTTTTCTTTTTTTAATATCAAAAATGACAACAAAAATACCCTACTCTATATCCAAATAAAAAACTTGTTGCAAGCCTTCCCAATCTACATAAAGTACATCTTTTAAATCATTTAATGGCATATTGAGATTCCAAAACTTACAAATTAGGTCCTTGTCCTGAAGATCTTGGATTTTTGGATGAAGCATATCCTTTGGAAACATAATTTCAATTACAATATCTCCCTCTACATGATGAGTATCTACCTTTTCTTTAGTGGAAGGAAGATAAGTTTTCTCTTTTTGCAACCTAGGCTCTTTGGGCCTCCAAATCTTTTTCAAACCCCCTTTTTTTCTCAAGCCCTTTCTCTTCTTATTCCTTGATTTTTTCTTCGCCAATACATTTTTATGTTGAGATTGAGGTTGGACTCCATCTGTAGAGAGATTTTGTGGATGAGGCATCTCATGATATTTTGGAATGAAGATAAATATTTAATTCTAAAAACAAAATCTTTGTCTTTTACTATCAAAAATGACAACAAAAATACCCCATTCTTTATCCAAATAAAAAACTTGTTGCAAGCCTTGCCAATCTACATAAAGTACATCTTTTAAATCATTTAACGGTATATTGAGATTCCAAAACTTACAAATTAGGGCCTTGTCTCGAAGATCTTAGATTTGTGGACGAAGCATATCCTCTAGAAACATAATTTTAATTACAGTATCTCCCTCCACATGATGATTATCTGCCTTTTGTTCAGTGGAAGGAAGACAAGTTTTCTCCTTTTGTAACCTGGGCTCTTTGGGCCTCCAAATCTTTTTCAAACCCCCTTTTTTTCTCGAGCCTTTTCTCTTCTTATTCCTTGATTTTTTCTTCGCCAATACATTTTTATGTTGATATTGAGGTTGGACTCTATTCGTAGAGAGATTTTGTGCATGAGGCTGAGATTGAGGCTAGACTCTATATGATAAAGATTTCTTTAGAAATCCCTCAAAACCCATCAGAACATGTGTTCTAATGGAAGTGGACAAAAAATTCCTAGATTAAATATTATTAATTTCAAATTTTGGAAAGTGGCATCAACAAATTATCTTTGAATCCATGGAATCCACCTGCTTACTTTGTCACACCTTTGGCCATTCTCATTCTCAGTGTTCGATTGAAAATAGGCCTACACAATCTACTCATCTAATTAATTCAAAAAGAAGGGATGATCTTCAAAATGAGCAATCCATTTCTTGCTTAGATTCCCCTAGCATTAGTAATCAAATTGGAAAACAAACCTGTGAATATACTCCCCATAAGAGAAAGCGAGTAGAGGAAACTAAAGATTTGAAGATCTATGCAAATCCATTAGGGGAAAAAAGGTCGCAATGAATGTGAAAGTGCCAAATAACGTATGGAACTTAATGCAAGCTATCTCTAGCCTCTCCCTTAACTTTGACTCTCCCATGGAAAAATTATCTTCAGAGAATCAAGCATCAAATAGTCAAGAAGCTAATGTTTCAAGGCATAAATGATTATCTTTCTACATGGTCACTCAAAGATAATACACAAAACTATCATATGACCAGAAATAAAAGTATAAGTTTTGATCATAATGAGTGTTTGGCACTATCCACAACCAGTTATCCTTCTGATACTGAGCTTGAGCTTTTACCTAAAAAGTTGTTGTTTTCAGTTGGCTCAGATATATTTGATGAAATTGTGGTTGAAGAAGGTTTATGGGAAGGTGGTATGCCAGTCATTCATTCTTTGGGAAAGTCTTATGAGGTTCAGGAATTTGTCTCTAATGATCACAAGGCCACAAACTTCTTGTTGGAATATTAATGCTCAGATGAAGGAAATCAACAATCTTAGGAAAATTCACAAACATTGAAATCAACCCAACCAGAGTTATCAGAGGATCAGGAAAAGGGTGAAGTGGGGAAAATTCCAATTACCAATGATTCAATGTTTTCTTAGTCTCCATTACACCCTATAGTGAAGAAAACTTTGGGAAAGAGGGGAAGAAAATCAAACTTCACTAAAATGCAAGAGCAAATAGAAGCAGGGGTGCAACAAACAATCCTTTAATCTTTGTTAAACAAACAGCTGAGGAGAGCTTGCTACTCTTCTTGAGGTCAATGAGGATCCTCTCATGGAATGTCAGGGGCATTAATCCCCCTGAAAAGCGTGCTTGATTCAAGAAAATAATAGATGCTTGTGAGGTAGAAATTCTTCTTCTTCAAGAAACCAAGACCTCGATGGAAGTTTTTGAATCATCAATAAAAAATGGCAGAGATGGGACTTCACACACTCCCTAGCCTAAGGAGCTTCAGGTGGGTTATTAGTGTTGTGGAATCCAAAGTCAATACATGCCAAACCTCATAAAAATGAGAACTCATGACAACTTGTAGAAGTAACAAAATTCCATCTCCATTTTTGGTTAATAAATATTTATGGACCTACTTCTACATCAGACAAGAAAAACTTGTGGGATGAAATCTCTAGGAAAATTGGTGTAATCCATAATGATAATTTTATCATTGTAGGAGATTTTAATGCAATAACTTCATTGGAAGAAAAAAGTGGTGGAATTATCCCTTCGCCTAGGGTAATGGCTGATTTTAGTCATTTCATTCTCACAAATGATTTAAGGGACATTCAGCCAGAATCTAGAAATTTTACTTCGACTAACAAAAGAAAATATTTCTTGCAAATAGAAGAAAGGCTAGATAGATTCCTAGTCTCCCCTAATTGGTTCATCTTGCCATATAAGTTAAAATCAAATATATTTCCTTATCCAGGTTTTGATCATTATGCAATCAGTTTAGATATCTTAGACATTACCATTTCAAGGATAAATTCCTCATTCAAATTTGAAGGTATGTGGTTTAGGCATCCTCAATTTTTGGATCTTCTCAAGCAATGGTGGGTGAATGCCCCATATGAGGAAGGGACTAAAATGTTCCAATTTTATAAGAAATTGGTCCATATAAAGCATCAAATAAAGGTTTGGAATAAGAAAGTTTTTTTTTTTAAATTCCAACAGAAGGATTTAGTGTTTAAAGAGCTTACAATTGTTCATGACTATATAATTAAAAATGGTATGAATGTTGATCTGTATGAGAAATAGAAGTCACTACAAGAAGTATATTGGAGGAAAAAGTCTTGAGAGATCTAGTTAAAGGAGGGTGACAACAACACAAAAAAAATCCATGCTTCTACACAGATCAAAAAGGCATCTAAATCAATTCAAGCAATTCAGGAATTGGCCTTACGAAATTAGCTAACAAAGGAAGAGGATATCAATAATGAAGGAATTAAATTCTTCTCAGAGCTTCTTTCTACCCCTCAATCATTTGATGTAAATAGAATCAATAATGAAAGTGATCTTCTAGCCACAATTCCTCATCTAATTAGTAATGAGGACAATATTTTGTTGATGAGACCATTCACCTTGGAGGAATTGAGATATGTAGTCTTCTTGCTTCCACTAGAAAAAGATCCTAGCCCAGATGGTTACATGGCTTTAATTTTTTAGAAATTTTGGGACTTCATATGTTTTGAGTTGTTATGGGCACTTGAAGAATCTAGGAGAGCAGGAATCATGTTCAAGCAATTCTCCCTAAAGTGAAAGAGCCCAAAACATTTGCAGAATTTAGGCCAATCTCTTTGTGCAATACAATCTATAAAATATTTACGAAAGAAATCTATTTGATATTACAACCTCTTATACCTAAAATCATTTCTCAGGAACAAGGAGGTTTTGTACCAGGGAGGGAAACTCATGAAGGTGCAATTGTAGCACATGAAGTATTGCATACAATAACAACATCAAAGATGCCTACTTTCATTGTTAAATTAGACATGATGAAGGCTTATGATAAGGTAAATTGGTAGTTTCTTAATAAAGTCTTGTCAAAATTTAGTTTTTGTTCTCAATGGTGAAGATGGATAATGTCATGTCTTTCTAGGGCTAAATTTTCAGTAATAATAAATGGAAACCCAGTTGGCTTTTTCAGCTCCACACAAGGTGTTAGGCAAGGGGATCCCCTTTCTCCTTTCCTATTTATAATCATGGCTGAATTTTTGAGTAGATACATTCTTTTAAGCCATAATCAGAATCTTTGGAAAGGTGTGCAAATTCCAAATACATCAATTTCAGTAACGCATTCTCTTTTCACTAATGATATTTTCTTATTTAATAAATCATCAATATTGGAAGCTAAGCAAGTAAAAGAAGTCCTAGAGAAATATTCTTCAACTTCTAGTCAAAAGATAAATGCTGCTAAGTCTAAATTTTATATCTTAAATACTTTTGATGTTTTGAAGAAGAAAATAGTCAATTTTTTAGGTTTTCAAGAGGTAGAATTGACATGTTCCTATTTGGGTATACCTTTCTTCAAAGGGTCAAACAAATCATTTTATTGGGATAAGGTCATTGAAAGATTAAAGTCCATAATTCTTATTTGGAAAGCTAGGTGGTTGTCACTGGTAGGAAGAATTATTTTAATTAAATCAGTTTTATCTTCAATTCCCAACTACTTCTTAGCAGTCCTAAAAGCTCCTACTTCTGTTATCATTGAAATTGAGAAGATAATAAGATCATTTCTATGGAAAGGCAATATTGATGATAGAAAAAAGATACCACTAATTTCTTTAGAAGGTTTGGGAAAAGGAAAAAAGCATAGTGGGGCAAATATTCAAAATCTTAATTGGAGAAACAAAGCATTTGGAGCTAAACTTGAATGGAAAATGTACACTTATCCAGATGCCAAATGGTCAAAAAAATTGCAATCTAAATATCTAGATAATGAAAACCTAATGAGAATATTTACAGTGGAAAACCCACCAAAGGGTTTGGCTATTTGGAACTTCATTATAAGTAGCAGAAACCTTATTACAAGATACTTATCATTTGAAGTAAATGATGGGAGAAGTGTTAAATTCTAGGCACTCATGGAATGGGAAACCTTTATTGATGGCTAAATAGGACCATCAAGAGATATGTGTTATTTTCTGTCGAGAGTCAGGCGAAAGTCCTGTTGATTATATCTATTCTTCAAACCCATTATCAGGTAGAGTAACTTGGAAAACATCCCCATCTAGCTTATTGGAAAATCAACAATCTAATCTCTTAAGTAAGAATTTGAATGATAGAACAGTCTACTTATCTTCAAAACCAAATAGTATAATCTAGTCAACATCAAAAGTAGCCTCATATTTGGTAAGGGAAGGATATGCAATATTAGAACAATCTAAATATTCTTCTAAACCTCAGCGTGCATTTTCCTTTTGTTGGAAAAATAAATTTATTCCAAAAGCAAGGAATTTTGCATGGCTTTCCTTGCATAAAAAAATTCTAACTAGTGATCGTCTAGTTAAATTGAAGATTGTTGATCCTTTTAAGTGCCCATTATGTGAAGTGGAATTTGAAATAGTGGATCATCTGTTTATACAATGCATTGTAGCCAATCAATGTTGGGAATTTATTAAAATCAAACTTCACCTTTCCATCCCATTACCAAACTCCATCTGGGATCTTTTCCAAGCCTGGTCTGTTTTGTATCAGTCCTCATTTTTTGCATGCATTTGGTTCATCATTTTGGCTCTTGTAATTTGGAATATTTGGTGGGAATGAAACATGAGAATTTTTAGGAAAACTAAATCCCCAATGGATATAGTTCTCTTGAAAATAGAAAATGAAATCTTAGAGGGGGTCAACTCATGTGTTCAAAGATAGAAACTTATTAATTCATCATTTACGAGTTGGGATAGTTCTATTCTAAAATAATGGAGTCACATTAGATTTCCATTTGATGGAATTCTTCTTAAAAATGTCAACAAAAAGGTTGATAGAACATTAGCCAAATGGATCCCTCCTCAAAAGGACTTTGTAAAAATAAATTTTGATAGGGCATCCAAAGGTAATCCAGGCTTATATGGGGCAGGATTTTGTATTAGAAATGCATTATGGGTAGTACTGGCAGTTTCTTCTTTTCATTTTCAAATTGGTACAAATAATTATGTAGAGGCACAAGCTCTTTTATTAGGTTTGGAATTGGCAATTCAGACGAGGTTCTCAAAGCTTCATATAGAAGGGGACTCATTAATAATTATTAATGCAATTAGGGAAAGGAAAGTTCAAAACTAGAATTTGAACTATGTGCTAAATAAAGTTTGGTCACTTCTAGATAAGCTTGAGTCTTCAATTATTTTGCATACCTACAGAGAAGGGAACAGGGTAGCAAATTTCCTAGCCGAGTTGGGAAGTGATAAAATAGAGATAAGGGAAATTCATGACTTAAATGATTTAAATGCATTTCCTCAACTATTAGACTTAATTGAACAAGATGCTAAGGTCATGTAGAGAAAATTTAAAGCTTCTTTGTTTGGGCAATCTATTGGTTTTTAATATTCCTTAGGCCTGCATTTTTCAACGTATGGTTACATCGTCATATGGCAACATCATATTACAATGTCATGATTTTATTTCACCATGTGTTTCTAATGCTTCATTATAAAGACTGTAGGATACAGGGAATTGTGGCATCTAAGTACATTTCCAGTACATATGAATTGGGAATTATGTACAAAGCTTATCTCTTAGGATATTTTTTGCAATTCTTGATTCTTATCGGCCAAGGTAAACTTGTGTGTTAAGCAGGATATTGTGGCACCTAAATACTTCTTTCACACATTTGAATTGGTAAGTCTGTACTAGGTGTATCTATTAAGAAATTCTTTGCAACTCTTGTAAGGACAACACGCCTAGGTATAATCTCCAAATTCAAAAGGAAAGTACTTTTTTATCTTTAATTTCTAGTTTTTGAGACCCAAATTTATTCTTAATGCGTTTGGCTTTCGTAGATAGCCAAAGTTAAGCTTTTTTGGGCTACTATTTAATGTTTTTAGAACAAGGTTTAAAATGTGTGGATGCCACAATTGGTACAAAGTTGGCATTATATAAATATGCTCTCAAGAATACTAGTAGCCATTTTAAAACCCAAGAGTACCCACACATTTTTTCCTTGCAAGACTACATTATCAAAAAAGGTCGTAAGAAGCATGTTAAGTTTGGCTTTAAAATGGTTGTTGACTTGCTTTGTTTTCACTATTCATTGTTTTGGTGAGCTTTCAACTCTGTCGACTTGCTTTTTTTTCACTGTTCAACATTTCAGTGTGCTTGCAACTTACAGTTTTGTTTTGGCTAAGCTTGAATTAATGGAGTTTAAAGAGTTTCGAGTACAAAACTTTAGGGTGCCAGTTTTAATCAAGCCATGGGAAGAACCTTTCTCAGCCTACATTGAGAAAGAAGAACTGCAAAGTTTGTTTAAAGTTAAATTTAAATATGTGTTGAATTGCATAAAATTCATCATAGGTGATGAAGTATTGCATAAAGATTTGTAGAGGATCATTTTTCTAGCTAATCTTTTGTCTATTTTCTTATCAAACATTCTAGATTTGGTTCAAAATTATAATGTTTTGAAGTGTATAGCTAATAAGTTTGTTATTATCTCCTATTTGGAAGATGATGCTTTACTTCGTAGTGTTCAGCAATATGATTTCACCCAAGGTGATGGTCTAGTGGGAGGTTTATTCCCAAGGCATTTCATCTTTTACAAAAAGAGATATGCAGAAGATTTTCAAGGTATGATTTTATCAAAAATGCATGACACCTCTTTTATATCAAGCTCTCAACAATTACAAGTGTGCATTTTCCATGGAGAAAATAGATGATTTTAAGAGAAAGTATCATGCAATTTCTTTCTTGAGAAAACATACATGTTTTCATGATCTACAATTTTCCAATGTTCCTCAAGTTACAAAGGGAAAGTTTTGTTATCGTTATGTTCCTAACATAAATAAATTAGTGTCATCCTATGATTATGTCTCCAAACAAAAATAACTGATGAAAGAAGAAAGCTCAGTAAATGGTCCACCAAGGCAAGAAACAAGTCCACTTCATTTTGATCGGCTGGTTACTAGAATTGTTGATTTTTGGAAAAAGGTCAATTTTGTGTAACTGTAAAGGGTTTTGGGTTTGTTAATGTAATTGGGTCAGCAATAGTGGCTTTTCTTATGTAATGGGGATTTCTATTTGTAATTGGACTTCCAATAGTAGTTTGTTATATAACAAGATCTTCAATGTAATGGGTGTTGTCTGGGAAAATTTTGTATGTAAAAGAAATTGGGAGGTCTTTGTAATCTAGTCACTTTTTGTAAAAGAGTTAGTCTGTTACTCAAGCTATAACTGGGGGTTTTCTTCCTAGTTCTTTCCCACCAGTATACTTGCTTGAACCAGGGTTTTGTAAAACTAATATTTATTATTAATATAATTATAATGGATTTCCACTTTTGCTTACAAAATAATAATTATTATTATTATTTTCAATAATGCGCTAACTCTTGTTTCTACATATACAGAAAATGATTACCACCAATCTATACGCACGAGTTCAAAGCATCGATGTATGCATTTTGGGATCAAATAAACGGACCAAGAGCATAGGCGATTGATGCTGTTGGGGTTATATTATGTCACCTATATGCCCATTATCTAGGATAATAGGGGGATTTTGACAACACTAGCTAAGATATGGCACTTAGAGACCTGCTCCTTCCACGGGGGAGGCCACTATTACTTTGGAGGAAATATATCAAATTCTACACATTCTGATCAAAGAGGCATGAGTGGTGTATGATCCACATCAGAGAGTACATTCTATGACTGAGCTATATGAGGCAGATGATGGCACAAGCCTTGGTGTTGAGGGGAACAAGATTCGATGGGAGTACCTGGCTGGGCACTATTTGCGATGGGATGCCATGTTATGCACCTTGATTGTCAAATTTCTTATTCCAGATCATCAGGGACACAGGTTCTCGATCGTATGGGGGGATGTGTTAGTATGCATGCGATGAGACAAGACATTTTTTGCATAGGGAGCCTATTTTCTTGGTATGTTGTATCACCAGTTACATGAGGTAGCCTATAGGGGTGTACATAGCATTAGTTGCAAGATGACACTGTTGATGATATGGTCTTGGGAACATATTCTCATCTTTCATCCACTAATTCAAAGGCCACAATTAACGGATGGTATGCCTTATGTTTTCCTATATGTGGGTGCCCTATAGCAGATGAGAGTTGGAGAGAGGCTTTTGGCAGCACTAGATAGATACAATGACAACATTTGTCTAGAGGCCTTATAGGGATTATCTAATCTGCATTGGAGAGGGAGATCACTTAGAATTTTGTTAGTAGTTTTGATATTTGATTGGGTGAACCATGCAGTCATAGTTGATCATTGATATGTACCTTCCCTAGTGGGTACTATGTCAGTTTGGTGAGCAGCAGGGTGTACCTGTTGGGACAATAGAGTATGCATGGTCATCATGAGAGCTAATGTGGGGGGCAGCGATATAAGTTTCTTTGGCCAAGAAATAGATAGATGGATTGATAGCACAACCATGGGGTTTGAATGGGGGTCTAAAATATCTAGGGACATCTAAAAATTATGATTTATAGTGGAAGACACATAGGCCACAGCCATTGACAAATTTGAATGGGCAAGAACCCAATTGATTGTTGATCAGTTATTCCATGGGTTCAACAAGGAGGTTGAGGAGGCAGAGGGAGAGGGAGAGATAGAGGCTAAGGAGATGGAAGTGGTGGTGGGAGGAGGAGGAGAGGAGGGGACAGAGGGAGGTAGGCATGGAGAGTGAGGCAGTGTGTCGAGAGGGTACCACTAGAGGTGATCCCTGAGGTGGCCGAGGAGGAGGAGAGAGAGGAGAAGCAGCCAATAGTGGAGGGTAGACAAAAGGCAGAGATGTCAAGGGAGGAGAGACACTCAGAGGTGGAGGTCAGATAGGAGGGAGAGATGGAAGGTCAAACAAGAGGGAGAGATGGAGGTGGAGGTCAGGCAGGAGGGAGAGATGGAGGTGGAGTTCAGGAAGGAGGGAGAGGTTCCAAGGGAGGAGGAGGTCATTAGGGGTGAGGAGGATGTAGGTGATGATGAGGAGCTATACATTGGTGGATATGAGGACATAGATGAGGCTGAGAGGAAGCTCTGAGAGAGGATGATAGATGGGGAGCCAGATATATCCAAGGTGCCACCATTTTCGTGAGATGCCATAGTGGATCGGCATCTAGCTGATATGCAACATAGACTGGATGAGGCCATAGTAGATATCAGAGCCCTATAGGCACAGTTGGAAGTTACTCGGGTTGAGAGAGACTAGGCAGAGATCTGGTAATGAGAGACAGATATTTGGTGCTCTCAGTTTGCACATATGGTTACAGGGCTAGTTGGAGATGTTTCCAAGGAGCTAGCCAAAGTTAGTGTCAACAAAGGTTAGTATTGCATGTTGTATGAGAGAGCAATGCCAGCTAATCAGAGAGAGCCTAGATTATCTAGGTCACAGTGCAAGATAGGGACAGGATCAAGGTGTAGTAGCCACACACACAGCAACCATAGTCAGAGTAGTGTGGGTGGCTCTACATCCTTAGGGAATTCATCAGGTCATCACTCTCATCACTCTCACAAGCATTCCTCTAGTCATAGATCGAGCCAAATTCATGGGTTATCTAGGTCAGGGCACAGATCAGAGCATAGTCAGCCTCTAGTTACAAATCCATCAGCCTCTCAGACTCATGTCGCAGTAGCCTCGCAAACTCATGCTACCATATCCAATGTACCATCAACATCAGTTCCTATCACCAAGCATCAGTCACCTTGGTCTTCTCCTCAAGGGGATGAGGATATTTTATCTTAGGGGTATTTTTATCTTACATCATGTTATAGACATTATGTTATGGCACTTTATATTTTGACCATCAAGTCTGCAAGCTCTATTTTTGGGATATCTTGTGACTCTATCCTGTGACATGATTTTTTTTTATTATATATGATGTAGTTTTGATGAGGCCTATATGCTATATGTTATGTGATGATGCATTATGTGTTGATTATGTTAATGATATATGCATTTATAGTGATGCATTTTATATGTCATGTGATTTAAGCAGTTGTGATGGTTATATGATGCTTATATGCCCTGATGATATTATGTTATGATGATGATGACATTCTATATGGATGCATAATGTATTGATTCTAATGGATGCCATTTTTATGATTATAGATGCATTAATGCATAACTATATATGTATGAATAATGTAATCTTATGATGTGATGTATGTGTTTTAATGGTATGGATAATGTATGCACTTACATGTTATGTGAATGAAGATTGATGAATACCATTGATATATGTATGCTAATGATGGAAATATGTGAATGTGTAATGCTCAAATGCAATGTCTATATGATCATGTATACAATTATATTTTTGTATGTCACAAGATATCATCAAGAGATAGATGAGGCAAAATGACAAGACTGAAGGAGATGGATGTTAGTGTAGAGATCGAATCCTTCAACATATTACTATGGGACTAATAAATATTGCTCTTAATCATCATTGGGAAGATTATTGTAATGGCCAACAAACACCATGATATGACATAGATCAATGGTGTGCAAGGTCATACCATCACTTAAGACAAGTAGTCTCAGACAAGGATGATTATGACTCATACTAAGTGCAATTACCCTAGTCTTTTTTATCACAACCAACCACAAACATAAAAAGACAAGAAAGACAATAAATACAAGTCATGAAACGTCATTGCTCTAAATCCTATTACCAGGACATCCTTGAGGAACTACCAACATGACTGGTTGAAAAGGAAAAGACAAGCCAATCATCATGATACATCGCTTCTTCTCTAAATCATGTTGTTAAGACATCCTTGAGAAACTAGTAGCATGATAAAAGATCAAAAGACAAAATTCCAAGATAATGTTTTCCAAGTGTGTTTGAATGTCAAGTGTTTTGATGTCAAGATGCCAAATTTAGGAAGGACACATCCTGAATGATGTTGATGTTGATCTTCAAAGGCCAAGAGAATCTCTCAAAAATTCCAGATGACAATGACGATACCTAGGAAGGACACATCCTAAGGCATAATTAAATGACAAGGGTGATCCTTCAGAAGGACACATCTAAAGAATAACCAAAAGTTGATGGTTTCACTGGTTTTTCCCGTGTTTGACTAAAGTTAACTAATTTTGACCTATTTGGATAGATTTGACTTGTGTTGATAGAATTGACTACATGTCAATGTTGACATGTTGATGTCATTGATATCTTGATTAAACGATTATTATAGTTTCTTGTAGGAGTTTTTCTATTTTGGAATGACTTGTTTGACTTGAACATATTTTACGTGTGTGCCAATACAGTGTCATGAACCCTAATGGACTAACCTAGTGCAACCTTGGGGGATCATCGATTGATGGCCTTGCCTACGTCATACACTCAGAGACCTCATAGTTTGACATGACCAATGACTTTGTCTTGATGAAAAAATATTGAGTCATGATTTTATTTTGACAACCTAAAAGGACTAACCTAATGTCTTGGGGGCCCAAATATGAGCCTTTCCTACGTAGCAAATGCACAGAGACAATGTAGTTTGATAATGACATAGACTGACTGACATGACTAACTTGACAAGATACGACTTGATTTTTGTGTTTTTTCCATATTTTGATTTTTTTTGTCTTTCTTCAAGATGCTTTTTGATTTTTAGGTCTTTTTTCAAGACATTTTATGATTTTTAGGTCTTTTTTCAAGACATTTTATGATTTTTAGGTCTTTTTTCAATACATTTTATGATTTTTTAGGTCTTTTTTAAGACATTTTATGATTTTTTAAGTCTTTTTTCAAGACATTTTATGATTTTTTTAGGTCTTTTTTCATGATATTTTATGATTTTTTAGGACCATGTGCAATACCCACTACATTCGAATGATAAAATATTGCCCCCAATCAGGTCTAGGACTAGCCAAGTTTGAAGGATGTGAAAAGGACATGCTTGGGGTGACAGATGGATGGTATGTAGGACTTGATGTCAACCATTGTTAGCCATGAAAGGAATTGCAAGGTTTTGTGATGTGTGTCATGATGATGTTAGAAAAAATGGTATTTATTATGGACTAAGGCAGATAGAGTGACAATAAATGGTGAAGCAAAACTGACTACACATGGTGCTTATTTGCCAGGTTTTCACCATGGTACTTATCCAAAGCGCTTGTATACTAGGTTTTCGCTATTGGATAAATTATTTCTCTTTACTATTTTTTCAATTTTTTCATTTTTTCAATTTTTTAGTGTCACCAAGACGCCTGCTTTCCAGGTTTTCATCAGGGTGACAATTTTTTTATATTTTTCTATTTTTTTGTATTTTTTATGGTTGTCAACCTAGGTTTCTAATGCTATGCATAGAACTTTTAGTGATGCAGACTGTTGATGGGATCTTTCAATTGTTCACCATTTGGAGTAGCTAACTAGTATGATTCAGAACCAAAAGAGGATGTGATGATGTAAGGACCCAGCCAATTGGGCTCAAACTTTCTAGGTTTTTCCCTATTAGTCTAATTCTTAGGATTTTGCATGAGGACCAAGTCGCCAATGTCAAACTTTTGGACCATGAATCTCTTGTTATAACTATGATAGAGGTGGTTATAATATGTCTAAAAATGAGTTAAGGCATTGTGTTTGCATTCCTCTAACATTTCCAATTCATGTAGTCGTGATTGTCTATACTCTTCATCATCGATCAAACCCTTCAAGGAGACTCGTAAAGTTGGAATTTCAACCTCGATGGGTAGGATGGCTTTAGCTCCAAAGATTGGGGTGAATGGGGTGGCTCTTGTAGGCATGTGGATACTATTGCAGTAAGCCCATAAAGTAGGGTTGAGTTGTATGTGCCAGTCACGGCCAGTGTCATTAACTATCTTCTTAAGAATTTCAATGATTATTTTATTGGATGCCTCAACTTGACCATTTCCTTGCGAGTAGTATGGCATGGAGAAATGATGTTGGATGTGAAACCATTCACATAACTCACATATGTCTTGGTTCTTGAAAGGATGACCATTATTTGTGATTATGGACTACAGAACACCATACCGGCAGATGATATAATTGAGGATAAATTTGGAAATTTGTTTGTTGGTTATGTATGTGAGGGGAATGCCTCAATCCACTTAGTGAAGTACTTAGTGGCACTAATAATGAGTTTATGGCCATTGGAAGAGGTAGGATGTATTTTTCCCACGAGGTCAAGTCCCCATTGTGTGAAAGGCCAAGGAGAAGTTATCAGCCAAATTTCCTATCCTAGTGCATGAATCAAATCACTATGTATCTAACATTCATGACATGTTTTGACAAATTCAAGTGATTCTTTTTTCATTGTCATCTAGTAATACCCAAGTCTTGTGATCTTCTTGGCTAAAGTAGGACCACTCGAATGAGATCCGCATATACCCTCATGTAGCTTGCATAAGTTTGTTTGTGCTTCATCAGTGTCGAGACATCAAAGAAGGGCATTGTCAAAGCTATGGAGGTAAAGGGTGTCACTGATGATGGTGTATCAGGTGCCCTTATGGATAAAGGACTTTTTTTGGTTGTTGGATAGGTTAGGTGGAAGGGTCTGGGACTAGAGATAGTCATAAATGTCTTGATACCATGGTTATTTGGGACCAACAAGCTTGCAAACCATTTCTAATTTTAGAATTTCATATGCAGGAACCAAAATTTGTTCCACCAAGAACTTAAATTGAGGCATGTTACTTGGAATGTCTAGGAGAGATCCAATTGTAGCCATTGTGTCTGCCACCTTTTTTTGTGCCCTAGGAATATGTTCAAAAGCAAGCATGTGGAAATATGACTAAAAACTGCCCACCATTCATTTATAAGTCATTAACTTCTCATCCTTGGTGTCATAGTCATCCTTGACTTGGTTGATGAACAACTGAGAATCTCTCAGGACATGCAGATTTTTTTATTTTCCATTTTATGGCCATTCTGAGTCTTGTGACAAGTGCCTCATATTCTATAATATTATTTGTACATGGAAAGGCAATGTGGAATGACTTCGGAATGGAATATCCTTGTGATGTGATAAATAGTATTCCTTCTCTCAAGCCATGACTAGTATGAGATCCATCAAAGTAAAGTTTCCAAGGTGATTTAGGCTTTGCATGAAATATGGACTCATCAGGAAAGTCTGCTACCAATGGGTGATTTCCTTGTATAGTTGCATCTGCCAGTTGATCTCCTATCACTTGTCCCTTTATAATCTTTCATTCCACATATTAAATTTCATACTCACTCAAGATCATTACCCACTTTTCCAAGCATCCTATCAATGTTGCACGACTTAAGAGATATTTTAGGGGATCAATTTTTGCCACTATATGTGTCCTATGATTCAACATGTAATGCTTAATTTTTGAGCTGCAAATATCACTACTAGAAAGGCACGTTCGATGGATGTGTAGTTTAGCTCATATCTGACTAGTGTCTAACTGATGTAGTATATTTCCCTTTTCTTCTCATCATGGTCGTTTTGTGCTAGTAGTGTCCCCAGTGCTGAAGTTGTTGCAAAAATGTAAAGAATCAAAGGTTTTCCTTCGATAGGTAGCATTAGAATAGGTGGTGACAATAGATATTCCTTTATTAGTTGGAATGCCTCTTGATATCTATTAGTACACACAAAGGGGATTCCCTTACACAGGAGATACTGAAATGGTTGACACTTGTCGGCCAGTTGTGCTACAAAGTTTCAAATAGATTATAACCTACCTTACAATGTCTTGAGTTCACTTATCCCTTTTGGAGGAGACATGTCTAATATGGCTTTTAATTTGGTAGGATCGACTTCAATGCCTCTACAAGAAACTATATATCCCAAAATTTTGTCTAATGTTACACCAAAGACACATTTCCTAGGATTCAAGTGGACCTTGTATTCTTCCAGTAACTTGAAGATTTTGTCTAACACTTTGAGGTGATCCTTACATGTCAGAGACTTTTCCAAAAGGTCATCCACATAATCTTCCATTAGCTTGTGCATCATGTCATGGGATATTGTTGCCATGTCTCTCTAATATGTGGTGCTTGCATTCTTGAGACAAAAAGGCATGACATTCCAATAGTATGTACCCCAAGGACATGTAAATTTCATTTTATGTTGATCTTCAGGGGCAATACGAATCTGATTATAACCCGAGAAACTGTCCATGAGGGACAGAATCTCATATCCTACTGTAAGATCAACTATGATGCCTATGTTTGGTAATGGAAATTCATCCTTTGGACACACTTTATTCAAGTATCAAAAGCCTATGCAGATGAGGATTTGACCATTTGGCTTTGTGACTGGTACAATATTTGAAATCCATTCTGCATAGTCTATTGACAGTATGAATCCCACATCTAACAATTTCTTGAGTTCCACTTTGACCAACAAGGCGATTTGTGGGTGCATCTTGTGCAGCTTCTATTTTACTAGCATGGCATTTAGAAGTAATGGAAAATGGTGCAAGACTAGTTTTGGATCCAACCTAGGCATATTGGCATAGGACCATGCAAAGTTAATCTTATGTTCTGAAAAGAATTTGTGAAATTCAGGTTTCTCTTCTATCAAATATGTTGCAAAGAGGACAATTTTGGGATCTTCTATTGTAGCTATGTTGACTTCCATGGTATCCTCTATGAGCATTGTTGATTTTTCCTGAGTCACAAGGAGATAGTCTAGTCCTCCATGCTTGGGTGGATCAAAGAGGTTTTCACCCGCAGATACGTCCTTTATTTTTACTTTTTTATCATTAGAAGGTGCCTTTCGGTTTTCACCTAAAGACATGTCATTTTTTGTTTTATTTTTACTTTTAATTTTGTGACTAGAGGATGGCACAGTCTCCCTGAAGTAAGCTGCACAATCTAGGTCAATAGAAAATCCATCCTTGTGGTCTCCACTTGGTATACCCTCTCATAGTCCCATGAATTCTACAATGCCCTCATCATTCTAAAATATGTCCATAACCAGCAGGCCTTGTTGATCCCAATCAATTAGCTATGGGTAGACTAAGGAGATAACATCATTAGTATTGATAAATGGTGAATAGATTTAGAGAGGTTAAAGATAAAATTATCATCATCCAACTCCCATTCAAATTCTATCCAATATTCTCCTTCACTTGATTTGTACTCATTATCAAAATAAGGGACAAATGGACTGGAATTGGGGTCAGTAGTGTCATGTGATGATTCATATGGATCCAAATGATGATCATTATTGTTAGATGGTTGGATAGGTATGTCGGTATTATGGCCAATGGGATTAGAAGATAATTTAGAATTGTCATTGTTCCTTGGGAAAAAGAGTCTATCCGAGTCTTCTCGTTTCCTTGGGATTTTAGGGTTGTCATTATTCTGTGTTGGATCAATCTTAAACATTTTCCAAAATATTTCTTCAAAGTTAGGTTCTCTAGGTTCAAGAAATAATTCATCAAGGCAACATTCACTCAAGGATCGTTGGGAGCCAAATTCCCATTCATGGGATTTGGTTTTAGTAAGGGAATCCTCAATAGTCTCGAAACTTTCTAAAGCATTCATGCTCTCACCCAAAAGTACATTGTTATGTCAATCATCATTTTTCAGGTAGCCCATACCCTAACCCAAGATACTTTGGTCTTTGGGAAGGCATTATAGGCTCTCACATTCCAGTTTTATTTTTTCCAAGGCCACTAGTTCCATCGTAGCCTTTTTCCTTCATTATATCATAGCCTTTGTCGTACATCTGAATTGGTAATGGGGATGGATCTTCTGGGTCTTTGTAGATTCAAGTCAATAGGTCTTTGATGTCTTCTTTGTTCATGTCACCCCATTTTATAAAAAACTGCATTGGGGGAACTTTGAAGATTTCTTTAGGTTCCATTTTGAAACAAGGTTGACCATAGGCTTTAGGAGACTTGAGTATTTTGGTGATGCAGTGGGTCATGTTCAATTTATACTCTTCATATCCTTGATCCTAGATCTTGACATTGGGATCAGCCTTCGAAATGGAGGTAGATGGTGTGGTAGAAGTGGAAGGAGTTGACTTGGACAATTTTGAAAGCATGGATATGCTAATGAATTTGGAGGAAGAGGAGGTTGAAGCTTCTTGGTTAATGGGAACTTGATGTTCTTAAATAACCCTTAGATTGGTGCAATACTGGAAGGGATCGGGGTCTCCATAAATGGTGATCTCAGTACCATCAAAAGGAAACTTCAGGCATTGGTGGTAGGTGGACGGAATAGCTTTCAAGGCATGAATCCAAGGTCAAACAAGCAAGATGTTATAGGGTATTTCAAGATCCAAGAATTGACATGTCATATCCACAATGACTGGCCCAACTTAGATAGGAAGAGTGATAACACCTCGAGAGGAACATTCTTCATCATCATACACCTTTATAACAATATCTTTGTAGTGTCTACACAAGCATTAGAGAAGCCTATAGCCTTAACCAATTTTAAGGAGCATATGTTCAGTCTTGCTCCACCATCTACTAAAACTTGTCTGACATTATGTTTAGGGATAAAGACTTCAATGTGTAAGGCATCGTTATGGTTGGATTTTGGTGACAAATAGTCTTTATCTAAAAATTTTATGTGATGGGGAGGGGTTAGGTATCCCACCATGGCTTTAAATTGGTTGACATCAATTTCATGAGGGACCAAAGACTCTTGTAAAGTTTTATCAAGTATGGCCTTATGCGCAAGAGAGATACAAAGCAGCTCAAGTATGGAAATTTGAATAGGTGTTTTGCCTAGTTGGTCAACAAGGTTGAACTGTCCCTTAGGTTGTGATTGCTTGGAAAATAGGCCTAATTGTGATTATTTGGTGGATGGACCGGGTATCATGATTTTTGACTACCTAGGGGGAGGAGGACCAGCTATGGTGACTTTACCACAATTGGTAGTGACATTACATTTAGGTGCTCTCTTGACAGTAATTGTATTGACATATTCATCGGCAACTCAAACATGATTTATGATAGATCCACCAAAATAATCGAGTGCAGTGTGGGTATAGTTGGCACTATTATTATTAGTCTTAGGACCTAACGTAGAGGGATTATTTGAACCATGGTCCTGCAGTGGGTTTTTGTGAATAGTATGCTCTACATTTGACACAAATTCTTGTCCACCCAGTTCGATCATGTGATTTTCAATGAGGTCTTGTACCAAAATTCTTAGTGTTAACTCGTAAATTTTCACCCTTATCAAGTTACAGAAACTTGATACCTTAGAGAAACATGGGAACTTTTCCAAATTGTGGGTTACCTAAAAATGGAAAATAACCTCCAGAGAAGGTCAGCTTCCTATGAACTGGTTATCACCTAATCTATTGAATTTATAAGGAAAAGGGAGAAGGATTGCTTTAAAAATGAAAACTAGTAAAAATATATTATTCCTATGGTGATACACCTAACATTACTTGGATTTGAAACCAGATTTCATACAATTGTTTTAAAACTAGCATGAATTAATTATGCATAATTCATTGTAGTATGTTAATGCACAAATATTTCACTAAAAGGTCACAATACAACTACTTGCAAAAGGAAGATAGCTTCAAAATCAACAAATAACATGTATTAGGTAGACTCAATTAGTAACCTACATAAACAAACTAGTTGCAAAAAGGTATAAACATGTGAGACAAAGTTATAAGGAATTCTAAACAATCTCACTAATAACTTGATCGACACTTATATACACTAAACAGCAAGAACAAAAGACAAGAAATCAATCACTAGAAATAATAGAGGTCTCCACCATATATCATATCCAAAATGAGTTACAAATGATAATATATGATCAGGTCCAAGTAGCTCCACCAAAAGAGGCTCTAGAAGCTTCATGAACTCGGATGGCTTCAAAAAGCCAAAAATATAGCAACTAAATCTTTATCAAAAGTGATCAATAAGGTTGAAATGGTCCATTTTGACCAAGTCCCTCATAAAGACAAGCCAAAATCACTCCAAGATGCTCTCCCAAGTTCATAAAATCCCAAAAAACCTCCTAAATCTCCTCCATGTGTCTCTCAACTTCTCAAAAAGCAATTAAAGCCTCTCTATATTCCAAAACTATTAACTCGTAAAGTTGCACCCTTATCAAGTTGCAAAAACTTGATATCTTAGAGAAATATGGGAAGTTTTCCAAGTTGTGGGTTACCTAAAAATGGAAAAGAACCTCTGGAGATGGTCGGCTTCCTATGTTGGTTATCACCTAATCTATTGAATTTATAAGGAAAATGGAGAAGGATTTCTTTAAAAATGAAAACTAGTAAAAATATATTATTCCTATGGTGATACACCTAACATTACTTGGATTTGAAACTAGATTTCATACACTTGTTTTAAAATTGGCATGAATTAATTATGCACAAATTTTTGCAGTATGTTAATGCATAAATATTTCACTAAAAGGTCATAATACAGCGACTTTCAAAAGGAAGATAGCTTCACGATCAAAAAATAACATTTATTAAGGAGACTCAATCAGTAACCTGCATGAACAAACTAGTTGTAGAAAGGTATAAACATGTGAGACGAAGTTATAAGGAAGTCTAAACAATCTTACTAATAAATTTATCAATCACTAATATACACTAAACAACAAGAACGAAAAGACAAGAAATCGATCACCAGAAAAAATAGAGGCTCCACCATATATCATATCCAAAATGAGTTACAAAAACCGCAAGAGTCACTATCTCCCAAAAACTGCATGAATAGAACTACCCCATAATGAGTTTCAAATGATAATATATGATCAAGTCCAAGTAGCTCCACCAAAAGAGGATCTAGAAGCTTCATGAACTCGGATGGCTTCAAAAAGCCAAAAATATAGCAACCAAATCTTTATCAAAAGTGATCAATAAGGTTGAAATGGTCAATTTTGACCAAGTCTCTCATAAAGACAAGCCAAAATCACTCCAAGATTCTCTCCCAAGTTCATAAAATTCCAAAACAACTCCTAAATCTCCTCCATGTGTCTCTCAACTTCTCAAAAAGAAATTAAAGCCTCTCTATATGCTCTCCATGGTTTGTTCAAATGTACATATGCTCCTATTTCTTTTGCATTTAAAAGGTAATGTGTTAAATTAAATGATTTATAATTTATCATTTAAATTAAAACATTTTACAATATATAAAATAAATGCAAAATAAACTAGTCTAACTCTCCATATATCTAATATAAATAAGTTACAAAGTCACAAGATAGTGACTTGGAAAATATAAGAGAAGAAGACTTAAAAGATATAAAACCCTCCAAGGTACTTCAAAAGAAATAAGGTCATGGGTGAAATAACTCAGCATTTGATTTTTTTTAAAGAATGGCAAAAAATGCCATTATCCTATCCCTCGATAGATTAGGGTTAGAAACCCTAAAAAACAAAAATCAAAGAACAAAACATCATTTTGTTCATTCTTTGGAACTTCTAAAAGAAGCTAGCCATGTCCAAAGGTTTTTGAAGCTCGATCTACAACTTTTGGAGCCTTCTTATAGCAAAATCTGTAGATACAGTGACATTCTCTTCACAATTTCTGATGAATAATGGCTTTTTATGCTTGGGTAAGCATTTTTTATGTCATTTTAGTTCATTTTTAAAAGAAAAAGATGCTCAAATCAATCCATTTTCACAGAAAGAGAAGAATACATTCTTATACTTTGTTTTTCCTTGTTGTTCAACATATTTGTTTGAAGAATTCTGATATTTCTTTGTATATTTCTGCAAATTGTGTGGGTACTTTTTGCTTCTATGGTCGTTTCCTCATGCATCTATAGATCATTTTATTTTCTAGCATGGCTCTTCAGGGCATTCTAGGTTTTCCTATATTCTGTTACTTCTATGCACATTTGTTTCTCCTTACCAGAATACCAAAAGGTATTTATTTAAATGGTCGCGGCCACATACTACAAGTAAAGGATTCACCATACTCGAACTTTGTTTGTGAACTTCATGGTTTATTTTGTTTTGAAGCATCTTCTTCATTTCGTGGACCTTGCATTCCTATTTCCTTTTCAAGTTTTGGAACTTGTCATATAAAGTCCATTTTATGTGATGCATTGCCTATGGAAACTATGATTGTTTTCCTCTAAAAATGCTATCATAGAACATCCATAGATAACACCATTATAAAAGAAATATCAAGTTTTTTCCTCAAGACATGTTCCCAATAAGCTATGCTTTCACAGGGATTGTTACCTGCCATTAATGACTATAATTATTCTTCAAGCATTGGAATTTGGTAAGGGTTAATATCCTGCCATCTTTCATACAACCTGTATTCATGCATATCTATGCCTTTTAAAGGACTACCCTACCTCTTTACATTTCACACTTATAGGAAGACTAATTTTAATATTTGGTGATTTGTGATACACTCCCCTATCCATATTAAGAACTTCATGGATGTCTTTATTTCTGACCTTCATTGCTATTTGAAAAAGCATTTGAATCATTTGGTTGTCCTCAAGAATATAACCTACAACTTTCTTAAAGGAATTTTGTTTGAAGGCTTAAGACTTATAAAATATCTGCTCTATGGATCTTTAAAGGCTTGTTGTCCTCTTTATTTTGAATTTACACAATTTACTTCATGCTACTTTTCTTATCATGATAAAAACTTGTAGCCATTTATTTGAAAATCTATCATTTTAATTTACTATCATAGTGACTGTGCTTATTGAAGCTGAAAACATTTTATTCTCTATAGACTACAATTAGTAACTTTTACCATTGATAATTTCCAATATTACCCTATTTTTACAGTACATTATATCTGCCACTGTCATAATGTAGGGTATTGTTGTTGCTTTTGGACAAAATTTTGTGTCACTAATCTTTTGAAATAGGTTGTCTTCTAATGCTTGACTTTTACCCATTTGTCATGGATTATGCTGCATTTCATGAATTGCAAACTCTATTCATTTACAGTCTATTGTGTTGATATTTGTGGAGAGATTAATCAACAAATAAGTTTTCCCTACATTACATTACTTCTTACCATGGTGATTAGATGTATTTCTTCTATTTATTTGTAAATCTTTGCTCCTTCCAATAAATGGACTAGCTCTTGCTATAACACTCATAATATCACTGTCACTGGTGACCTCTTTATCATTCTGATGTATCAATATTACCATCAATCTTATTGTATTTTCAGAGGAGCCTATGCATTGTCATATGGAAATTTTGTCTTTCATGATTGTCTCCCCATGATCCTTAAAATGATATCTTGATTAATGATTGTACCTCCTCATTATCATTGAGCTACTTCTGATATATATTGATAGAGTTTTCATAAACAAGACAAGTTTTCTTTCATATGTATGACATTGTCTACATTATTCATGGTTACCTTGAATAGGTATATTTCACCTATGATAGTGATAGAAATTTACTATCATAGATGATGTATGGTTGTTTGAGGGAATCATGAGGAATGAATTATTTTGCAAAACACAACAAAGTACACCAGGCTCAACCCTTGTGGGAGCCACATTTACCCCATGTGCTTTAATTTTGACAAAAGAACAACATGCATTTCCTATATCTACACATGAAGCAAACAAGTTAGGAAAAATGTATATTTTGGTGTGCTATTTGATGGCTTCAATTTTTTCTCTAGGATATTCAGGATATAAATATTTATTTAATGCAGATCAGGACCAATATATACATGCATAGGTAAATGATCATGTATGGTGTGTAAATTTTCATTTCTTAGAGCGTTGATCTAACACATTGCTTTGACCTAATGCAGGTTATAGGCGTATCAAGGAGCTAGGAAGGCTAGGACAACTCAGGCAGTAGCTAGACAAGAAGACTCGACAGAACCAATCATTCTCAGGCAATGATTGGTTACACTCCCTACATGATATTCTTTTCTCTTCATTTTCTTATTCATGTATATGATGATTTTGATTTACATTGAATAAGAAAGCAACAGTTAAACTCACGGCTTGTGTGAGTTAAATGAATATTTCTATTCAATAAAATAACTTTTCAAAAGAAATTTGCAAGATCTTCTTTTGTTTCATGCATCTATATAAATGCAATGATTTTTGTTTCTATAATCTCTCAAGTTATTTCTTTTGTATACATGAATGCAATGTAAGGGGAATAGAAAATGTACCATTTTCTTTTAAATTTCAATGGGATTTACGTGATTGATCCATGGGTGAAAATCTGGTAACATTTTTGGCAACATCAACTAGATGTTTGCCTGCTAAACATATAAACCAGTAGCCTAGACTTGTACATTGGGCATGGAGTCACTTAGAAAACTTAGAGGGAGACCTAAAACAACTTGCACATAGTTGTAACTCACTTGAGACCAGTTAGAATATCATGACACTTATTGAAAATAGGGAAAAAATGTTGAAAAGAAACTACCAACTGTGTTGGAACAACACTTAGGGAATGAAACTTGTAGCTAAACCTACCCTACACTAACCAGTAAAAAACTAGTCAAAAAAAACCATTTACAAGATGACTGAAAGAGCTCCCCTTTCTTCTCAAAATATAATGACTAGCATGCTTAAGGACAACTAAGAAAATACAATATACAAAGAAATGTTCAAAAAGTTGATGCAGTAATTCTTGAAAGAGATAAACAAATTCATTCACCTCCCTAAATTGATCATATGTATTATGGTTTACAGGAGGATAAATCAATTGAACATACTCTTGTTTAGCTGCAAATGCATCTTCGATGTTATTTTCAGCTGTAGCTTCATGCTTGGCTATCTATTCTTGTTTGGACTCCATGTTGGCTAGGTATCTGATTGGACAGCCTCTAGTAAGGGTAAAGCTTGAACTTTCCTTGCTAGTCCCTTGCTTATGGTCTACCTTTTTATCATCTTGATAGTTGGAAAGATCTAATCCCTGTGGTTGACTTGGTGAAAAAATGGAAATCTCCTCAATATGCTCATTTTTTCCCAAATGAACACTCATTCCATCAATGGAGAATAGTGAGATGGCTTCCTCCAACACACTTTCAATAAAAACATCAGTTTCTAGCTCCTTTATACACCAGAAAGGAAGTTGCCTATAATTCTCATTATCACTTAGAGAATCACATTCCAAATCATTGTTCTCTTCTTCAACGAAGGAAAGAAAAAGTTCAACTGGTGATGTAGTCTCAAGCTCTACTACATAACAGAATGGAAGCTCTTCCAACCAGTTATGATCTTGCAAATCAGGTTCATGAGGTTCCTCTTGTTGTTTCAGCACCTCTTCAAGCTTGTGAACCTCTTCAAAAATATTAGCATTAGCTTTCTCATCCACAACATGCTCGAAAACATCAAAGCTATCACCTTGGAGGGTAATATTAGGTTCAGTTTTAGGCTTTCCTTCCTGAGTTAAGGCCCCAATGTCTTGCTGATTATCATCAATCAACAACTCTCCAATGTCTTTCTATTGTTCAATCATTTTTTGTTGTTTCTTTCTATACTCCTCCATAGCTAAATCCATCAAATCAATATTTTTATTCTCCTCCAAGTTGAGTGAGTTATGTTGATCAAAGGTATTCCCTTCTTTTACTTCCTAGATGCCAGAGCATGGTTTAATTTGCATCATAGGTGAAGAAAAATCACAAGGTGGTTGAGATGGTACTTTCCAACTTGGAATCCTAAGGGTAGAAGGCTCATTGATAGGCTCACTAAAGGTCTCAGAAGTTTTCTCTTGTTTAAAGCTATGAAACCTATATTTGGAAGCCTCCTCTTTCACCGAATGATTCAACATTACAGGAAGAGGTGAGCTGAAACTAGGAATGGAAAGGGTTGCCTGTGTCTCATACCTTTATGCTTGATAATTTGAGTAAGCCTGACTACCTTGTACATAAGTAGATAAGAACTTCATTTTCTCCTCTTTGGTTGCTATCTCTCTCTCAAGACCTTCAAACTGACATTCCAACTCTTGCTGCTATGAAATAAGCTTTTTTGCTTCCTGACATTGACCAACATGCCATACATGTATGAGAAAATCTTATTGACATCATTAATATACATATGTTCAAACCTCTAGCTCAAATCCCACAACACATGGTCAAATTGTTTGATCAGGTCCATTATAGTTTGGTAAGGATGCTTTGGAGGCTGATTATGTAAATAGTCATGTTGGTTAGCATCAAAAACCTCCTCCTAGAGTTTATTTTTATTATATAATGGCTAACATAAAGTTGAATAGGAGTGGGAGGGTGGGATACATGATGAAAATGCTGGTAATTTGTTGTTACAAAGTCACTTGATATAAAAATAGTATGTTGTTCTATATAAAATGGCTAATAAGAGGAAAAATTTGTAGGATTTTCATGGAATGGAGGTGAAAATCCATGGTATAGCTGATAACTAGACATTGCATGTGTAAAACATGAAACATATGCAAGCCTAAATAGAAAACCTTATTTAATTGTAGATACCTGGCCTATTGAAACCAAAAGATATGACTGGAGTCACCATGGTGTTGTTCAAACTGCCTCCAAAGGCTAATAATACTGAGAAAAAAACCAATTCCTCAACACTATGATGTCTTCAAAATGATATGTTGATGTTAACCTCTTAAAGGCCTAAAACTCATTGGTTGCATATCAAAACCAATAATAACATATATCTTCTTTCAGTTGTCCGATTCGACAGTCCCACCGAGTGTGCCAAAATTGTTAACTCGTAAAGTTGCACCCTTATTAAGTTGCAAAAACTTGATACCTTAGAGAAACATGGGAACTTTTCCAAGTTGTGGGTCACCTAAAAATGGAAAAGAACCTCCAGAGAAGGTCGGCTTCCTATTTTGGTTATCACCTAATATATTGAATTTATAAGGAAAAGGGAGAAGGATTGCTTTAAAAATGAAAACTAGTAAAAATATATTATTCCTATGGTGATACACCTAACATTACTTGGATTTGAAACTAGATTTCATACACTTGTTTTAAAACTGGCATGAATTAATTATACACAATTTGTTGCAGTATTTTAATGCATAAATATTTCACTAAAATGTCATAATACAACTACTTACAAAAGGAAGATAGCTTCACAATCAATAAATAACATGTATTAAGTAGACTCAATCAGTAACCTGCACGAAAAAACTAGTTTTAGAAAGGTATAAACATGTGATACAAAGTTATAAGGAAGTCTAAAAAATCTCACTAATAACTTGATCAATCACTTATATACACTAAACAGCAAGAAGGAAAAGACAAGAAATCGATCACCAGAAATAATAGAGGTCTCCATCATATATCATATCCAAAATTAGTTACAAAATCGCAAGAATTTGTGAAAGAACTGCAAGAGTCACTGTCTCCCAAAAACTGCATGAATAGAACTACCCCATAATGAGTTACAAATGATAATATATGATCAAGTCCAAGTAGCTCCACCAAAAGAGGCTCTAGAAGATTCATGAACTCGGATGGATTCAAAAATCCAAAAATATAGCAACTAAATATTTATCAAAAGTGATCAATAAGGTTGAAATGGTCAATTTTGACCAAGTCCCTCATAAAGACAAGCCAAAATCACTCCAAGATGCTCTCCCAAGTTCATAAAAGCCCAAAACAGCTCCTAAATCTCCTTCATGTGTCTCTCAACTTCTCAAAAAGCAATTAAAGCCTCTCTATATGCTCTCCATGGTTTGGTCAAATGCACATATGCACCTAGTTTCTTTTGCATTTATTTTATATATTGTAAAAAAAATTAATTTAAATGATAAATTATAAATCATTTAATTTAAAGCATTACCTTTTAAATGCAAAAGAAATAGGAGCATATGTGCATTTTACCAAACAGAGCAAAACTTTAAGAAGCTGAAGAATTGATTTATGAGAGTTTGAGTTGGGAATTGTTTGGGCTGAGTGGAAAACTATCTGGTCAACTGTGCAATGATCAACTTGGTGAAGTGAACCATTCAGCAAGGCCCTTTGATAGCTTGCATGGGGCAGTTCATGACTTCTCAATGACTTCTTTAAACTACTACTTGATATTATCATTGTAACTCTCATGAAACAGACATTTTTTTTGTAGTTTTCACTTTCATGGATCTTTGGTTTGATCGTTTTCTATGTTTTGATGGATTCTGTGTTCGGTGGAAGTTTTCTGTTCGTTCTTTTTCTTTGTGGAAGTCATGAGAATGTTGAATTCCTTGTGGGATTATACTACACTGTATATATTTTTTAAATGGTTCGTTGTTAACCAATCTTGATACATGTTGAGCCATCTTATTGACACAGCACACAGTGTATGTTGTGCGTAGTTACGCAACCCGGGTGTGTGAGGTGGGCCATTTTAAAAGTTGTGTGATCTAGTTTTAAATCAAGTAATGATCTCATGGGGCTATTTTGCTATTTCATTTTAAACAATCTCTCCACTTTATATAGGAATAAATATTGTGGAAAACCTCTTTATGGAGTCTCTGTGCTTGTTTTAGGTGACGCATTTTTAGAAAACTCCCATGTTTCTGTAAGGTACTGCACTTGAAATAAGTTAACACTTAGTTGTCAACAAGAGGAGGTTTTATGCCCTTTAGCATGGTGGTAATCATAGAATGCATTTTCATCCCTCCATGATGTCTTAAACTATTCTAGGTCATATGGCTTAGGGTCTTCTAATGTGATGACACCATTTTGAAGGAACTTTTTAAGGACATCTTTGATTGGTTCACCCAAGGGAGTATATGTGTGTCTCTTTCAGAATTGCCTGGTTTGTCATGGTTTCCCTTTGTTTTGACTATTTTTATTGTTGTGACTATTTTGAATAGTATTAGCAGTAGGTGTTGGTATAGTCACTGGTGTATTTTTTGGTAGATCTCCTTTAAGAGTAAGTACCGGACTTGTGTTTACCACATTAGCATCAACAATGCCATCATTGGTAATGTGTTTGTTTTTGACCCATTATTTATTCTTGTCCATAGGTGGGTTTTTCTTTGTGTTCTTAGGGCCATATTTTAGTTCTCCTTTAGTAATAAGGGCATTCTCAAGTTGGGAACCCTTCTCGACTAAGTCTATGAAGGTTGTGCAATGATGGACTTGCAAGACATATTTCAATGGGCCTAGGAGGGTTTGGAAAAACATGTCAACTTTTTCTTTCTCAGGTATGTCAATATGGAAATGACTTGCTAAGCTTCTCCATCTTTGAAAAAATGGAATGAAAGTCTCACTAGCTTCTTCTTGTGTAAGTGTGCATAGGTTGGTAATGGAGACATTTGTGTCAATGTTATAGGCATAGTTTCTCACAGATTTGTCTGCAAGTTCGTCCCATGATTTTATTCCTTTTTTGTAAAGTGGAAAACTATTCAAGTGCAGGGCCTACAAAACTCTTAGGGAAGAATCTCATCAAGTAAGTATGTTCATAGGAAATATCCATGTAATTGGTTATGAATTATTGAATGTGTTCAAGGGGGTTTGTCTTGCCTTTGTATTTAGTGAAGTTTGGTGCCATGTATCTAGGAGGGAATGGTGGCATGTATAGACTTATGTCAAACGGTATGGATATAGGTCATATGATGTGTGTGGATTTTTATTGGACATTTACATAGTCTCTATTTTTTTTGTAAGTTTTCCACTTGAGTTGTCAAAGCATCAATTATAGGATTATTTGTTGCATCACACATGGGAGTGATGGGTATCCCATGAGTGCCAATTTGTTGTGAAGATGAATTTTGATATAGTTGTGGAATGTGTTGTTGTGAGATGTATGACATGTTTTGATTTGAATGTTGTTGGTATTGCAAGTTTTGATTAGGGATGTGTTGATGAGTGTGGATGTGTGATGCATATGTGGGAATGTGTCCTCCAACCACATTAGTTGATATTTGTGGGATGTTTTGAGCTTGAATATTTTGGTGCCAAAATGAAGTCATATGTGGTGTCATCTGATTGCCTTGTCTAGATTGGTAGAATTTTCCATGGGGAATGTTGGTGTTTTTCCTTTGATGGATATGGGTATTGGTGTTAAGTTGTGATGGCGTGTTGACATTTGGTTGCAGTCCTCGAATGGAAATCCATCATTTACTTCCCCCAAAGGGATTGAATGAATTTGTTCCGAAGGAATTATTTGAAGACCTGATAAAAGGATTTGATGATGATTTTCCCATGGCACTAGATGAAGTTCCCAATAAGGGGTTGGAAGTGCTTTCCCCCATTGATGAGGATCCAAAGGTAGCTCCAATTGACTGTGACATGGCTTCTGACATAGTTAGTGTCCCTCCAATGGATGTTGCATTGATTGTGTTTGAAGTTTTTTGATTGGATGTGTCATTAGAGGTAGTTGTTATCAATTAGATATGCACCCTTTGTCAGATTTGTAGAAATCAGACTATCTATTGAAACATGGAAACTCTTTTCAAATGTGGGTAATATATGCAAAAAGAGAATCTCCAAAGTAAGTTGGTTCTCCGAATGATGAATATTATTTTAAGTGATTTTCTGATGGAAAGAGTTAGAAAGATGACTGGAATTAAAACCTATGACTAACAGATGATTTTCAAGACTTGATAATGATTTAATGATGATTCTAATTTCTTCCTCACAAACAACTTTAAAAAAAACACAATATCTCACAACCTCTCATGAACAATTAACACAAATAATTTGCATGAAGACTTGATTCTAAATACAACATGCAACCTATATTTTTGAACTTTCTGCATCAAGAATTACAGTCTTAGGACATAACAAGGACTCTGTGAATAGAAATCACAATATAACATCAAACTGAAACTACAAGTAGACACAAAATTGAGAAGTAGGAATTTTTTTTTATTCAATTGAAGGAGTATGCCAAAATCTATCTAAACTGAGTACAAAAAAGTTTACAAGCTCAAAAATGTGTAAGAGCAAGAAACTAAAATTTGAACTGAGAAGAAGAAGAAAAACTAAGTTTTCTTCAAGATATAATTCTCCAAAACCCTAATCCGAGCTCACAAAGAAAGCTCAAGGAAAAGGCATCAAAATTGTCTCAAAAGTCTACATAAAAGCACAAAAAACTCACTTTTTCCATGTTCATACTGTTCAACTCCTAAAAATAGGCTAAATTTTCTTTTAAAGCAAATAAAACACCTTATCCATCCAAGAGGAATCTCAAATCCGACCCAAAGAAAAAATCTCAACCCAATCTGCTAAAAATAGCAAAGAGATAAAAACAGTTTGCTTTATCTTTGCTTTACATGATATGCAGATTTCACAATCTGACCTAATTTTGCAATTAAATATTTTTTGAAAATCTTTTGCAAAAATACAACCTTATTTCTCCAATTACAATGCTTGATTTTCCCAAAAATCATAAAACATATGAATATCTCTTATCATATCCCCTAATTGATTTCTCTAAAATCAATTGAAAATAAAATAAGCCTTAAATATGAAAGCTCATCTCCAAGGAAAAACCAATTATATCATTCCTATTTTAATTGATTTTCTCCAAAATCAATAAAAAACTAAGGCATTAGATCATCCCTCGATTTTCTTAAGACATAATGACCAAAACCTAAAGTCTAAGGCCATACAAATATTTTATTTGACCAACCTAAAGACTTAGGAAAAAAAAAAAATGAAAGTCTCCACGAAATTTGACCTAAGGAATACATAAGATAGAATAATAAAGTTCTCATCCCTAAGTTGAATTAGTGTTTGAGAAACGCTAATGAACAAAACTTAAGGAACCTATCATTTCGCCTCATTTTGCAAAGTGAATTTTGGAAAGAATGCTTGGCTGAGAGGAAAATGCACCGCCATGAGAGAGGTTAGGGTTCTTCTTGGGATTCCATGTGGGTTCTCCTCACCTTGACTCTTCAGCAGATTTGGCCTCTACTGGTAAGCTTGACTTGTGCATTCTATTATTTATTTTCTAGCTCCCTTCAATGAGAAGAAGGCCCTACTGGCCGCGGCTATAACACATTCCTAATGCTTGTTTATCTTTGTACTCTCCTCTTCACTAGTCACCAACATATAGGCTAAAGTTTTGTCCTCTAGAAGCCTCTATTCGAGCTTGACTCTTTGATTCTCCATCTGGCTCGATTCCTATTCCGTATGGTAAGGTTGACTGTCATTCTTGTTTGATCTCTTGGCTCTTTGATGGAAAAATGAAAATTTCACAGGTTGCGGCTCATGATATATTTATTTGATACTTCTTGTATTTATGTTTTCTTCACCTTACTTCTCTCTATTGGTCTTCATTGTGGGAGATCAGCCCCTGTGTTTGAGAGCTCCTAAGAGCTTGGCCGCGGATTTTCTAGTTCTCCATGGCATGCATGGTAAGCTTCATCATTCCATCATTCCTTTCTTAGCATCCTTTCTACAAAACAAAAACTTAAGAAAGCTTTCATTTATAAATTCATGGCCATACTCGGTCGCGCCATGTTTACTTGACTATGAGCTTTTGAAGCACTTTGGGTTTGACCCATGATGATTTACTCTTGTTGTATTTCCTAAGACAAAATTTTGATGTGGGCATTCACTTTTTTGAAGAAATCATACTTCCTCTGAAGCTCGCTCGACCCACTATGACTATTACTTTCTTTTGAAATCTTTGTGTTTCCTTATAAAACCTTTCATGGGTGGACTAAAAATTGTAGAAGCTATATTTTCTGTTCAAAAACCCCAATGTGGGTAAATTGTATTTTGAGGAAATTTGTGTATTGAACATGACTCACCATGATTTCTTCTATTTTCTGTTGTTTCCTATAAAACCCTCTCATGGGTGACTTTGAAAATAATAGAAAGCATCTATTTTGTTTATTTGTAGAATATCCATATGGGTAACCTAGAAATGGTATTAAATCTATCTTTTAAACTCAAACCTCAATGTTGGTATGTTGGAAAATGAAGAAAAATTTGTGCATTTGATTATTCATGTAAAAATCGGGCTTGACCCGACATGGTTTTTTTCTTTCTTAATTTTCACTTAATGGGTATTTGGTATCTTAAGGAAATCTGTGTGTTTTGACTGGAACCCTCATATGTGTATTCATTCTGGGAGCCAAAAGCTCAAAATTGTGCACTGCATTTAAGTTTATTTTAACAAAACCCCACCTGGGTGTATAGTATTTTGAAAACACACACTTCCTTTGCATTACATTTTGCCTGAGACTTCCATATATCTGTACTTGCTGCATTTTCAAGTGTCATCTCTATGTTGTTCCTTCCTTGCACACAGAAATATTTTTTGATTGAATCTATAAATTACTTGTTCACCTTGTCTGTCTGATAATTGTAATTCCTTGAAATATACTTGAATAATGGAATGAATCTCCCATTTTGATTGTCTCCTTTACTTGAAGCAACATTGCACTATCATCCAAAATGATGGTTGTCTTTGTTGTATTGATTCTTGTAAGCCTTCATTCTAATGAGAAACTGGGACTTCTCTTCACTTTCCTTCATGCTTGACTGCCTCTTCAAATTATGCTCTTCTATCTGGCACTCTTCATGCATTTTTATGCTCCATTATTTAAAACTATTCCATGCACTTGCTCTCTTTTGAAATGAAAATTAGTAACATTTATCTTCGTTGAGGCATTATGTATGCCTATTCACTATCCTTGATTGTGAGAAAGAACACTATTGAACCTTGCATAATATCATGAACATGATGAACAAATAATATTGTGGTAGAAGAATATAACCATACAACATTGTTTGAGATGAATGTACTCAGTTAAATTAATCAAGCTAATTTAAATTAACTGTCCATCTATAGCTTTCGAAACATGTTTGACTACTATGAATGAACAGTTGGCTTGATGGCTTGATGGATGAATTATGTTTTACTCTTCCACTTGTATATTTTATTTCTTGATGAACATGATGATTGCAATCACCTTCTTAGCCCACTTGTAATGAATAAGGGGTAGCATGCCAAGCTCCACCCTTGTGGGAGCCCATTTTTCTCCACATGCTTGGTCTTCAAATGATAATCAGCTTCTTGATTTTCCCTATACCTGCACAAAGAAACAAACAATGTTAGCATAAAACAATATATCATGATGTTGATGTCTCTCTTTTAGCTCATGTTTCTACACTTCTCTTGATTGTTTCCGTGTATGATCAATAGCATACTACATTATCATTGATGGTTCATGCAGGTATATTCATAGTTGGAGCTCTAACATCCCTCTCTTCCTTCCTACAGTTCAATGGAGCTCGAAGAAGACAAATGGTACACCACTTCTGCATCGGCCATCAATCAACAGGCAATGATGATTATGTTTATACTTATGTGATTATTCCTTTTATGCATCTTCCATAGTGTAGTGTGATGCTTATGATGCATTGTAACAGTTACATCCATAGCTTATGTGGATATTTGATTTCAATCTTATGCTTTTCATTTGAAAATAAAAATGAATCTCAATGCAAATTTGTACTATCACTTGAATTCTCGCAATCAAATGAAATGTTGTAAATATGAATCACTTTACGAAATAAATGAAAGCATTTAGTCATCCTTTTTTGTTTGTATGCTCAATCTTGTACTCCATTTGATTGTCAAATGATAAACAATTATTGAAACTCTATTTCCTCATCTCAATGCATAACTGTCACTTGATGAATAATTCACAAAGTGCAAACAACACTTAAGCATAACACAGAAATAACTGTAACTTCACTTAAGATATAACAATATTTAATCAGCTCCACCAATTGAGTTGTAGCGAAAAATTGGTAATGGTAGCATTGATAGTGCTTGTGGTAATTTGTGAGGTGGCACCAACAAAGGTATTGTTTGCATTGTTTTGGGGTTGACTAGTGTGGGAGGCATTATTTGCATTGTTTTAGGGTTGACTAGTGTAAGAAGCATTTTTTACATTGTTGTTGTTGGCATTGTGATCAGGTGATTCTTCCCTTAGAGTGTTAATGTCAAAGCCATGTGGAAATTTAGCCCCTTGGTCCAAGAGCATGGCTAGATATCTTTATGGATCATGTAAGACTAAATCTTCCACAAAGGAGGCTATGTCAAGATTTTGTGCAACAGCTTCTAAATCCTTCACAAATACATTTCCATTTTCATCTCCATGTATGAATGATTTGAAGGGGTTTCATGAAGAAGATGGCATGTTCATGTCGCTGAAAGGATTGATAAAGGATGTTTCTTGGTTCATGTTTTGATTCATGTCATTGGAAAAGATATGAGTGTTGGTGTCTTGTCCAAAATTAGCCATTTGTCTTCTTTTTCTTTGAAGCCTAGTCTCAACCATATAAGGAGTTGATCAAATTAGGAAGAAGGATGAAAATGACAACTATGTTTTTGGATGTTTTTTTTTTTGAATAAGGGATGCAAATGCAACTATGTCTTTGGGTTTTTGACAATAAGAAATGCAATATGAAAATTTATCTAAAGGAAATGACAAATGGTAAAGGATAATGACAACTATTTTTTTGGATTTTTATGAATAAGGTATGCAAAGTGATGACTAAGATGAATTTGAATGTTCTAAGGTATGCAAATGCAAAGGTCTAAGTGATTTGTAAGAAGGTTGCTCAACCACCCTAAGCTTGATCTATGTCTCAATTTGGGTCATCAAAGGACTTGTTGCTATGACTAAATGACAAGATGATAAAGTGAGGTTTTCTAACTAGACTTTTGAGTTGGAAAGTCTCACAAAAAAGGACAATGACTAAAGGAAATAAATTTGACTAAGTGCAATGACAAC
>VDFB02353493.1:32037827-32182176 GCA_007258455.2 Sequoia sempervirens
AAAATTTTGGGGAATCCAAAATTATGAAACTGTACAATCATATCCGGAGACTTACAAAAATTTGAAGACATCTACAAATACATTCTTCAATCCACTTAAGTTTGAGTCCCACACACTTTTTAGACTCTCCAAAATGGTAATGTGACCACAAAGAAGATATGACCAATTTTTTGTTGCTTCAAGACTTACTGGATTAGGAGAGGTCACAAAACCTTTAGCTTCTTTCAGAGCATTCACCATCATTTCAATCTTTAGACTTATTAGTCCCCTGAGTTCACTTACTCTGATAATAATCCTTTCATTTTCAAGCTTCAGATTCTTTATTTGGTTGATAAAAGATATTACCTGACTTTCTTGATGACAAACACTGTCAGCTAATGGATCAAAAGTGTTGGAAATAGTAACCAACTACCACTCAATATCTTTCACCTACTTCTCATTTGCTTCAGTGAATTTTGACAAGACTAAGCAAGACTTGTACACTTTTCCTCCTTTAAATATAGCACCTTGAATATTCTTTATGCAAGAGCCTAACAGAATTTTGTCTTTGGCAATCAATTCATTTAGACTACCAATTCTCTTCCCCTTGAACTCCTTTTGCACTTTAACTAGAGTTGATTTCTCCAAAGATTCAAAATGAGAATCTACAGAGTTTATTAACTTCTTCAACTCACTGGAGGAGGAACCTGATGGGTCTATAACATAAGTAGGCATTAATTTCAATAGGACTCCAAATGAAAGTTTTAGCAATTCACTATCCTCAATGTGAGATTTCAATATCTTCTCATTGGCTTTTGTTTGAGCAATTTTGGAAACTTTCAACATCTGGATTGGAGACAAAGTAGATAGGTTGAATGAACTTTCATCTAACTTAGGATCTGACTCATCTTGTTTCTCCAATAGAGATTCCTTCACCTCCTTTATTCTAATTTCTTGATGATTTTCTTTATCAATCTTGGATTTAGCTTCAAAATTGACTTTAGGCTTTTTAGATTCTTCAGGATGCACCTCTTTTTCTTTAGCAACCCCCTCAATTTGGACCTTAGTCACCACAGGTATCTCTAAATTTTCAACATTGGGAGAGGTTAGAATATCCTCAAATCTTGGAGGATCAAGTACATTCATGTTTTCCTCATTCACATTTCCTTCTTCTAATTCTTTTACCTTCACATTTACTTCTTCATTTCCTTGAACATGTTTAGTATTGATCTCCACAATATTTGTCTTTTCCTTTGATAAGAATTCTTCTAGAATTACCTTAGTCTCACTGATAATAGCATCAATGTCACCAATCATGAGTTTATTTACTCTTGACTTGCTTCTAAATTCCTTTTTAGCTTTTTGAAGAAATAAGTCTATTTCTTCAATTGACATTTATGAGCACAAATCGGCAAGAACTCTTTTCCTCATATTTTCCTCCTCTATTCTTGCACTTTCTCTCCTAGATTCCAAAGCACTATACAAGCTTGTAGGAAAGCCAGTCATGATTTCAACAAGAGTTTTATTGAAAAAATTCAAGTGCTTAACTATAGCTTCTTCAAGAATCTTCTTACCAGATTCATCAAAATTCTCATACAGGCCACAGAGTGGCATAAGATTTCCATCTTTTGTTGTTGCACTCTCAACTTCCTCAACAAACATACTGGGCTTGTCAACTTTGGCCTTTTTCTTTGCTTCTTCACCTTTTCCAAAAGGTTTTCTCTTGTTCAGTTTGACTGAGTCCCAGTAGCCTTTATCTCCCTTACCACTTCTTTTGAATCAATTTCTTCCTCTTCATCTACAAACATAGCTTTGTAAGTTCTTGAGATTTTATTCTTCTTCCTTCTTTCGGAGGCTTCGACTTGATTTGACTCTCCTACAAGGGAACTCCTGGTAGATACGGTGTTAGGAAAATATGTTTCTGGACCAACTAATTCAGCCATTTCTTTCTTCTTAGCTACTTCATCTTCATCTCCTTTCCCTCTTATTTCTTTCATATTTTCTACTGGAAGACCCATAATCTTTGCAAAATCTTTTGTCTCTTTTCTTACCTTTCTGATTGACATGGGCTTTCTCAATTCTGAATGAACTTGTAAGGATTTCTCTGCATATGTGCCCAACCTTTCTTCACCCTAATCTAGTGGTGAATTTAGCAGATGTTCTGTGTACATCCTCAGAATGTTTTCATCTACTTCATAACCCATAGGCATGATCCAAACTTTTCTAGGATCAACAGCTTCCATATAACATTTGTCAATGTATATCATGAAGGATATAGAGTCTTTATACTATTCCACTATTGTGGCAGGAATTCTTTCTCTGGCGTGCATCAAATTTTGAAAAAATTTAAAATATCCCCACAGGATTGTGTTGGGGGTCTATCAATCACCAAGTCCACATAACATATCCCAGATCTGAATAGCTACTGGAATATCTTTATGCCATTGAACTTTACCAACTCTCAGTACCTCACCCAAAAATTAGAAATACAGACAGATTAACAGGTTTCTGAATTTGCATACATTCTTCTTGTCCTTCTTGATTTTTCCCAGATTCTAGTTGACCTCTAAGAACTTCACATAGATCATAATCTTCATTATGCTTGATCATTTCATATGTTGTATAGATGGCTATGTCGAATACTAAATTCTCCTAGCTCGAGTGGTAACTCTTGTAGCCTATAACCATAGATGCAAACTTTATATCAACTTCGGCAATATGATCTATTGTCATTGTCCTTTTGTCCCAATGGAAGCCAGTCACTTTAGTAACCTCATCATTCTTCACCGACTTTAAAACTCAAAGTCTACTAGTGGAATTTAAGCCTATAACTGCACAAATAGCTTCCTTGGAGATTTTGAATGTCACATCTAACCACATGAATTCATCATGGACATGACTTAGTATATATTGAACCCACTCATCTTCTTCAAATATAGGAAATTTCATGATTTGCTTAAATTTCTTATCTTCTAGAGTTTTGAATTCTGGTTTCACAAAAAAATCTTCTTGAACTATGTGATGAGAATACAATTCCAATAGTTGTGAACTACCCAAATCTTCAATATTTGCATGCACATATGCACTAATATCTTCAATGTACAGAACTCTGTATGACACCAATGAAAATGCACCTAATGGCTCTATGTCTACGGACTTATATGGATGCCATTTGAATTTTGGACATGGCCTATCCTTAACTTCGACTATCAAAGGAGTGGACAAAATTGCAACCACACAAATTTATAGGTTTTGCAATAAATACCTTTCGAGATGAAACAGAATTTGATTGTAGATTCTCCTCTATGCTTGAATCTCTTCTCGATTTGGCAATGATCACCTCAGAGTTCTCCAAACTTCTTTCCTCTAAATGCAATATGACAAATGAGGGTGGAAACCACTCTTTTAATGTCCTCAAACCTAACTCCTTACTTTTGCAATAAATTCCCTTGACTTAATTCAACTAGTTTACTATCTTTTATGTTCTGAGACAAATAATTCTTATGAGGATTTCCAGTATTCTTCACTAATGTCATAGATTCATTTCACAATGTCTGAGAAGTATCAAATTTCCTACTATACTCATCTGAATTATAGTACCAATCACTTGAAGAGGGGTTTAGGAGTTTTTCTTAACAACTCCCCCTATGGCAGAGGCCTAAAATTAATTCCCTGAGGTATTAATAGAAGTGGCTTCTAGTGTGGATCCATTTCCTTCAATAGAGGGATTCTTCTTCACCCATTTCTTCTACGTTTTCTTCTTGATCTCATCAGTAGTGACTTTCCCCTTTCCTTTAACATCTAGTTTCTTGTTCTATTTTATTGAACCTCTTCTATTCAAGCAGAATCTAGAAGTGTGACCAAATTTGTTGCAATTGTAGCACACAACACTTCTCTATCCATTCCAATTGTTCCACTGGCTTTGTCTTGATATGCATTGGTTAACAATATGTCCAAATCTATTGCATGCATAGCATCTGACATCTCTATGAAAGTTGTTCATCATAATTCTACATTCACTTGACTTATGACCATACTTATAGCAATTAAAGCACTGACCTGAGAATGATGGTCTAGTTTTTCTCACCCTACTTCTACATTGAGAAGCCATATGACCAAATTTTTTGCAAACATAGCAATAGCCATTAAATCTTTGGGCATTAGGTTTCCTTACCAGATTTCTTTTGGGTCCATTCGTTTGATTTCTTTTTCTAGAATTTCCTTGTCCAAAACTTCTTTGTCCAGATCTGGAGCTTTCTCCTTCTTCATATCCAAGACCTCGTCTATCACCATCAGTCCTCTATCCCTTGATTAGTTCATCAAGTTTGGCTGAGCTTTCTTTGAATTTTTCTTTATACTCATTTGCAATAGCAAGTTCATCTCTGAGATTATCAAGCTGCTTTTCAAGCTCCTCTTCATTGTTTTTGGATTGCTCCAATTCATTATCTAGTTGGTTGCATTGTTCTGACTTTTCTTTCAAATATTGTGCAATATTTTTTTAATTCTTCTTCCTATCCTCAATCTCCTTGGTCATTCTCATCATGATAGATTCCATTTCACACTTCAACGCAGCATTCTCTTGGGAAAACTTTTCACATTCTTCTATTTTCTCTTTCAAATCCTGACTGAGTTGTTCATCATCCATGGTTTTTTTCTTCTATTTGAGCTGACCACATAATTTCTTTCTTTTCTCCCTTGATTCATTGATCTTGTCTTTCAATGACTTAATGAATTTTTCTACATTCTCAATATTTTCATGTAATTCCTGGATCTCAAATTTTGACTGGTCAAGATCATCCAATGCCACCATAAGTAAGACTACTTGTATCCGTTGAGAACACTTTCCAAGATCTCCTCAAGTTGTTAGACTTCTTCAGAGGAACTAGCTCTGATACCAATTTTTGGAAACAAGCAACATTGAGAGGGGGAGGGGGGGTGAATCAATGTTTTATAAAAATTAACTTTATTATTCTGACCTTTAATCCACTTAAAACATTTAATCAAAAATAATATGTAGAAATAGAAATTAAGAAACCACACAACCATAACAAAAGGATTTTTAAATGGAAAACCTATTAGGGGAAAAACCATAATGGATGGCCAATCCATAATAATTTCTAAGTATACCCAAAAGAAGTATTACAAAATGGGAATGCACTTGCATTCAGGCTCACTTCCTAGAGCTCATTGCTCAAAAGGATGAGCTCACTACCCTTACAATGATTTAGATTAGATCCAAAAGAAAATGAATTGAATGGATAGCATCTACTAATGCTTGATTACAGTTTTGGTTAAGCTTTGATGATGAGCTTCTATCTTTTTGACTGATATCAAACTTTTGCTCTGCTCTGCTTAAGTTTGCACACAAAATCCTTATGTGCAAGTAAAAATGTGCATGATATCGCTCAAATATTCTTTGGATGTTTGCAACATACACCGATACACCTTCTTTACTCACAAAAATGATGTAATCAATCATCTAAATATATCCACAACTGAGGATTTAATCGCTACAAGTCGTCTCAATAAAACTTAAGAATATTTGCAACTTGTTGGCCCAAATCATGAATAATTTTGATGCATATTCAAAAAATTCAGCTATTCCATAGCTAGGACCCATAATTAAACATTTGAACATGAAAACATCTTTGATTATTTCACCTTAAAACATCCACAGTGCACCACATTCATTGAGTCAGCTACAACAAACAAATAGACAGAAAGTATCCTACTAGACCATCAAACTCATATTACAACTTATGCAATATCACAAAACTTAATAATAAGATAATCCACATGCTCATCAAGCAATTTTAGGGATCCACAACACAAAATAATGATCCGATGAAGCTGTCTGACCGAGTACCCTATTCCTCAAGAATTATGTCGATAATACACAATGTTTTACTTTACTTGCCGGTGAGATTAGATATTGATCTATGGATCATAGGGATGACTTCAATTGCCATCAATGACAACACTAGAAGCCATATGCAAATAGCTTCAAGCCTCCATAAATCTCCCATGGAAGACTTATCACCTCTACTAAGAATTACAAGAATGTGGATGCCTTAGCAACGACCATTATTGTGCTAGAAAATAGATGGGTTTTTTGCAACTACACAAAGGTTTTTAGTTTAGGACCCCCATTCGAGTGGCCATACATAAGTCAAGATTAGCTCTAATAAGGAGGAACTCTAGCCTAAAGAGGTTATGCTCAATAGGGTTTTGGGGAGTTCACTTGTCTGTGTGACACATCCGCACTCGTAATTCCATTAGGATTCACATTTGTATAGCAGTCGTGGGTAGCTCGGCTAAAGAGCTCCATTGTCAATTTGAGTCACCTTGGGATGAGTAATTTTCCCACCAAGGAAGGCCCAATTCCTAGAGTCAATATTAGTTTCTCTTGCACCCAAGATCGCACAAGTGCGCAAGGGGAGAGGATAATTCTATTATTGAATCGAGGTGACAAAAAATTGGAGACACTTGTGAATTTTAGTTACCAAAGTTATAATGTGAGGAAGACACTTAAGACAATTTGTTCTTTTTAAACCTTTAACTTGAAGTGTGAAAGAAAAAGTTAATTTTAAACCCATAATGTGAGAATGCATGTTCATTTTAACCATATGAGTTTCAATGCATGATTGTGTTCATTTTAAGCCCATGACATAAGAATGCATGTGAATTTTAACCATATGAATGTGAATGCAAGTTGTTGTTTGTTGATTATTTGCCTTAAGGAATTTGAAAATGAAATAAAACATCAACAAAACAACCATTGAAGGATGCAGAGCTAAGATACCCAAGTGTGGAAAAGCCGACTTATGCCTTAGTCAGAGTTGTAAAGAAATTTAGACGCTATATCCTCATAAACAAAATCTTTGCAATAGTTCATGATCTTGCAGTCAAGCTATTGTTGATGCAAAATGAGCTAGGAGAGTGTAGGGCTAAGTGAGTAACTATGTTACAAGAGTATGATATTGAGATTCAACCCATGAAGCTGGTAAGAGGACAAGGACTTACAAGGACAATGGTAGAGACAAGCCTTGATCTTGCAGCCCAGCATTACAATTTAGAAGATGTTTCTCCTAGCGAATGGTATGATGATATTATTCACTACCTCCTAACTCAAAGATACCCTGATCATTTTAATGCAGTACAAAGAATGGAATTGTGCTTAAAGAGTGATAGTTTCATGTTGAAGGGAGTTGTTCTATATAAGAAAAATTATGAGGGTGTTTACTTAAGGTGTCTTGGAAAGGCAGAGTCTGAAAGAGTGATGTTGGAATTTCATGATAGATATGGTATAGGCCATGGATCAGCACCTTCTACAGTGAACCAAACTCTAAGAGCTGGTTACTATTGGCCTACACTATTCAAGGACACACACAACCATGTCAGAACATGTCATGCGTGTCAGACTGCAGCAACCAGAGAGAAGTATGTAGCACTCCCACTCCAACCAGTCTTTGAGGTAAAACCTTTCGCACATTCAGGGATGGACTTCATAGGTCCAATCAATTTGCATTCCTCTACAAGTCATAGGTATATCCTTACTATCACTGATTATTTTACAAGATGGATTGAGGCCCTTGCTTGCAAGCAATGTACTTCTAAGGTGGTAATTAATCTCATCGAATCAGGTATCATTAACCGTTTTGGATGTCCTATATCTTTGGTTTGTGATGATGATGTTCTATTGAGGGTTATAGTAGGAACCTTGTTGTTGTGTGATCAATTTTTTTGGGCATACTACTGGGCTTGTTGGACTACTAGGGTTGCTTCTTGTTGTTGATGTTGTTGCTGCACTACTAAGGCGGCTTGTTGTTTTTGTTGTTGTTGGATGGCTTGTTGATAAGCATATTATTGTTGTGCTGCTAGGGCTACTTGATGAGATTCTTTTTGTTATTGTGCTAAGGCTACTTGTTGGGATTGATGTTGTTGTTGTATTACTAAGGCTGCTTCTTGTTGTTGTTGTTAGAATTCAACATGCTTTGATACCATGTTGATATTATGGATGCACAAGGTCCTTGAAGCTATAGTCTTCAATGGAGGACCTTTGCCGGGAAAGATAATCAACCACAAAGAAAGTGTTGCAACTAGGCATGCACAATGAAGATTCTGTATTGATCTACATTATGAAATTGGATTCAATACAGATGTACAAGATGCCTTGAATATATAGGAAAAAGAGAAAACCTAAGATGCATGAGATGTTGTAATGTGTCATGATCTAACAACATGTGACAACATGTGAACCCTATCTAGAAAATTATTAAATGTTGAGATAAGTTCTAGAAGGAAAACTCATCTTCTAGAAGGAATATTATCCCTACAAACATGGAAAGGGGAATTACCCCTTTATTAAATGATTTATTAAAAATGAAACCTAGGAATAAATGGTCTATGACGTGAGTTAACTTATGCTAGTGTAATAATTAATTAATTACACTAGCAGTTGTTGTTGTTGGACTGTTTACCAGTAAGCCTATTGTGCTTGTTGTAAAGCTAAGGCATGTGCTTGTAATGTAGGATCAATCAATGGTTGGGACATCTGTGATAGGTTTTGGGTGTTAATTTTTTGAATGGGTTGTATATTGTTCATGAGAGGATAGGGGTTCCCTTGATTCAACATGTTGGACATGTTGTTGCACCAAAAGATCGACTTGTCAATGCCCAATACAAGCTTCGGTTAAGAACCACAGGAGGTGATTGGACCATGTCACAAACCCAAGGGCTAGTGCTGCAAGGAAGACCAAGCGTCACACCTTGCAATAATCCCCCCAGCACAAGTGTGGGGTTTGAACCTGTGACCAGCTCTGATACCAATTGTTGGACTTTTCATTGCACCAAAAGATCGACCTGTCAATGCCTAATACAAGCTTTGATTAAGAACCACAAGAGGCAGTTAGACTATGTCACAAACCCAAGTGCTAGTGTTGCAAGGAAGACCAAGGGTCACACCTTGCAACACAACATTCCTTGCAAGATAGTGGATTGAGGTGGAGGAATGTAAGTTTGAGGTCCCAATTGATTTTGCATGGTAAAGGGGATTGTAGTGTAGTTTTTGCACACACGCCCCACTGAAAGCAAGGACACTCTTTCACTTTGGTTTTTGATGTCTTGGACCTTTGATTTTTGGGATTTCTTTTGCTTTGGCATGTGCTTAAATGTTTATTTTCATTTCCTAAGTGATTCCCCTAAATTATTCATTGAAAATCTTAAGTTTTGGGTGAATTTCGGGTTTTTACCCTGTACGGGACTTTCCACCCCATGCGGATTTTCCCAGATCCTACTCAGACTTCAGTTGAATGATGTCACTCAGGAATTTTTGGTCTTTGTGGAATTACATGTGGGCCGGATTTTTCCAAAATCGATCCTGTCGTTGGGTTCCCGAATTTTCCTACTTGTCTTGTTGGCAGCATAAATGTTATTCATACTGTTGTAAGAGATGTATTTAATTGATCTTTGAGGACTCTGGTTCCATTATACTTTGTTGTCTATGTTTGATTGAGTTGGGGAATGCATTCTTTTGGTGATAGATTTGATTTGGGCCATTTGATTTGTGAATTATTCGATTTGGTGGAGATTTCTTTGGCATTTTCCTTGTTCTTTGTTGAGTGCTGATAAGCTAATATTTGTTGTCACAATCAATTTTTACTTCATCAAATGGTATGTATATGATTTATTTGCTTTCGATTTATGGAAGTGAGCAGTTCTTTGGTGTTTTGGTTTGCTTGGAGTTCAAATTTCTGCATGATTTGAGCATTTTGTCGCTAGGGTTGCATGATATTGTTTGATTCATTATTTCCCAAGTAAGTTTCAAGTTCACTCTTTCATTCACTTTTAGAGATAACTTGCTTGTGAGTCATGAATACCCCTAGTAAGGATTTAGCAGTTGCAAGGATTGAGTCTTGAGCCTACCTATGTGTCAATGGCGGATCTATAGGGTTTGATACCTAGGGCATCACCATTTAACTTTAGTCTGCTTTAGAAATGACCTAGAATTATAAGAAAATATATAGAAGGTCCATATCAAACTTGTCTCAAACCTAGATTCTTGAAATTTAGGATCGATCCATTAATTTGGGAAAAATCATGATTTAATGCCAAAGTTCAAGTTTTTCGTCCATCTCGGGATTTTCTGGCTTTGGCAGATTTTCACGATTGTCCTTGTCTCCTTCATTTTCCCATAATCTGCTATTTTTTGGAGATTCATCTTTTTCCTGGATTTTTTTCGACTCCGAATTTTCCCAAAATTATCTGTTCCCTAGTTTTTCCAAAATTTGCAGAATGTCTCTTCTTTCACAGAAATCCATCCCGTGCGGATTTTCCCAGAATTTGGTGGAAAGTGAAAGAATATGAAATAGGATGACATGTTAGTGAATGATGGTGCATTTTATGATTAATTTATGCTATTTTGAGATATTAAATGTTGTTTATTGATTGATAATGATCGGATTGAGTTGCTAATAGGTGTTTTCATGTTCATTCCACTAGAATCCGTCTAGCCCAGAATTTTTTGAAATTCTTCCCTGGCTTGGATTCTGCGGATGGTCCTGAAACCCGAAGTTTAATATGATCATTTTATTTGAGGTTTAATGACACCTTGCTTATCTAGGATTCATTTTAATGAATATTTTGATTGATTAACATTGGTTTCCTATGGTTTTTACTATGGTTTATTTGTCAAGTGTAGGCTGAATCTAGTAAGGTAGTGGTTGGATGAGCTAATGGTGACATGGAGGGGTCTTCAGTATTTGAAGCAGAAAGAATTAAGATCGACATCAAGAGAAAAATCTTAGAGAGCAATCTAACCTTTATCTGGTCAGAAGTAACAGATAACAATGTTTGATTATGGGACTATGAGAAGTTCAAGGGCAAAATGGCAGTGCAGGATCTTCCCCTAGTGGCTACAAGAATGTTGGAATCAGGACTGGCATATGTAGCTGGTTTTCCCTCTACAATGCAATGTTATGAGTTAGTCCTTGAGTGTGCCAGGAATTATGACAGTGATACACAGAGAATAATTGGTCCTCAAGGGAGGATTGTGGAAAATTTGAATGTTGTCTCCATAGCTCAAACCTTTGACATGCTAGACAGATCTCATGTGGTGGCTTTTAACATGGAAGAAGCTAAGAGGTACTATGAAGAGGAGACTGTTAAATCATATTAGCTCATTAATTCCTGGCTGGAGAAGCCCAAGTCTCATTATTCTAAATTTCCTAAACAGCTATTTAGAGCAAAGTTTAAAAAGGAGTATTATGATGCCATCACTCTTCTTAGCAGGGTGGTTGGATTAAAGAATGAAGGTGTGTTTGATAATTGGATGTGCCATGTTATTGTGAGGATGGAACAAGAAAATATTAACTATCATTGGGTAGGTGTCATAAGTAGAGTGATTCATGAGCAATTGTCCAATGTGTTGCAAACCAAGACCTTCACAATGAAATCTTTCTTAGTCTATGCACTTTCAAGATTTCATCCATATAAGGGATTAAGTACAAAGGGAATCTTTGGGAAATATTTTATTTATGAAGTGTACCCTCAATTGCACTTGGTAAGCTCAAGGTACAAGAGGTTGAATAATGCATTCACCATGCATATCACTAGATTGCTTCAAGGTGCAGAACACATGATAATTTCAGACCAAGCCAAGGAGCTCATTAAGAAATATGGTGCTTGGTTAATTCAATTCCCAACCTTCTCATACATCTAGGTTGATGGCTATCAAAGGGCTCCATACAGGCTTCCAAGGTATCCCACTGATCATATCTTACTTTTGGAAGTCACCAGAAAGATATGTGACTTTGATGCTATTGTTAAAAGAGACAAACATAAGACTGGTTTTGGCAGAGACTTCCCTTTGAGGATAGGAACTGGAGAGGCATGCCCTTCCATTATTTTAGCTTAGGCTTTGGAGGAGGAGATGAGTACTCTTGGTTTATCTTTCCATTCCAAGAGATCCAAATTCAACATAACAGGTGAAGTACAAAAGAAGGACAGTAGAGAATATAGCCATAAGGTTGATCTGGAAGATTACTAGGCCAATTGCAGTGATGAATATGAGGTTAGGACGAATAATTTTTCCTAGCTTCCAGTTGAATCAGTCTGATTATATAAGGTGAAGGAAGTTCCTAACCAACTTGAAGGTGATGGAGACTTGATTCAAGGCCATCCTTATGAGGCAGTTAAGGACAAGCCAATTGGTGATGTGGATTGGCTGGAAGAAGAAAAGATAGAATTAGGACAAGATAATGGATCCAGTCACCAAGCATACCAAGATGTGGCTAAAGCATAAAATATTAGAGTTGGAAAATGAGGGTGTACATTGCACCTTTGATTTGATGGGGGATTTCGACCCTCATTCTTCTTCTGAGGAATCAACTGAGCAATATCCCAAGGGTAAAGGCAAGGTGGGCTCCCCTTTCAAAATCAAAATCAAAGATATTCAAATGGAGAAAGCTTAGGAAGCAAAAAAACTAATAAATCCTATTGCTAAGAAAAGAGGGCATACTTGAAAGTCTAAGAAATATGAGTAGAGGAAGTTAATCCACTTGTGGTAAATGTAGAGAGTTTAGAAGAAAAGACACAAGTGTATACAAGGAAGTCAAGGACTCCTCCTAAAGACAATGTTCCCAAAATGGATCCTCCTCCAGTTACTTCTCAAGAGGAGCAGCATGATAATGTTCCTTCTTCCCATGAAGCTCAAAATGATCAACAAGGTGAATCTAAGGAAGCTAAAGATCATCAAGATATAGAGGGGGAAGAATTTCATGAGGGTGAGCTTTACAATGCTGAGGCTGAAGTAGAAAAGGTGATGCAGTCTCCCTTGGTTACATATGAAGATTCACTAGTTAGATCTAAAGAAGTTGAATCTCCTCTAGGAGAGGAAGTATCAGAAAAGGTTTCGTCACTTGAGCATAGGGAGGAGCATGCTGAAGAAAAGGAGGACAAGGCCGAAGAAATTCCTAAGAGGTAGAATTTGAATGAAGATATACCTAAAGATCAACAGGAGGAAGTAGGATAGAGTAAAGTACAATTGGAGTCCACTATTTTAGATTGGTTGGATAAGGAAATAAAGAGAAAGCAGGTTGTTGTGGAGGATACTCCACCCAATTGGAATGAGTTGTTGGCTAATATTGGAAAGGATAAAGGAAAGAAAAAGGCTAGGGTCATTTCAAATATTGAAAGAGATGAGGCAAGCAATAGGGTGGTTCACATTGCAACTCCTACTCTAGATAAGAACAGAGATGAGGTTACTAGAAAGGATTACAACCTACATACTATCAATTTCAGGCCCACTTCCATTGAGTAAGACATTGAAGAGTATCAGGGTTCTAGTGCAGTCATCTTGGGTAGATTAAGGAAAGAAATAAAGACTAAATAGGAGATGAAGAGGGAGATTGAAGGACTAGAGAAATGTTTGGAAGATCTGATGAAACCCTTGTAGTCCATTAGCTCCTTGTCCTCTGCTAGAAATCTCTTACCCCAAGAAACTATCACTGAGCTGGAAAGAATGTAGGCTTCCACTCTTGCTACAATGAATTGGTTACAAGGGGTGCGAACTAAAGGAAATGAGGTTATCAAGGTTGTTCTTTCAACAGGAAAAGATGTTATGATGGAAACTGATTGGTTGAAGGAGGTATTAGCTCAAGATAAGGAAGATGTAGACCTCTTGTTGCAAAAAACCAAAACCATCATGGAGTATACAAGGGATAAGATTGTAAGTGATGGAATTCTTCCTTCCTCCAGAGCTGCTGAACTTTGAAAATGGTTTGAGGCTTTGCAAATTAGGAAAAAGGTTCTAAAGAAGATCTACAAGTAGAGGAGGCAGATTGAGGATACCCTAACTGGTGTTTATAATAGATGCATTCCTTTCTTTGAGATAATGACAGGGAGAAGGAAGATTACACCTAAGCATTTGAGCTTAGAGCAGTTGAGAAAGTGGTGGTAGGATGTTTATGCTCCAATCATCGATGATCCTAGTACTGAACACCAATTAGATGAATGCGGCCACCTACATTATTGTTATTAATAAATATCTGACATATAAGGTTAAGTGGGATAAATCGGTGAAACAATCAAGGGAAGATATTACATCAATTGAGAGCCGACTTAAGGGTTTTCCTTTGCCACCTATGGCCGACTTGGATAGGGTGATTTTGAAGGTACATGAAATTTTGGATCAAAATAAAGACAAAGGGGAAGATAGTTAATGTTGGGTTACATCGATATTTGTGCTTCCCTATTATTTTGCATGCATTGGTCCGAGCTGCATTGGAGATCCCAGACCAACCTAGATGAAGTTCATGCATTTAATGTATATTTTATTTCATTTTGAATTTCTCTTGGCTGACTTGTTGTGGCTAATTATTATTGTAAAACCCTAACTAGGCCGACATATCTTGTGGGGGTATCTATTAATATGGCATTTTGCCTCATTTTCTAGATATAGACATAGATGAATAGAGAGATAGCTAATATAGAAGTGAATTAATTAGAGCAAGAGTTAGCAAGTAGTTGTTCTCAAGCAAATATTGTAACAGAAAGCTGGAATTGTTGCTATAGTGGATAATTTGATGCAAGTAATGACATTGTGATTTGGTGCCATACTTGTGTTCTTCTTATCTTGCATGGTTCTTGTTATTCTATCTTTAGAATTTCTTTGAGGAAAATTGATATTTAGGATTAGATTTGATTCAATGATGTTTATGGTTTGATATTTGAAGTGTTACAGCAGTCCCTGGTCCATACTTTTTGCAACCAACTGATTGTTAGTTGTTTTGCAAAGTTAGCCTGGACTTTTATATTCGTTGTGCTTAGTTCAATTGTTTTATTCATTTCAATTGCAATAGGGTTTTCTGAATGAATGTTCATGATCTGAAAATCTTAACACCTTAGAAGATTGCACTGTTTCTCTAAGATTGTAGATCCATTTGGGTCAAGTAGAAATCAGTTTTGAGGGATTGGTCCATTTCGAGTGTTTGTCATTTGTATTGTTAGTCTTAGGAGTAGCATTAATCTAGAAATCTCTTTAAAACCTTATATCTTTTGTTATTTCTTTATCATTTGGGTTAGATTTAGGATTGAAGTATCATCATATTGCTAGATCTGATAAATTAAAGATTCAGTATTTGCTTGTAGTAAGGTCCCATTGTGATTACCAGCATTTTCACATTTATCATTAAGTTGTTTATGATTTGTCAAGACCTGACATTAGAGACCTTGGGGTTATCTCTTGAGGCTTACTGATAGATATTTACCTTTCAAGAGAGATAATATTTTTATATTCTAAGTTTTTGTGCAGAAAACATCATCAACAGGGACCATGGGAAGTGATGAGGATGATGCCATTAGATTTTGTGATGCTAATGACATACTAGGACCTTGGGTCCATTGATTAAAAAGGTTCCCTTGTTGTATTTGAGGTGTGACCAAGGTATTACCTTGGTTGATGGGATTTGTAACCAAGGTGTTGTTTTGATTAGGGTTGATGATAGATGGGTTTGATGTGGATGGTGGATTGACTTGAGTAGCTTGGGTAACCACTTGTTTCTATGTTTCAATGAGGTTGTTGGAACCACTTGTTAAGGGTTGAGTTTGCATGAGAGTTTTAACTTTCCCTTGTTGTCTCATTTGAGGCACTTGGTTCACATTACCTTTCATAGCATTAGGCATACTTGTGGTATTTGTGATGATGGATGAAGATGGTTGCGCTCAAGATGTCGAGATTGGTGTGGTGTCATGGAATGTAAGTGGTTTTCCAAAGGTTGGTATCCAAATTGTTGCTTGGGGAAGGTTGGTGGTTAATGGAATGGTTGTTTTGTGAATACCCAAAGTTGTGTTTGTTCCTAGCCTAGTTGCAAGACTAGATGTTGGTTGAATCATAGATGAATTCAATCCTTGTGTCAATGATTATGCAACAAAAGTTGGGGAAATTGGAGCCACATTTTCTAAGGCTTGATGTTCCATGATTTCTTCTCTAGTAAGTCCAAATGGGCTATTTGTGATGTCTTCTATCTCATATGGCCCTAATGGAGATGATGGTTGTTGTGATGGGGTAGAATAACTCCTTGGATCGAATTCATGAGGATTTAAATCACTGATGGTACATGAGACTTTGGTTTTATCCATGATTCTCTTGTGTTGTGATCTTGTTGAAACCATAGATCGTGGGTCAACAATGGGAGAGGTGTGTTGATATTTGTAATGTTTTAACTCTCTAGTTGACTCAAATCTAGGTAGGAGGGGTAATCTAAGTCTTTTTGGAGAAATGATGATAATGGGGGGTGAAAAGATTGGTGATGTGGGAAGTGATCTTTGCAAATGTTTTAGGACAACACTTTTGACTTGATTTTGATGTTTTGATATTGGGATAAAGGATGTTTATGAACTTAGAAATTTTTAGGGTAGACTTGTGACCTTCAAGATGAGCTAGTTAAAAAATGATAACTAGCTTAACTAAGTGCATGGAAAAGGATATATTTCACATACAAAGTAGGTTAGTTAGCAGTCGATTTGATGTTTAAGTCACAAAGTGTTGGTGTACTCAAAATTTTGCAAAGTTGGATGAAATGAAAGATGAAATTTGAGGAAGGATGGATGAAATTTTTGACCCAATGTTGACCTAAAGTGAACCTTTTGTTTTGAAAATGCCACCTCTAAAGTGATGAAACCCTAAAAACTCAATGATTTTTGTAAAATAGGACTCAAATTATTTTGGAAATAGGACCCAATGATTTTGACAATAAAACTCAATGACTTTTGATAATGGAACTCAATGATTTTTCCAATGTTTTTCTTGTCTCAATTTTCTTGTTTTGGGTGAGTCAATGATTTCAACATAAATCAATGTGGGGTGTTCATTTGATTTAATATTGGATTAATGAAGTTATTTTTACCACAAACACTTGTCTTGGTTATGTTGTCAAACTAAATGTTTATGTCAAAAACATCATAACTTTCACAATGTCCATTTCATGAAAATCATGAGGTTAAAGCCATAATTTCCTATGTTGTCTTTGGTAAATATGGGTTTGAGATTAATGTCAAGATATTTAGAAATTTCTAAGGATAAATCCTTAGGAAAATTAGTAATATCAAGGCTAACTTGAGAAGTCCATATTTGAGCCAAAGTGTTTGAAATTTTGGAAAGTGAATATTTGTTTTTGGATTATTTTGAATTCAAGAAAAGTGTTAAATTGACTCACATTCATCACAACCCTAGGATAGAAATGGCTATATTTGTTGAATTCCCACTTGGATTTCTCTAGTACCGCTTATTCAGAGTGGATGATTAGAAGCTTGACCATACTGGCTCCCCTCCACAGCACTCACTTCTACTAGTCATCCAAGCTTCGAGTTCCCATGAATCTCCCATCACAAACTCTTCATCTCTACTAAGAATTGCAAGTATGTGGGATGGATTCAAAGGTCTGACCTCCTGACATCAACAAATATCAGGGATTTTTGGCATCTATTGATGCCAAAAATTGATGAGGTAATAGTGTCTTATGGGAAACTTAGTTTATGGGGGACCTTTTGTGCTAAATTGAGTGACCTTCAGGTTTTTAGAGAATCCATCTTCTTCTATAATGGGGGTTTCAAAGGGAAAAGGAAACGGATATAATAAAATAAAGTCTAACCTAAGGCGATGTGCCAAGACTTAATGATAGGCATGATAAATCATAGATCTAAGGGCCTGAATGGTGTTGTAGTGTTCCAGAATATCAGAAACTCAATATTATAGCATAGACAATCCATTTATTGACATAAAATAATATTGCACACATTCCTACTACCAAGAAGAGTCATTAGACATGATCTAGGTCAGAAAACTTGTATTCAACATATATAGTTCTTAAATGAAATGTCTAGATAATATAAAAGCAAAGTTTACAATTTGATCAAATAGCATAAAAAACAAAAAGGCCAAACAATTGGCACAATATGAGAGTTTTTTGCAATAACATAAAATAGCAATAAAGACCTAGTGTCTTTTACTAAAACTAGCATTTTCCTTCAAATTTCAAACCCCTTTTCTCATAATAGAGAAAAGTATATATAGCAAGAAAACCTCCCACAACTTCAGAAAGTAGCAACAGAAAAGATTTCACAATCCCCAGCAATGATGCAAGAATCAAAATATTCTCAAAGTCGTTGCAACATAAATGATCAGGAACCAAGCATCTAGTCATCCCAGGTATAGGTGCATCCTCTACAAATGATGGTGGTGGTCCTGGCAAGGCCTGATCAGACAAGTGTCACCCTCCTTATGCGAATGATTATGACACGTAGTGACCAATAGCATTATTTGGTTCATTTGGTTCTTTTCCTGAATATCAGATCTATTGGTTAGGCACGTGGCAACCTTTCATTTCTTGTAGGAACCTCTCTCCCCTTGCCACTGAGGACTTGCATTAATGCTACACATTTCAAATGAGTGGAGCCTTCATCAACAATGGAGGGAACTATCACCAGTCGGGCACAAAAGAGACACGTGGCAGCATTTTGCTGCCCGCGGTTGCTACTTCATCTCTGGGCTAAAAGATTTGCAAATGGTAGACACGTAGCAAGTATACACCATAGACAAAAACCATGGGGCTCACAAAACCTTTTAGGAATGAGGGCTTCATGGCAGCCTTTCGGAGACCGTTGAGGCAATAAGAAAACATGATCAAAAGAATCCCACAACCACAACACGCGGAAGCATAGCAGAGTTTCCTAGGATGCGAAAGGAATGCTAAGACTCAGAGTTGTGAGGAGTAGACACGTGGAGCGAAAGAGAAAAATTTGATAAAAATCCAAGCTGACCTTGCGATGCACAGGTTAGCGCATAGAGAAAAAAAATACCCGAAGGGAGCTAGTTAAATATTTGTTAACAACTTTTGGCGACTATCAGGGGTGTTTCGACTAAGGAATGGAGAACCCAAAATTTCTATGGTTTTCAAGCCAGGGTGTCATTTTATAATGGAGTTAAAGATTAGAAAGAGCCGCCTATAGAGGCGACCATTCATCCTTAGATGGCTTCACCATGTTGCGCAAATTCTCCTGCGCTCCACTTAGATCAATAGTTTATTTGTGAGGTAGTGCATTGGGTAAATCGACCCCTGCTTCACAATGAAATAGTATCTGTGCAAGTGGATTAATGACTCCCTCAATGTCAGTCACTGTGGGAGGATCATTGAAATCCTTGAAAGCCTTCGGATCATTTTCCTTCTCTTCTATCATTTCTGCAATCTGCTCGGTCGTGGCAATAGAGTCATCTTTAAGGAATGGGGATGGAAAACCCATCCCGTTTAACTTGGAGAAATTCCTTTGTATGATATCCAATGTCTTAGTCAGAATAGTCATGGTTGCTTTAGTGTGCTCGAAGGCAGAGCGGCAATGGATGAACTTATTTTTTGTTTGAGCAGCAACATCCTGATCTTCAATACCTGCTCTGGCAAGGCTCTCATCAGAGACCAAGTATAGCTTGGTGAGAAAATTTTTTGCTTTAGGAACCTTCTCCAAGATGAACCATGGGAACTGCTCAATCATATCATGAGCCTCCTAGCTCAGCTTTGATTCCTTGGCGATGAATCGGAGGGTAGGCCATAGCATTAGGAAAAAAGCATTAACTTTTTCCCAGTGAGAGATGTATAATTTCCTAACCAGCAGAATGATGTCTGGCTATGTAGGGGAGGCAGGAGAGATTTTAAGAGAAGCAATCTTCACATCCTTTGAAATAATGGCTTCAGCCAATTCTGCCCTTTTCTTTTTCTCAGACGCTAGTTGTTTCATAGAGCCGCTCATTTCTTTATTCCAATTCTCCTCGGCTTGGGAGTGATTTGCTAAGTGTTCGTCTAGAGAAGGCTTTATCTCTCATAGTTCTTCCTCTATTTAAACTTTTAGGCCTTTAAATTCATCCTCTTGTTCTTGTATTTTCTGCTCATATTGAGTCTATTGGTGCTCCAACACTTCATTTCTTTGTGCCATTACTTGACTACACTCAAAGTGAAGCCACTCCAGTTCTTCATTCTTCAGTTGCATATTTTGTTTTGTCTCCTGATTCTTAGATTGTAGCTCTTTTATTATGGCAAGGTCGGCAACCTAAGTCTTCACAAGTTTTCCCTGAAGTTTGTTTATCTCATCTTCTGCTTCTAGCGCCCTTTCCGTCATACAAGCAACATCCGCCTCTAAGGATTTTTCTTTTTTCTCCAAAAAACTAACCCTTTCCCTTGTTGCTTTAAGCTGCTCATCCTTCTTCTTTAGCTGGTATCCAGTTTTAAGGAAGTCAGAAGTGACTACCCGTTGCGTTTCCTCCATGATTTCAACCTTATCTTATGGTCGGGCCACCTTCATGTCGAGCCCTACCGCATATATCTCATAATCTTCTAGGTGCATTTCCCCTTGAGGCTTGCTTACCCTCGGGTACATGGTCACAAACTTCAATTCTTGTTGGGCCTCATCATAAAGAGCATGTATTTTTGGCTCAACATAAGCGTTGTTATCTTTTTCCCTACGCTTTCGCATTCTACTTGCACGTGCCTTCTTTCTGAAATCAATATGTGCTATAAATTCAGCTGGTGATGAGACTAGTCCACCTGCGAAAGGAGCACCACAAGGTAGGGCATAGGGATAGGTAACCTTCATAGGCATGGGCATTTGTTTCTTCTGGAAAGTGATAGTTTGTGGGGAGAAGTGGGGCACATTCCATAGTTTGGTTTGAGGCCCAACATCAGGGTTAGTCATTTGTAATGACTAAATTGGTGAATCAGCCACAGGACTCATAGGCTGGGATGGTGGAGGAGTTGTCAATGTTGTTTCAACCTGTTGCGATGGAAAAGGATCTACAATAATAGTGGAAAAAGAAGGGGCACTCACAGGGGGTATGTTTCCTGAAAGTGAGGTGAGGAGAGTCTGAGTGGAAACAGTAGGTTTAAGGGTCTGCGGAGGAGTAACAATGAGTAGAGCAGTCTACAAAAGTTGTGTGAAACCTCTTAAATATGTTAGATTAAAAGCGGAAGGCAGAGGGCCAGTACTCATGGTAGGGATTACTGGTGAGGCAGGGGTAAATACCAAGGAATGAGAAGAAAGGGAAGGAGTGAATTTTACCTATTGAGTGGTCGATGGCAGCTTCAGAATCGTCAGTGACTCCTCCTCAGCCTCAGGCTCCTAGCTAGCTGCAAGCACTTTTCTTCCGGTGGGTTCTTACAAACCTTCTCCAATAATTCTCTCTGTGTGCTGTTGTTTCGTAGGTGGGGTCTCTCAAACTTCGGCAATCATCGTTGTTTACTGCAACAATAACTTGGCTAGTTTAGTAGCCCAAGTGAGTGTATGCAAGCCCCTTGATATATTAAAACACACATTTGTGGCCACATAGGCAGGTTGTCCAGGGCCTTTCTCCTTCGGCGCAAAGAAGGCCGATGTTGCCACTTCCTCTTCCTACTCTTCAGACTCTTCCTCCAGGTCTCCACTCCTATTAATACTAGAGCTTAAGCTGGGGTGGCCTTCCTTCCACCATCTTTCAAATTCTTGTTCATCCTTCAGATTGTTGTAAGGGGCATCCAATTGTGTTGTTTCTTGACGATACTTCCAGAAAACCTCTATTTTTTCAGCACTCCATTCCTCATCCTTCTTCAACCTATTGTAAATGTCGCACTCCATGTGGAAATTATCCTAGCCCACCACCACAACAAAGTAGAACTTGTGTCATGGCCCTCTATTATCTTTCATAGGAATACGTGCCAATTTAACAAAATTTTCATCTTTGTGTACCCGCAGGTTATGCTGCTTCTCCCAGTAAGGTCAGGAAACATGTGTAACTCTCATGTATGGCTCTATAAATTCATCAAAAGGGTTGTATTCCTACTTATCATTTACTAGCACCAACCCTAAATAAGCCAGTTTATCCTCCAATAACTGGTCCGATTGTTTCTTTATCAGAGTTACCGACTTGAAATTCTTCAGATAAGAGAAGAATCCCTTCTTGACACTTTTACTACTGCAAAAGGTAAAATCAATGATACACACCTGTCGAAACATTTCCAGTACTAGCACCCTATCTATGACATAGGCTAGGAGTAGGAAAGGTTTACCAGTAAAGCCCCGCATCCAAAGAATTATGAAATCCTTCCCTAAGAACCAGTCATAGACGGGAGTGAAACTCTGCATATATTTGGTTTGCTCCTTGTCGAGCTGAATTATGTTGCCCTTTCTAATTAAATCATGCAAGACCAGAGCTATAAAATAATCTAAAAATGTATAATAATCATATCATGTATAAAATAATCTAAAAATGTATCAATAATCATATCATGTGGAAAGAAAAGGCGTCCACATGGACACCGGCTTCCTCTTACCCCGCTCATCAAAAAATTGATAATGGAAAATACCAGGCAAAGAAATCAGGGTTCTGATGCAGAAACATGTGAACCAGGAAAGAAAGAAACCTAAATTTTTCCTCTGTCAGGTAATTATTTATTTTTCGTATCATTTCCTCTACCATAAACTCAACAAAATCATACCAAAAAGTATTATATTGCTTGTGAAATTGGAATGTCAGTCCTAGTTGAAAATTTTCCACCCTCTCATCGGAGTCTCAGCCACACACAAAAGCTAGCATGGACATGGAATCCTATAGATCGGTGTGTAATGCACCACGCGGAAATGGAATACTTGGCAGTTTAGTGGCTGGGATGCCTTTGCTACCAGTCTCCTCCAACAAGAACTTTGAGTTCTTTTTCATTGCCCTCCATGTCTTCTCTCCTTTTCTAGGATAAAAGGACTCAATTTTATCTCTTCTTTTACTTGGGTCTGGGATGCATAGCATATTCCATATGGTATGTGGGGTGATGTGAACCTTTAAGTTGGCCCTCGATGTAGTGGGTGTTAGGATTATAACGTTGGATGGCAGCGCAACTATCTTCGGGCAGTAGTGCACTAGCAAGACCATGTATTGAGGAAGACCACTATACCAAATTTTTGTTGTTGTATATTTGTCTTCCTTTGGTGTCATCAACCTTGCATGGGCTACTTCTCTTACAGACTTAGGGTTTTTCATGAGCCGTGGATCGTAGATATTATCCCATTTCTCTTCAACCCTTTTCTTGTTTCTGCAATCTTTGGGCATTTTCAACTCTTCTATATAGGCCCTCTTTGGCCTGTTGGGTATACCAGGTGTAGCATACACCAAATCCTCATAGACATATACATCTTCAGATGACCGTATGGCTATAAACAGATCCTGGTTAATTTCTTCTTGCATTGGCTGAGATGAACTTTGCGACATTTTTCTTTGGATGAAGACCTCTACAAGTTTTTGGCTCTGTAATTTTCCTTGGCTTTGGATACACAAAAGAAGAACAACTCTGTACCTCTAGCTTTGGCATTTGTGAAAAGACTTTGAATTATTAATCCTTTTCATGCAATATTTGGAAATCTTTCCTCAAGGTGGTAGATGAAAGCATGTCTTTTGCATTTAATTCGGCATGTACCGTTAATTTTACAATTTGTGTAAAATGAATTGTTTGGCATTTTGAGACTGCAGGAGTTTATTATTGTGTTTGGAAACCATGTGATACACTGTGATTCCCTTGGAACTTGAGCCAAAAAAAATATTTTTAACCTTGCATTACTATGCACTGGTAATTAATATCTTGGTCGGAATGATTACGCCAAAGCAATCGATCATAGCCTAAAAATATATGAATATTGCCTTGGACTCTGGGAAACGCATGTGAGATGACACAATAGCCTACGGTCATGCATCTTACTATTGATGAGTGCCACCTTTTTAAAACTAATTAATTATCTCCTATTAATCTAGCACGCATTGATTCATACCTCTGTAGATGCAATTGGCCCAAAAATGAAAGCAAACGCAGGCACACCTTTCAAGTTGGCAACTAGCTATTATCACATTTTCTTGAAATGGATTAGTATGCATGTGATAGGTTGGTAGCAGAGTTTTAAGAAAATCTTCCAATAGGTTAGGTGATAGGTAAATTTTAGCATTAGCTCAAAAGCATAAGAATGGTGTCAGAATCATGGACACTCCAGTTTGTTTAACCTCATATAAGTCGTAGGCGGCATTTCTAGGGGAGGTTTCTACTAGGAGGCTGAAATGGATGACCAAGAATAAGCATTCCTTGGTCCTAATAGTCATAAAATGGGTTTTGGGTAAAGACTACATAGAGTATGAGGACAAATATCGAGTGAACAATGATATATGTTCTCACTTTGTGGCGTCTATGTTAGACATCAACGTCCCCTAGCCTCTCATCCTGAAACTTGTTAAAGAAATGTTTCCCAAAAAGTACCTGAATGGCCTTGGCGAGGTTGTTACTCATGCCACATATGGAGTAGGTCTACCGTCAACCAGCAACCTTCGTCGCTTTATCGAGGAAGAAGTTTTAGTCATTTGGCTGCCATTTCTCAGCAGAGGGTTACCCAGGCCTTACATTTAATGTTCCATAGTTACAACGTGATACATTTCTATGATGTAGATTGGTATACTGACTTCAGGAACTTGGTATTCCCCCGTCAATGGCAGTTGTGCCGAATGATGTTGCTTCTGCTGCCAAAGAACCTGCTGATGAGGAAGAGGTGAATGTTGTTGTTGATGCGTTGATTGCTGCCTCTCGTGCCATTGGATGAAAACTCCTTTCTACTCCCAAAAAAATGTCTCCCTATTTTCTCCATTTTCCACTGTTGCCCAAACTACCTACCTAATAGTTTGTATATAAGCCTAGAAAAGGGCTATCATATTGCATATATAATAGCTCGAATACTTGTATATTTTTGGATTATGGCTTCCCCAGCCATTTTTGCAATGTAAAGAATATATATAAATAAATATATATCTTTTTTAAAGAAAATCCATGCTCTTTCCTTTATTTTGTATTTTAGTTTTATGGGTTCTTTTATAGCATATGTGTTATTTCTCTACACATGGGTGTGTTTCATGTAAAGCAATCCTGATATTCCACCCTCCATAATAATGGGTTAATTTCACAGAAGCACAAACCAATTTTGAAAAAGACCAGCCAAAGAAAGGAAAGCAAAAAGAAAGCATATTCACATATGTACAAAAATAGAGCTCAGTACCTAATGAAACAGCTTGAGATGAATCCCATTAACTGGGATTCCTAAGAGTTCATGTTCCATATTTTCTGGCTCAAAAGCATTATGTTCTTTACACCCAACAATTTTAAAGGGTCCCTCCCATAGGCTATCAAATTTACCATGTTGACCTGGCTTAGCAGCCTATTTATCATACTTTAGTACTAATTCTTTGTATTTTAGACTTTGGTTGGAAGCCCTCTTGTCAAACCATCACTTGACCACTTGCTGATAGTTTGTCATGGCTATTAGGGAATTCTCCCTTTTTTCCTGTACTTCTAACAATTCAGCAAGCTGAACTTCCATGGCGCCATTTTGTTCTATCTTGAGATATTTCCACAATTGGAGTGCAGGAATGTCCATAGATATAGATAACAGTGCCTCTTTTCCATATACCAACTCATAAAGAGAAGTCTTAAAGACTTGCTTAGGAGTTATATAGTTTTCCCAGAGCACTGCTCAGAGGTTTTTATGTCATTCCCTCTGGTGTTCCTAACCAATCCTTTTAAGGAGCTGGACTAGGCTCTTGTTTGTTGACTATGCTAGGCGAGTTCCTTGTGGGTAATAATTTGATAATATCTTGAGGAATATTCCATTCCTTAATGCAAAGTGACATACCTTTGTGCCTAGGAAAGCTCTTGCATTGTCTGAAATGATAGTCTTTGGAGGCCCGAACCTTGTCACTAGCTCTTTGAGGAAATCTACAATCTTTGTTTGTATTGCGCTCTAAAGCAGAACAGCCTTCATCCATCTTGTGAAGTAATTTGTGGTGGTCAAAATCCACTTGTGTCCAGCACTAGAAGCTAGGTTAATCATTCTAATGAAGTCCAGGCCCCATTGTGCAAATGATTCATCTGCCACTATGGGTTTGAGGGGCATTGCAGAATTTTTCCTTCTGTCAGTGAAGAACTCACATTTTTTGCAAGACTTTACCAAAGAGTGGGAGTCATTAAAAAGTGTAGGCCAATAGTAGCCAGCACACATGATTTTAATGGCAGTGGTCTTAGCAGAAAAGTTTCCACGCGCAGCACTGTTGTGGAACGTGTTGAGGATCCTCTTTGCTTGCTCAGAAGTGATGCATCGCAGGAGAACACCATTGAAATTCATTTTGAAAAGGACTCCCTCTACTAGCATATATCTAAAATTTTACAATCGGTAATATCTCCTTTTTTGGGATGAGAGACCTGGTAGATACTTTCCAGTTTGCATGAACCTCATTCTATCAGTCAGCCAGCAACCCTCTGATTCTAGTTCATTTATCAAGATGAGCTCCAGTTGCTCCTCTACGGAAGGTACCTCCTCGTTTTGTGCCATGTACTCACACAGTCCTCTTCCTTTAATAGTTTTAGTAGGTTTGACCTCAATGTCATATTCCAAGATCTTGGTGATCCAATTAGCTCTTTTTTCTGTGATCTCCCCTTCCATGATATATTCCCGCACACTAGAATGTGCAACATACACAAGCACCTTGTTGCAGGAAATTAGATGGTAGAAATTTTTAAGTCCCTTCACTATTGCAAAGGCTTTCCTTTCGACAAAATTATAATTTGCCTCATATTCCTTTAGGGTCTAGTAGTAGAATGCTACTGGATGTTCCCCATTTTCTTCATCATCTTTTTGGGTTAGGACAGTAGCAATACTAGACTTGCTACTGAATGCATACATTATAAAATCCTTAGATTGATCTGGATTAACTAGTACTAGAGCTATGGAAATAGCTTCCTTGGATTTTTCAAAGGCTTCCCGAGCTTCAGTCATCCACTTGAATGTTTGATCCTTCTTAAGCATCAGGGTGATCGGCTTAATTATCCCCACAAAGTCAAAAATAAACTTGCTGACAAAATTTACTTTGCCTAGGAAAGACCGAACACCTTTTGTATTCACCGAAAGGAGAATTTCTTTAATAGCCTTCACTCATTCACGGTCAATTGAAACCCCTTCCTTAGATACAACATGTCCTAACAACTTGCCTTGTGGTACTCCAAATACACACTTCTTCGGATTTAGGGAAACTCTGAACTCCTGGTAATTTTGAAAAACTAATTCTAAGTGATCAAAATGATCATCCTTAGATTTAGAGAACACAGTAAGATCATCCAAATAAATTAGAATAAACTTATTGATTAGTTCGTTGAATGTGATGTCCATCGCCTGTTGGAATGTTGCCCCTGCATTGGATAAACCAAAATGCATTTTAGTATATGAAAATGTTTCCCACTTTGTGGTGAATGTAGTCTTGTGTTGATCCTCTTCTTTAACTCAAATCTGATTGTAGCCAGAGAAACCGTCCAGCAAAAAAAAAATTCAGATCCTGCAACCATTTGTAATATTGACTCCATAGAGGGCAGCAGATAGTGGTCCTTTAGAGATTCTTTTTTTAGGTCTTGGAAGTCCACATACAAATAGATATCTCCATTCTTCTTTCACACCGGGACTAGATTCGATAACCAAGTACTATGCTTGATTGGGAAGACAATGTGTGACTCAATAAGCTTAGTTAGCTCTTGTGCCATTAGCGCTTTAATTATAGGGTTGACCAGCCTCTATTTTTGTTGGACTAGTTTTTCACCTTTTGTTAGCTCAATAGTGTGTTGAATGATATCAAGATCATATCCCTCCAGATCATCATAGGACCAAGCCACTACTCCATATTTTTTGTAAAAACTGATGATTCTTTCTTTATCATGTTGCGAGACATTTTTCTCGACTCGGAGATTCCTACCATCAAAGACCTGAAGGTCCACATAATCACTTTTTTCCACTACGAACTTTCATTTATCATTTCGGGCATCATCACAATCAAAAAAAAAATTGAGAGTAACTAATCCTTTCAGAAGTTTATTAGATTTGAGCTGCATAATTTTTCCTTCATAAGCTTTGGCAATCTTCGGTTGAAGCTGACCGGCAAACTCCCCTGAGTGATAGATAAACAAGGTGATGTGCTCATCGTTTTCAAAAACTTTCCAACTCTGATCATTATCGGGGATCGCTGGTTGGACTAGTACTCATATTGAATGTTCATTATGTATAAGGTCTGAGATAGGATCAAACTGAGCACCAATCACGGGCATGCGATCTGCATTGCTATTTTGTCCTCGGGGAATAGTCTTGATGTTGAAAGTTTCAAAACCATCAATCAGGTCCTAGAATCGGTGCCGATAGGATCTCATGCGGACATTCTTTGCTGTAGAAATTCCTTAGACTTGGTTGACTACTAGTTCAAAATCTCTAAACATAATTAATTGTTTAATGCCCATTTGTTCTGCAAGGCTTAAACCTTGAACCAATCCTTCATATTCAACCTTATTATTTGAACAAGTGAAATGAAAGCGAAAAGACCTCAACAATTTTTCATTTTGTGGGGATATTAGATATATCCCTGCTCTAGCACCCACTTTGCTTCTTGCTCCATCAGAGTACAATGTCCATAGCTCATTTGCTTGGCTCCCTTCGGAAGCACTTGGTCTTCATCATAAATCACATAGGTGCCCAAACCTATAGCATGATAATTTCTGAAAGGATCATTTTCCATGTGCTCACTCAAAAAAACATCTTCTTTGTCATTTCGGTCTCCACTCACCTTTTCTTCCTCCAGTAATTCAATGCAATACATTTCTTGCTTGGTGATAGAGGTATGCACGGCTTCAAAATTGATCAAGGCTTCATCTGCTACATGTTCAGAATGTAAATCCTCCAATTATATCTTCATTTTTGTGTTGTGCTTGGTCCTGAGTATTAGATGTGACCAATCCAAGGATAGGTATCCACCCACCTTTGAAGTAAATTCTCAGGATAGACAAAGACCAAACATAGGAGGAACATTTATGATCACAGTGTCTTGCGGCACCGTGATACTAGGGCAAGTGAATATAGTTAAAGGAAGTGTTTTGATGACACCTACAGTCTCAACTTTTTTCCCATCAAGCTGCATTACCCCTCTTTTCATAGGTTCGTAGCTGATTCCTAAAGCTTCAGCTATCTGTTTAGGCATAACCGTGGTACTAGTGCCAGAATCAATCATAGCATTATGCAATAACTTCTTTCCAATAATGAGAGTCAAGAAGAAGGGTTGAGGTTTTAACTTATTCCTATCCTCGGCAGGGGATTCCTTTGTATTTTTTGTAAGGACTTTAGTTGGTGGTATTTGATAAACAACCTCTTCACTAGCAAACTACTCTATTGGTGTCAGGTTGACCTCTTCTTGAAGCGCCTTCTATAATAGCATATTTTGTTCTGGGATAGCTAGAATGTCCCATAGAGACACATTAGTGGATGATTTCTTCAATTGTTCTACCACATTAAAAGGTGACAAAATCAGAGGTTTCTACTCCTTGGTTCTTGCTATAATAATTTTCTTTCGAGATTGAGATGGTGACGGGATGGTTGAAGTACCAAGAATCTGATCAGAAACACCCTTGAGTTGCGGGTTGGCTGGATGTGGAACAACTGACTCACCAGTGAATCTCCTCTTTGAGCGCATATTATAATTAGATTGCACTTGCGATGTTTTGGATATGAACGCGTCATTAGCAAACACTATTTCTTCCTCTTTCATCTAGGAGAAAAGCACGTGATCAGGAGCAATATCTTATTCTTGTTCTAAAGACATTCCTTGTATTTGTGCAGTAAGAACCACACTCTCCATTTGTGGTGAAGCATATATATAACCTCCATGTTTTGTTTCCACACCTTGGTTACGTTGCTCTGCCACCTTTTGTTGTAATTTTTCACGCAGACAGTTCTGGGGCATATGTGCATCACTGCAAGGGAAGCGCCATGGATTGATATCATCAATAAGGTTGTTTTATCCTACAGTTAATTCCCTACTCAAGCTTGGTGATGCACTCGTCAGTGGAGTAGGCACCTGCACCATTTGGTTTACAATTGGGGCTGGTGGATTAGTGCGAGGCATGCCTTGGTATTGATTCTACTAATAAGAAGACTATCTGCCTTAATAGTTTTGATATGTAGGCTTCGGAGGTGTTGATTGGTTCAGCTTAAGAGTGGTTATATCATTTTTCATGGTTTGCATCATCTCTTTGAGGTCGCTTATCTCATCTTTGGAAGAACCTGATGTAGAGGCCACATTTTGTGGGCTTGATGCATATGTGTACATTGACTGGGCAGTTGTGGGCATGCTAGTTGATGCAACCTCTTGTGCAAAGATTGATATTTCAGGACATATCGGCATAATAGGTCAAGGAGGAAATTTTCTGCAATCTATTAAATGATTCTCGGCTTTGATAGCGATACCATAAGCATCTAGTAGAGTAGCTCCTCTCAAAGACTTGATCATCATGGAAATGTCAGAATTGATGGACTTTAGATAAAATATAAATGTCAACTCAGGAGTCGGGCATATAGTAACAAGAATCCTTTACCAATTGGTGTGAAATCGGGCATTAAAGTTCGTCAGAGCCTCCTGGGGAGCTCGTTTTATGACAGATAGTTGATAATACAATGAAGAACGATCTTCATCATTTGAGAACCTCTCATAGAAAGGATCTCCAAGTTCATCCCAGGTGCGAATTGAATTAGGTATCAGTGTTCGGTACCAATCCAGCACCTTGCCTTTAAAAGACGCAGCAAGAATCTTTAGGGCTACATTTTGTGCTATAATCTCGTGTACCAGACATACATCCACCACATCCTGCAAATGTTTTGTTGGTGTTCTTGAGTTGTCTCCGATAAACTTTGGTATAGCTTTCATGGCTAAAACTGGGATAGCACCCTAGACAGTGGGTGCTACCGGGGCTACTAGGGAACTTCCGACGTCCCATGCCATGTAATTTCTATTGGCGGCCAGAAATATGGTGAGAGGAATGGGCGGCGGGAATAGAACGGTTACTAGCTGATTTATGACTTGGACTGTCCCTAGTGGAGGTACTAGTAAACTAGGATTTCCTACAATTTGAGATCTAGTTACAGGCCGATGGCTCATACACCCTTTTTAAAATAAAATTTCACTTAAGCTCGGTCCCACCGGGTGTGCCAAAAAAAGAAACAAACTGTTGACTCCAAAAATTGACGAGGTAACAGTGTCTTATGGGAAACTTAGTTTATGGGGGACCTTTTGCACTAAACTAAGTGACCGTCGAGTTTTTAGAGAAGTTGACTTCTTCTATAATGGGGGTTTGAAAGGGAAAAGGAAACGGATATAATAAAATAAATTCTAACCTAAGGCGATGTGCTAAGACTTAATGATAGGCATGATAAATCATAGATCTAAGAGCCTGAATGGTGTTGTAGTGCTCTAGAGTATCAGAAACTCAAGATTATAGCATAGACAATCCATTTATTAACATAAAATAATATTGCACACATTCCTACTGCCAAGAAGAGTCATTAGACATGATCTAGGTCAGCAAACTTGTATTCAACATATATAGAAGTTCTTAAATAAAAAATTTAGACAATATAAAAACACAGTTTATAATTTGATCAAATAGGATAAAAAAATAGAAAGGTCGAACAATTGGCACAATCTGAGAGTTTTTTGCAATAACATAAAATAGCAATAAAGGTATAGTATCTTTTACTAAAACCAGTGTTTTTCTTCAAATTTCGGACCCCTTTTCTTATAACAAAAAAAGTATATATAGTAGGAAAACCTCCCACCGCTTCAAAGAGCAATGATAGAAAAGATTTCGCAATCCCCGAAAATGATGCAAGAATCAAAATATTATCAAAGTCATTGCAATATAAATGATTAGGAACCAAACATCTGGTCATCCCAGGTAAAAGTGCATCCTCTGCAAATGATGGCAGTGGTCCCAGCAAGGCTCGATCAGATAAGTGTCACCCTCCTTGTGCAAATGATTATGACATGCCGCGACCAATAGCATTATTTGGTTCATCTTTCTTTTGCTGATGAGATCCACTGGTTAGGCACATGGCAGCCTTTCACTGCCTGTAGGAACCTTTCTCCCCTCATTGTTGAGGACTTGTGTTAATGCTACATGTGTCAAATGAGTAGAGCCTTCCTCAACAATGGAGGGAACGATCACCAGTCGGGCACAAAAGAGGCGCATGGCAGCATTTCACTGCCTGCGGTTGCTATTTCATCTCTGCGCTAAAATATTTGCCAATGGAAGACACGCAGCAAGTATACACCATAGATAGGGGCCCGCCAAAACCTTTTAGGAATGAGGGCTTCGTGGCAACCTTTCAAAGCCCATTGAGGCAGCAAGAAAACATGATCAAAAGGATCCCACAATTGCAACACTTGGAAGCATAGCAGATTTTCCTAGGATGCGAAAAGAATGTCGAGACTTGGAGTTGCAAGGATTAGACATGTGGAGTGGTAGAGAAAAATTTAGATAAAAGGCCAAGCTGACCTTGCAATGCACGGGTCGGCGCATAGAGAAAAAAAACACCCGAAAGGAGCTAGTTAAATATTTGTTAATAGCATCTACACAAAGGTTTGTAATGAGGGCATCCAGTTCAGAGGACACTATAATAAAATCCCTTAAGAGGTCTCCCAACCCTTAGAACAAGGGCTTTACGAATCATAAAGATATTGGGGGAGAGCTATCATGCATCATGCCTATTGATTGCAAACTTTCCTTTCAACCATAAATTTATATAGAGGTTTGAAAGAGCCTGGCTTATGCTCATTACCGCTTGGGTCGTTTGCTTGGGGTGAATACATTTTCCCACCAAGGTAGTGTTGTGCAGTTTTGCACACACCCCCCACTGAAAGTAGGGACCTTGTTTTTGCTCTGGCTTTTGGTGTCTTTTGGCCCCTTAATTTTATTGATTTCATTGCTTTTGGAGGTCCTTAGATATTCATCTTGCTTGCCCAAGTGATTTCCCTAGGTTGCACTTTGAAAAAACTAAGTTCTGAGCGAAATCCGGGTTTTTACCCCAATCCGGGATTTTCCAGTCCGTCCGAATTTCCCCGGATTCTGCTCAAAGTCCAGCTTTGTGCAAAATCCGAGTTTTTAGTCTAGTCCGGGATTTTCTGGGATTTTTCGGTCCGTCCAGATTTTCCCGATTTCCATGAAAATTATGGATCTGAGCGAAGTCCGAGTTTTTGCCTACGTTCGGGATTTTCCGCCTGACCCGGATTTTTCTGGATTTCTTCAGTTTTCTGGATTTTGCTCAAAGTCCATAATTTTGTGCCATCCACGAAAATCCATTCCACCCGGATTTTTCTGGATTTTCTACCAAGCTTTGTGCAAATTGAAATATTGGATTAAATTGATGAATTTGATGATAAATTTTCAACACCCTATGCTTAATTTGATATATTACATGATGTTACATGCATTCTTGGTTCATTTTGATGATCTATGGTTGAAATTTTTTCCTTATTTAGTCTAGTTCGAGATTTTCGTGTCTGGCTGGATTTTCCCAGATTCCTGTCTGGCTGGATTTTCCCAGATTCCTGTCTGCCTGAATTTTCCCGGATTCTAGTCTGAAATCCACTTGACTTGGATTTTTCTAGATTTTCCCCTTGGTCTGGTTTCCCGAAATGGAATTTTTTTCGAAAATAATTATTTTTTCCAAAAATGGGAATTTTTTAAATGATCCTAAAAATGAAAGTTTCTTGAGATAAAAAATTGAAAATAAAAATTTCTAAAAGTGGAAAAAAATCTGAAAATGGAAAGTTTCCTTTTAAAAATGTAAGTTTTTTTAGAAAAGGTCAAAATTTTATTCAAATTTAATTTGAACATGTGATGATATCTATTTTTCAGGACCAAACAAATATTAAAAAGAGGACTTGTGTATGGATTCGTGCCAAAGATGGAAATCTGGAAGTGTTCAAATTAAATTTTCAAAATGGGACCTGCCTAAGAATCCGTGCCAAAACTGTCTACAGCTAGAGGACTTTCTGGAAGATACGTGAATTTGATCTTGCTGGAGATCATAGGCCGACATGGATAATATTCATGCATTAATGCAAATCTTGTCCTACTTTGAAATTCTCCAGGCCGACCTGTTTTGAGGCCAGTTATTATTGTAAAATTTGATTAGGCTAACATGTTTGGGGGTTCTCTATAAATGGCATTTTGCCTCGTTTGTAATGGGGGGTAGATAGATAGGAGGGAGATTAGGAGAAGATTTGATAGAGAGCAAATTTAGCAGTAGAGTAGAGGTAGAAGCTAGTCAATTTCTGAGCAAGTGATGTAACAGAACATTGGAATTGTTGCTGGAGTTTGGTGATTCAATACAATTGAAAGCATTGTGATTTTCTGGTGATCTCTTTTGTGTTGACTTATCTTGCATGGTTCTTATGATTCTATCTTTCAAATTGCTCATGGTTATTAGATTTAGATTTAAATCCGATTCAATGATGTTTATGATTTAATGCTTGAAGTGTTTGCAGCAATCCCTGGTCCATACTTTTTATAGCTAGCTAATGGTTAGTTGTTTTGTAAAGTTAGCCTAGACTTTTATATTCATTGTGTTTGGTTCAATTGTGGAGATTTATTCATTTCAACTAAAATTGGGTTGTCTTGGGTGAATGTTCATGATCTAAAAATCTTTAAAACCTTAGAAGATTGCACTGTTTCTGTAAGATTGTAGATTAATCTTGGTCAAGCAAAGATTGGTTTCATTGGGATTGGTCCATTTCAAGTGTTTATCGTTTGCATTGTTAGTCTTAGAAATAGTTTAGATTTAGAAATTTGTCTGAACCCTTATCTCTTTTGTTGTTTGTTTTGAATCTGGGTTAGTTTTAGGATTGAAAGCATCACCATATTGTTGCATCTGATGAAAATTCACTTCCAGCATTGTTCATTTGTAAGGCCCCTTGTGATTACCATCATTTTCACATATTATCTAAGTTGTTTATGCATTGTCATGACCTGACACCCGAGAGACCTTGGGGTGATTTTTAGTAACTTGTTGCTGAAAATTACCTTTCAAGAGAGATAGAATATTGCATTCTGTCTGAGTTGTTGCTATGCAGAAAACACCATCAACAGGTAGGCCCTCTAAAGGTGAACAATATCAAGTAAGTACATTTGTAGTTTGGTCATCTTTGCTTGCATGAATAAAGAGAGAACACACGCTATGTCTTTTCTCACACTAGCATGGTTCAACTTTAAACCCAATTCAAAGATTTAGGAAAGTTTCTAGACAACCAATGTCACTAGAATGCTTTTAATTCTCAAGATCTCCGTGAAGCGTGAGAGAAGTGCATATGCATTCGAATGACACAAATTGCAAAGAAAATTACAAGACAATGAAATCACAAGTTCATTTTAAGCCTCAAAGCAATGATGAATGCATTTTAAGCACCAATTGAAAGATGAAATTTCCCTTGTTCAATTTTAAGCCCAATTGAAAGATGTGATGTGAGGGTTCAATTTTAACTAACTTTGAAAATAAATTTTAAGCCCAATTGAAAGCTAGTTGGTCCTAAGATTGTAAGTTTTTAAAACCTAATGGAAATTTATTGGTCCTAAAACATAAACCAAAGCAGCATGTGGTGGGTTATATTTTCCCCACAAGTTTCAAAACACTATTACAATAACTACAACTAAGAAAAATCAAAACTTAAAATTTTCAAATTTTTTAAGTTTTTTCTATGTTGTAGTAAATTGCATTTTTAAAGGCCTTCAAAGTAGAAGTTGGGGTTGGAACTTGCAATGATCCCTAAAAATTGACTACCAAAGGAACTTTATTTTTAGGGACTGAACTAGTAATCTTGGAGAGCTTTCCGACGGTACAAACGGATTCAAATTTTGACCACCGAGTAGAAAGTTATGACTCCAAGTTGGGGAAAAAAATTTCCTAGTTTTTCTCCAAATCTACAAAACTAGATAGTCTAAAAAGAAAAAACAAGAATTCAATGACATGTTAGCATTCAAATAAAGTCAAAAAGTTAAAGCACATGCTGAAAAAAGTCATTAAGATTCTTACTAGAGTTAGGCGTCATTGCACACGATAGCGTCATGATTTGAACTATGGGCATCGCTCTAGTGAAAATGGGCGTCACTCTGCAAAAAAACCAATGAGTGCAATCACATCACTATTTTGATGGGCGTCGTTGCTAATGATAGCATCACGATTTGGAATTTAAAAGCATCGGACTAGTGAGTTTGAGTGTTGCCATTTTCATTTCATGATATCTTCAAATTAAATACGCGTCACTATATTTAAATCAACGTCGGCCAATTAAATATACATCATTGTTTCAAACTGCTAGAGTGTCGCTATATGGCGACGCTATTGAAATAGCATCATTGTTTGTGATTTGAGTGTCATTGCAACCTGTAAAACAACATGAAAATGAAATTTCAGCTAACAAATAGTTAGATGATTAGTTCTCCCTCTAGCGCAAGAATGTCGATGCGAGATACCGATATGGGCCAAATTACACTTGATCCATGAAGAATCAAAGCATAACAAAGTCACCAATACTCGAATCTCAACAAGATCAATCAAACAAATTTGAAATTAAACATTTCATCAAAACCTAACATACTAAATTACGAAAGATATCAAAACATCTATTCTAATCCATTCAATATTTATTTTGTTGTGGAATTGGTGTTGTGTTGATGTGGACCGATGACCCTTTCCCAATCCCGTGATTAGTGAGCTTGTTTCAATCGATTCTAGGGAAGAGAATTGATGAAACCATGGTTTTTGATGTGTGAAAACATAAATTATGCTAAAATGAACATGATGCAAGCTAAGTTACCATGATTTTTTTCTATAAATGGTCTTATTATGCAATTTCTAAAATAATCTAACCTAATCTAAGCTAATTTAAGCTAAAATGATGTTAAAAGATGAAAACCCTAATTTATTTACAAACTAGGATGGATGCATGGAAGCCATTAATCAATGCTCTAAGCTATTGTGCAACTAAAAAATGAACTAAAACAAACTAAATAGTGAGTAAAAGATAAGTGAGTATGTGAGTAAATTTAACAGTCTAAGTTTTCAATAAAAAATGGATCCATTTGTCTCCAAATAGTGATCTATTTATAGGAGAGAAAATGAGGAATGGATGGTTGAGATCAAAAAGCTTAATCAACGGTTCAAGATGAAGGGGATGAGAGGCATGGATCATGGATTCTCATTAACGAATGAGAATGCATGATGAAATTTAATCAAAGTCTCACACTTTCCTCAAACAAACACACTTTTGACCTGCTCACATAGGTCAAAGGTAACTTGCTTAAGAGGTTAAAGGTTTAGGACCAATGTGTTAGGATGAAATCTCATGCAACTGTTAGTCTTGCCTAGTGATTAGTCCTAATTTGCATTGTTTAAATCATATCGATGCATTTTTAGATTTTGTAGATAGATTTTAGTAAATACAACCATTTATTTATATTCACACCAATTGTTGTAAGTAAATTGATAGAAAGAAGCAATTTTGAAGAAACAACATAAAAACAATAAAAATGTTGCATTATCAAGGTAGTTCAAACACATCACTTTTTAGGGAAAAATGCTTCAAAAATGAAGAATGTGAAGGCCACGCAAGAAGAAAAATATTCTTGGCGGCAAGGGCTCCACCCCTCAACCCCAACCTATATTGTGACAAGGAGTGCGTTCAGAGCGATGTCATAGGACCTCGCAAGGGGCACTACCCCTTGACCTTGCTAGAGGCTACCGCCCCCAGACCCTCACTTTCAAATTTAAAAACAAAAGAACTTGGTGGTGGAATCGCACTGACAAAAAGTGATATTTTTATATCCCCTTTGCCTAAAGAATGAAACTTATCTTATCTTGATCTTCCAATACCATTGTCACAAACATCTATAGATGTTATTCCTATAGATGAGCAAGAACATATCATTGATGAATTTTTAGGACAATGGATTTCTTATGATGATTTAACTATTTTTTGTTCTAATTGTTGCAAGGAAGAAGCTAATTGCACATGTCAAGTGGACATGGTGAAGAAGACACAAGTTGTACGTGAACCTCAACAAAGCAAAGGTGAATGTGAACATGGCTTCTTTGTGACTCAAAAACAAATTCACACATCAAATTGGAGAGATCAAGATATGATGAATGATGTTAATGTTTCTTATAATTCTATTGTATTAGAAAGAAAATTTGTTTCTTCACAAAATGCTTCTCCATCTAATAGATATGGTGAATGGAAACAACCCACATACTACCAAGAATGGAAGAATGGATGCTCACAACAACCACATTACCCATCATTATCATCTCCATCATATCCATCTTATCTATCACCACCCACTCTATATCCAAAAATTTTAGCATTTTCATTATCCCATTCATATCATCAACCATCCACTTCAACATATCCACTAAAGGCAATCGCGATGCCTACTAAAACATTAATAATAAGGTGGTTCAGACTGCATGTCATAATGTAATTTTAAGAATTCCTTTACATTCTAATAATGTGCTTGAAATTGGTGAATCCCAATTGAAATACATTAATGCAACTAAAGAATGTGATTTTGGTTTAACTGAATTAAAAGAACAATAAGTGTGTGTGCTAAAATTTATTATGCACTAAGAGGTGTTATAATTGATACATTAATCCTTCAAGAGATGTGTGCTCAAAGTGTAAAAGATATATCTTTTAATATTTTTATGCTCACCCATATGGATCATTGGAGGCCTGTAATGTCCCCTTCTCATCAGTAATCTATTCTGAAACTCATCAGCCTATTCCAAAAGCATGTAGGCGTGTGTGAGGTAAAATTAGGGTTTCCTGTTCTAAGGTTCTTTGGCATTTTCTGAGAGTTTACTATTTATAGTAAATTCTATTTTAAGCAGTATGGAGTTTGTTAGCCTTCAGTACTTCATTTCCAGTTGGAGCTTTCATTTGCAGTTCATGTTTGACCTCTTAAGGCATTTTTATGTTGAATAAAGGCATCAAGGTTATATTTTGCAGTTGACCCCTTGGCCTAGCAAGACAATTTAAGTTGTGTTTAAAAGGGGGACTTGGAAGGGGTATGCTCTCCTTAAAGTGATTTAATTTTTTAATAATGACAAATGCCTTGAGAAATAAAGTGGACGCCTTTTTGAAGGAGTTAATATTTTAAAATAAATATTTTTATATTGCCTTGTAAAGTGGACGCATTTTTGAGAAGCTGAATGGTTCTGTGGAAATTTGAAGAGTCTCTATGATTGTTGGCATCTTTTCTTGAGGAGTTGAAGAGTCTTCTACTCTTCTATAAAAATGAAGGCTTTATCTCAGCTTTAGCATCCATTCATGTTATTATACTATTATGTTGTCAGAATGACAAATGAATTCTTGCTTCGAGGATGCTACCTCCTAGCCAATCATCCAATTTCATGTTTGAAATAAAACATCTAGTTGGAATTTGCTGCTTCTAATCCAGACTAGCAGATTGAGCTCAATTGTGAAGAAATTTTGAAGATTCATCAATTTTGGTTCTGTTGTTTCATCTACAGCTGAAGGTGATTTCATGTTATATCTTTATTTCCAATTTGAAATTGGTTCTGGGCATTTTACCATTCTATTTTCTGTTCAAGGGCGCCCCTTCCTGCCAATTCTTGGATTTTATTTCTGAGAACTTGATTTTTAAAGTGAAATTGCCCCTTCAAGGAGGGTCGTACTTTTTTAGAAGTACATTAGGACTCATGCAAAATTAACAAGAGTTCTTTGAAGTTGTTTCATCACCTTAGTTTGGTCACCTACCTTCTAGCAATCATTTGCACTTGGTCTCATTCGATTTGGAGGTGAAATGAGTGAGTTATGAATAATTCTTTGGTTTTTCCCAGTTGCTTATTGAAATTTCCAGTTTTTTGTTTTTTGTATCAAACTTTAGTAGTTCTGATTTTTGATGCATTATTAGCAGTTTGAAAAGTTAAATAATTGTAATAAATCATCTATTACTCTTGTGTTGAAGACTATTGTAATTCTTTGTAATTTGCAGCTTATTTCTTATTTGTACAAACTGTAAACAGTAGTACTGTTCCAGTTTAAATTGCTACAATTAATTCTTATTCTTCACACATAAGTACCCCTGGATGGTTTACCACTAGTGTGGATAATCTGATTGTAATATTCTTGTACCCACTTTTATAGCGGTGAATCCCCACAACTCTGTGGATTCCCGCCGTAGTGGATGAATTGTTTTAATTGTAATTTTTTTCCCCACTGTTTGGTGGTAGTGTGGAAATGCTCTTCATGGCTAGTTATCCGCCTATTAATTTCTAGTTTCAATACAACACTTCATCATATGTTATCACCTCGCCCTCAATCGGATCTTGAGTGCACATTCTTGACGTTGAGTAGTTCTTTCAAGTTTTGTTTTTAGTTTGATGCTAATGCTAATCCAGTTAACTATTGCTGGTTATGTTGTGTAATTCCTTCAAAAAAATTAGTTAGCATATTTTAGTGGTATCAGAGCAGAAGACCCTGCCATCCTATGGCAATTTGCAGTTGGTTATCTGATGAGTGAAAGAGACACTAGGCCCTACACAAGAATTCAGGCTAGAACTCTGCATCAGTTTCCATATGTTCCAGAGGCAGAGACTTTCTCAGGAGTCTTAAGAGATTTTGGTAAAATAGTGGAAGGTTCAGATAAGTCAGTGGCAGAAGTTGAACACACAGTTGAAATAATGTCAGGCAATGTCAAACAAGCAAATGAAGAGAGGGACATAGTTGATAAGAAGTTTGATGGGATGATAGACATGATGTATCATCTATTGTCCAAGTTGGATTAGCAAGCAGCTCATAATGTTCTTCAGCCCCAGAATAATCCAACCAATGAAAGCAATGGAGTTAATGGAAAATCTAATAATGGCAGCCCTGAGGTGAATAAAGGAGATAGAATTGTGGGTCAACATGCTACAATTCATAGTGGGTCATCCTCTAGACCCCTTTTTCCTATCTTTACGACAATAGAAGAGTAGCAACCTATTGAAGCTACACCAACCTTTGCTGATGATGCACGTCAAGCTTACATGGAGTATGCTTCTTTACCTCTTTATTTGAGAGATGCTTGGACCTTTGATCAATTCATGAATCAAAGAAGTAGGAGAAATGGAGGAAGCAATGACCAATGTCCTCCTATGGCACCTAGAAATGATTTCTACCAAGCATTGGGAAAAATTACTATGGATCATTTTGATGGTAGTAATAAGTGCACAGCCAGATTTTGGGTGCAAAAACTAGATAATTATCTCTCTCTCAGACCCATGCCAGAAGAAGATGCTATAAAGTTTGCTACTTTGCACTTGGATGGGATAGCTCATGAATGGTGGATTCATGGTTTGGTTACTCTTGGCCATAATCTCATTCGTACATATGATGAGTTTACCAACAAGCCGATCAAGAGATTTGATACTAAGGATCCATAATTAAGATTCAGAGAATTGGCACAATTGAAACAGCAAGGATCTTTAGAAAACTATGTGGCTGATTTTTAGAGGTTGTTAGTAATGGTGCCTAACATTACTGAAAGAAGACTTGTGGTTCTTTTTGCTGAAGGTTTAATGGAGCCTTTGAAGGGTTGGGTCAAATCTTTTGATCCACCTATGTTAGATGAAGCTATCAAGAAAGCTAGGAGCATGGAGTTGGCAGCCCCAAGGCCTAAGTTTCATTCAAAACCATTCAGCCATAAAAAAAGATAAAAAACATTCTTCAAATCTGCCCAAGAATTTTCCACCAAGGTTGTTAGAAGAGCTCAAAGAACAGCTTAGAAAAGATGGAGTTTTTTACACTTTCCATGAGCCTTGCATTAAGGGTCACCGTTGCTATGGAAGAGGCAAAGCAATTCGAATGGAGGGCTATTCTGATTATGGATCAGAATTTGATTCATTTGATCAGCAATACGAATCAGCAGGTAGTGAAGGTGAGGAAGATCCAGAAGAGAAGTCCGATGAGGTGGGAGATGGTAGTGCTTTTGCACAACTATCAAGCTTTCAAAAAAATGAGTCCTTTCGGGTTCATGGAGTTGTGAATTCACAGAGAATTGTTGCCCTAATTGACACTAGAGAAACTCATAATTTTATTGATGAAGGATTAGTTGCTAAGAAGGGATTGAAGACTGAGGAATTTGATGGTTTCAAGGTAATGGTTGCAGATGGTTTTACTATGTCTTGCATGATAAATATTCCTAATCTCTCTATGCAGTTAGGAAATTATGAGATTAAAGATGATTTTTATGTGGTGGGAATTGGAGACACTAATGTTGTGTTAGGCATAAAATGGCTGCGATCTCTTGGTGAGATCACATTGAATTTGCAAACTATGGATCTTAAATTTTAGTCTAATGGAAGGAAGGTTGTTCTAAGAGGGATGTCAAATGGAGGCCCTTGAATTGTGTCTTTGAAGAGGATGGAAAGGCTGATCCGTCACGATCAGGTTGAATGGGCTGTTGAATGTTTGGTTCTACCAGCTGATCCAGTGGAGGAGAAAAGGCAATATCACCCTGATATTCAAGCCTTACTTTCAAAGAAGAGCAAAGTCTTTGGAAGCCTACCTCTTGGAAGACCTCCTGAAAGAGGTTCTGAGCATATAATTGAGTTAGAAGAAGGAGAAAATCTTGTCATGACTACACCTTATCATTATCCAAAGAAGCAGAAAGATGAGATTGAAAAAGCTATCAAGGAGCTTTTGGAGAGTGGTTTCATTAGACCAAGCAAGAGTCCTTTTGCTTCTGTAGTGGTGCTAGTCAAAAAGAAAGATGGCACAATGCGTATGTGTGTTGACTACCGCACATTGAATTAGAAGACCATCAAGAATAGATATCCTATCCCTAGGATTGATGAGCTTATTGATGAGCTCCATGGGGCCATGTTCTTCTTGAAGATTGATCTTCGTTCAAGCTATCATCAGATCAGAATGAGGTAGGCGGATAAAGAGAAGATAGTGTTTAGATGCCATTTTGGGCATTTTGAATTTCTTGTCATGCCTTTTGGCTTGACAAATGCTCCAGCTACATTCCAATCTTGTATGAACAACATTTTCAGACAACAGTTGAGGAAGTGTGCTCTCATCTTCTTCGATGACATTCTCATATTCAGTAAGTCATGGGAAGAGCACCTTAAGCATTTGGAAGAAGTGATTAGTATTTTAGAGGCAGAATGTTTGTTCGCCAAAGAATCAAAGTGTGAGTTCGGGATGACAGAACTCTTATATCTTGGCCACATTATCAATTCAAAGGGTGTGAAAGTTGATCCAGAAAAGATAAGAGCCATTCTTGATTGGCCAACTCCAAAGAATATTTCTCATTTGAGAGGATTTTTAGGATTATGTAGATTTTATAGAAGATTTTTGAAAGGATATTCTCATCAAGTAGTACCTCTCACAGATCTTACAAAGAAAGGAGATTTCCTTTGGACTAAGAAGGCACAAGAATTTTTTGATAAGTTTAAGCAAATCATGAGTACATGTCCAGTGTTGGCACTTTCGGATTTTACAAAACCTTTTGAATTATAGTGTGATGCTTCAGGTGAAGGTTTTGGAGCTGTTCTAATGCAAGAAAAACATCCTATTGTCTTCGAGAGCCGAAAGTTGAGAGGGGTAGAAAAAACTTACTCTATTTATGACAAAGAGATGTTTGCCATCATGCATGCTTTGTCTAAATTCCATCAATACTTGGTGGGAAGTAAATGTGTTGTTAAGACTGACCACAATAGTCTTAAACATTTTATGCGCCAAAAGGATTAGAATGAAAGGCAGCAGAAGTGGGTAAGTAAGCTCCAAGCATATGAATTTGACATTGAATTTGTCAAAGGGAAAAATAACATAGTGGCTAATGCTCTTTCAAGAAGGCCTCATTTGCAGTCACTTTGTGAGTTATTAGTAGATTGGAAGGAGTTAATTGCTGCTGATTATGTTAAAAATTAGTTTACAACCAGCTTGCTAGAAGGTCATATGGTTGATGAAAGGTATAAGTTGGTTGATGGGATAATTTACTACAAATATAGAATCTTTTTAGTGCAAGAATCTAAGCTTAAAAAGAAGATTCTACAATCTTTTAATGATGTTCCCCTTGCTGGTCATCAAGGGATTTTCAAAACTTATAAGCAGATTCATGAAAGATTCACTTGGAAAGGGTTGAAAGAAGAAGTCTTGAACTACATTAGAGAGTGTTTGATTTTTCAAAGAAATAAAAATGAACACTCTTATCCAACTGGTCTACTACAGCCTTTGCCCATTCCGAATCAGAAATGGGAACGCATTGCCATGGATTTCATCACAGGGTTGCCAAAGGTGCAAGGACGTGATTGTATTTTTTTTGTGGTTAATAGACTAACAAAATTTGCTCATTTCTTTGTTGTCACCACTTCATTTACAGCAACTTAAGTGGCTGAGTTATTTTTTAGAGAGGTCTTATGTTTGCATGGATTGCCTAAAACTATTGTTAGTGATAGGGACAGCAAGTTCCTAAGTGTTTTCTAGCAAGAGATCTTCAGATTGAGTGGGACAGTGCTTACTCCAAGCACTAGTTATCACCCACAAATAGATGGGCAATCAGAAATTGTTAACAAATGGTTAGAGGGCTACCTAAGAAACTGTGTTTCAGGACAGCAAAGAGCTTGGATTAAATGGCTTCATTTAGGAGAGTATTGTTATAACTCTTCTTATCACATGTCAATTAAGATGCCACCTTTTATGGCTCTTTATGGTTATGAAGCTACTAATTTTGTTGATTTAGTGTTTGGTGATGGTAGAGCTCCACAAGCACAGGATATGTTACAACAGAGCCAAGACATCTTGAAATCTCTCAAGGAAAATCTGCAACAAGCTCAAAATCAGCAGAAGTTATACGTTGATCAGCAGCATGTTGAGAGGTCTTTTGAAGTTGGGGACATGGTCTACTTGAGGCTTCAGCATACAGACAATCTTCTCTCAAGAAAAGTGGTGTGGAAAAGTTGAAGCCACGTTTTTATGGTCCTTTCAAAGTCACCAAGAGAATTGGTGAAGTTGCTTATGAGTTGGAGCTTCCAGCTGAAAGCAAAGTACATAATGTCTTTCATGTGTCACGCCTCAAGAAGGAAATTGAACACAACGTGGTGGCTACTTCAGAATTACCTCCATTGGATGAGGAAGGTCAGTTGGTGTTGATTCCTGAAGAAATCCTTGATACTAGAGAGCGTTCTTTGAGGACAATCAAAGAATACATTGTTAGATGGAGGAATTTTCCTATTGAAGATGCCACGTGGGAAGGAGAATAGATTTTGTTGCATCCATCTTTTCAGTTGCTTGAGGACAAGAAATTTTGAGGAGGGCGGATTGTAATGTCCCCTTCTCATCAGTAATTTGTTCTAACACTCATCAGCCTATTTTGGAAGCATGTAGGTGCGTGTGAGGTAAAATTAGGGTTTCCTATTCTGAGGTTCTTTAGCATTTTCTGAGAGTTTACTATTTATAGTAAATTCTATTTTAAGCAGTATGGAGTTTGTTAGCCTTTAGTACTTCATTTCCTGTTGGAGCTTTCATTTGCAGTTCATGTTTGATCTCTTAAGGCATTTTTATGTTGAATAAAGGCATCAAGGTTATATTTTTGCAGTTGACCCCTTGGCCTAGCAAGACAACTTAAGTTGTGTTTAAAAGGGGGACTTGGAAGGGGTATACTCTCATAAAAGTGATTTAATTTTTTAATAAAGACAAATGCCTTGAGAAATAAAGTGGACTCATTTTTGAAGGAGTTAATATTTTAAAATAAATATTTTTATATTGCCTTGTAAAGTGGACGCGTTTTTGAGAAGCTGAATGGTTCTGTGGAAATTTGAAGAGTCTCTGTGACTGTTGGTGTCTTTTCTTGAGGAGTTGAAGAGTCTTCTACTCTTCTATAAAAATGAAGGCTTTATCTCAAATTTGGCATCCATTCATGTTATTATATTGTTATGCTGTCGAAATGAAAAATGAATTCTTGCTTCGAGGATGCTACCTCCTAGCCAATCATTCAATTTCATGTTTGAAATACAATATCTAGTTGGAATTTTCTACTTCTCATCTAGACTAGCAGATTGAGCTCAATTGTGAAGAAATTTTGAGGATTCATCAATTTTGGTTTTGTTGTTTCATCTACAGCTGAAGGCGATTTCATGTTATATCTTTATTTCCAGTTTGAAATTGGTTTTGGGCATTTTACCATTCTATTTTCTGTTCAAGGGCGCCCCTTCTTGCCAATTCTTGATTTTATTTCTGAGAACTTGATTTTTAAAGTGAAATCGCCCCTTCAAGGAGGGTCGTACTTTTTTGGAAGTACATTGGGATTCATGCAAAATTAACAAGAGTTCTTTGAAGCTATTTCATCACCTTAGTTTGGTCGCCTACCTTCTAGCAATCATTTGCACTTGGTCTCATTCGATTTGGAGGTGAAATGAGTGAGTTATGAATAATTCTTTGGGTTTTCCTAGTTGCTTATTGAAATTTCCAGTTTTCTATTTTTTGTATCAGACTTTAGTAGTTCTGATTTTTGATGCATTATCAGCAGTTTGAAGAGTTAAATAATTGTAATAAATCATCTATTACTCTTGTGTTGAAGACTATTGTAATTCTTTGTAATTTGCAGCTTATTTCTTATTTGTATAAACTGTAAACAGTAGTACTGTTCCAGTTTAAATTGCTGCAATTAATTCTTATTCTTCACACATAAGTACCCCTGGATGGTTTACCGCCAGTGTGGATAATTTGATTGTAATATTCTTGTACCCACTTTTATAGTGGTGAATCCCCACAACTCTGTGGATGCCCGCCGCAATGAACGAATTGTTTTAATTGTAATCTTTTCCCCCCACTATTTGGTGGTAGTGTGGAAATGCTCTTCATGGCTACTCATCCGCCTATTAATTTCTAGTTTCAATACAACACTCTGTCATATGTTAGCACCTCACCCTCAATCGGATCTTGAGTGCACATTCTTGACGTTGAGTAGTTCTTTCAAGTTTGGTTTTCAGTTTGATGCTAACGCTAATCCAGTTAACTATTGCTGGTTATGTTGTGTAATTCCTTCAAAAAAATTAGTTAGCATATTTCAAGGCCTATGGTTAAAATCTGAATTCCTCACACACTTATTGATTTAGGCCCACAAATAATGGATTTTATACTTAAGTACAATTAGATGGGTTTAAATGTATTAATAACCATACTAAACAAGCTACAAAATAATGATTGTTCATTGACAAGGGTCACAATTTTAATACACATATCTTTGTCATTCCTGATTCTTTGGATTAGCATGACCATTCATTGAAAATGATCAAGGTATTATTTAATATATCATTATGCTTCTTGATTCCTTGGATTATCCTAATCCTCATGCTTTTGTAGTATGAAGTTAAGTTGGGGGGAAATTCCCTTTAATTTTTGAAATATTTGGTTGATTTTTAATCATGTATTCATTCATGTTTTATTGGTGTTTCTAATGAAACCACACATTTGAGCTTTGTACCAAATCAAGGTATGTATTCTTGTATTAATTGGATTAAATTCTACACAAGCATTCATTTTAATAGAATTTATCCATCCATTTTTTTCAAGTATTTATTTTAATAACTCTACCCTCTATTTTTTAATGATAAATCACTCATAATGGTGGAGCTATTAATGGATGATATTGTACAACTTTAATATTTCTATACTTGATATGCTTGGTCTTGATAATATGGTTGCAAGTTTCTTATCTTATTTTCCCAACATTTTGCACCAATTGATGATGCTTGTCTACATAAGCATCCAAAAACACATTTTGTGGCCTTGTTAGTTGTATGGGGAACATCAAGTTTCTTTTGTGTTTTTCTTTTGGATATCACAAGAGGATTATTGGGAAAAACGTGAACAACATTCATGGGTAGAACTTCTCTTGGTTCCAGAACCATGTGAAAGATAGTATGCAACCTGGTCTATGAGATCCACAAATCTTGTAGTACTATGTTCTTGAGCTACACATCCAAAGACAACTTGAATACATGATCAAGGAGCTTGAATATATTTTAATGCATATCCTCACACTCTAAGATGAGTATCCAACTACCTAAAGTTGTGTGGACACATTTGACAAGTTGAGAGACTCCAATTGGCCTTTCACTATGCAACATTGTATTTGGTAAGGAAGTTGTATTATTGGCAACTACAACTTTTCATACAACTTTGGAAATAATTATGGATATCTCTCATGCTTAAAAGGAAAGGATAGCATAGCTTCATGATATGTTGATATGATTTGTTTCAAGTTGGTCATCATATGATAATGTGTCTTTCAAAGGGTGCAACCATTGTGAGTAATTATTTCAACCAAGTGAGTAGGCATGTATTCCAAATTTCTATAGTCACCTTCCAGATATAGTAGGATGAGCTCAATGAGATCAATATTATTTGTAGTGGTGGTTCTATGTTCCATATTGTGCTAAGGTTATTATTGGTCATCCTTTCAAGCATTGCAAGCAATTCACATTTAATTTTATTGAAGGGATTTAGATGGAATACTAGGATTTGGATGGTATAATTTTGTCATCCATATGAGAGTTTCATTTTATTTGGTCATATTGCAGTTTATCAAAAAGAAAAATGAAAAAAATGAAAAAAAACAATAAAAGATTCAACAATGAGAACCTTTAGGCATTGTTGGCCAGTTAGTATCTGAAAACTAGATTCCAATGGATATTAAATGCAAAATAAACTTAGATGTGAAAACTAATTTTTCACTACCTCTAGGCGATGATAGGTTGAAAATTGGGATATCGGCAATCTATTGTTGTTATCAAAATTGAAAAAAAAAAGGGGAAAAAAAAAAATCAATAATTGGTGTTCTTCCTCTAGGCTAATCATTTTGCAGGTACACACAAATGATTCTATGGTTATTTCACTCTCCTTGAGTTCCTATTGCACCTCCTGTCACTTACTTGCGTCAATGTGCTCTGCTTTATCATGGTCCACACATCTTTGATTACTTGTAGCAAAAGTTACACATTCAATTGAGGTGCTTGGGAGTGTGAAGACAAAAATAACTATCCTCCATCAAAGATCCATCATGCTATAGTGGAACAGAGATATTTCATGTGTTGCAATTCTTGTCACAGATTTTAGTTCCTTCCTCGTTGGAGATTCATAGTTGTTGCACTACATTGGCTACCAGACCTTAGCGTAAATGGACATGCCGGTTGGTAAAACAATAAATTTTATTTTTAATTATTTTCTCTTGACTTTATTAGTATTTCTTATTATATTAATCATATATGTAACATCTCTACCTATCCTCTCCTTATTTCCTGAGGACGGTCAACCCTTTAAGTTGGGGGGAGGTACACCATCCTTTAATCATTTCCTACTACTTATCATTTCACACTTCATACTCCTTATCATTTCATCCTCCATGTCGCCTATCATTTCATTCATCTTTCATATCTCATGAATATTGCATATCATTTCACCCATTTTAGTTAGCTCATGCAATTGGAGATGAATATCTATGATTCCTCCTAGAGATAGCATTTCAAACAATAATGCTATGAGAAATGAAAAATTGGAAAAAACTATGTGAAAGAAAAAATGATAAACAAAAATAAAAATTGGAGGTATCAATATTTAAAAAAAAATAAAAAAGAAATGCAATTTAAGCTTGTCATGAGAAGCTAAGAAAAATGAAGGGAATTGTGATTATGCATGAACTATAATCGTCAAGGGTGAAGAAGAAGGTGAACGCCATAATCCAAAGGCTACCAATACAAATCAAAACCTTTTAAAAATAATGATTGCACGAGGACGTGCAATATGCTAAGTTGGGGGAAATGATGAGAGCCAATTATGTCGCATTTTATGCCACATTTTAGCCTAGTTCATATACCTTCATATCCACTTCCCCATTCCATTTTTGTTCCATATCATACTATTTCACCATTTTATGTTGCATATGATTAAATATATATAAGTGGTATTTAATATGGTTTTGGATAAAATGTGGAAATTAATTATTGATTGTCTTTACTAATAAGCGTTATGATTTCCAGCCTTGGGAAATAAGTTTGTAGCATGAAAATCACAAGAACTTTCTGTCACCTTTTATGTATAATATCTTCCTGTCACTTTCTGTTTAGGAACTTCTATGTATTACTCTTTTTACCAGCAATTTATTTCTATCATGACATCAACTTCCAAGGTGGCGTAAGTTGCCTCTTCAAAATAAGCACAGGAAACTAAAAAAATGTTTGAATTCATGGACAACAACAAATAGAGAAAAATACACTCAACCAAGGCTTCACGTGTGCTATTCTTGTGGACTAGAGAAGGAAACCCGTGACGGAGATGTGTTGCTAAATTGTTGGAGAAAAATCTGCAAATCTTCATGTCTACCTTTCACTAGAATTTATGTATGTATTATTTAGCTAAATGGGTTCATTTCATGATAGTATCTTTGCACATCATCACTATTTTCCATACAAAGAGAAGAATCTACTATAACAATTGTGCTTTCCAGCTATGTTGAGGAGCAAAAAAAGATCACGTCTCCTATTTTTTGTCACTGTTATAACAATATTGTTTTAATCTTTGGGTAGCAACACATATTTCTATATTTTCTAGTTTGTTGGCATATTGTAAGGGAGAAAATAGAATATAGACTTTGACAGTAGACTTTTGTAGCAAATTTATGTATCAAACCTTTGATAAATAAAATAACGATTCTTCTAATCAAAGCAGCATAGAAAGGATTTCATTCTATCCACCGTGCGAACCAATAGCAAGGGACCACTCCTTGGGGAAGCTTGGTGGTGTTTTATTGTTTGCATTTTGTTTGCTTTCAATTTTGCTTGGTTAAGATAGATTTCATTTCTACGTGATTTCAATTTTAGCACCTTCATTAAAAAATGGATAAATGATTATGTGATCTAGATTGTTTTCCTTTCTATTGTAAACAATTGTTATTTTCAAATTATTATTGTCACAAATTGTTACAATTCCTATCATAGTTTTGTGTGGATTGTTATAGTTTATGACACAACTCTTGTCACTTTTGTCATAGAATAGAGCATAATAGAAATATAAGTTTGAACCAAATTTTCATTATAGGTGCTCCTTTGTGTGTTCTAGTTTCATTTCATCCCCACTTAATTCACTGCTTTCCTCCCTTAGGTAAACTACCGCAACACCTCTCGCAAGCTTACGATCCCCGGATTGACACTTAGACCAAGCTAAAACCTTTCTTATTCTTTACCCCAATTTTGGCCTATCACCATCTAGATATGCAACAATGATGCAAGGCCTGCTTTGAGGTTCCAAATCCTTGCACTTCTATAGAGGAATGTGTGCCCAAGTTGGAGAGCCAAAAACTCAAAAATGCCACACAATTTGTTTCCTACCACACCAAGCCTCAAAAGGATGCATGCCTTTCAATGCCTTGTGGGGAACCCGATTCTGAATGTGTGTAGCACAATTAATGGCTTCAACCCAAAATTCTAGACCAAGAGAACGAGCATGAATCATGCAACTATCCATCTTCTTGAGGGTCCTATTTTTCCTTTCAGTAACACCATTTTTTTGTTGTGTGTATTCAACTAAATGTTGAAGATCTATCCCTTCAAGAGTACAAAATTGCATAAGGTGATGGTTCACATATTCTTGACCATTGTTAGTATGAAGAATCTTGATATACTTTCTAGATTGCTTCTCAACATGAGCCTAGAAAGCTTGAAACTTGTTAAAAACTTCATTCTTTTGGAAAATAATGTAGACCTAAGTTAATCTAGAGTAGTCATCAATGAAGTTGAGTGCATAGCAAGCCTTTTTGAAGGACAAAACTAGAAATGGGCCTGCTAGATCATTGTGAACCAACTAAAGAACTTCTAAAGCCCTCCATAACTTCCCTTTATCAAACTTCTCTTCTAGATGCTTACCCATAGCACAACCTAGACATACACCATCTGAAAAGCTGATGTGAGGGAAACCTGTAACCATATCCTGTGAGCTAAGCTATTGAAGATAACGATAGTTAAAATACCAAAACCATTCATGACATAGCTTACTCATTGAATCTAAATGAGTGAGAAATGTTGTAGAAGGAAAGTGTGGCACAAAGTGAGAAAATTGATATAGTCAATACTCATAATTGGCCTTTCCCATTGTAACCAATTCATTATCCTTGATATCTTTGATCACAACTGTATTTGAAGAAAACTCGACTTTCTTGCCATTTCCAAGATGAGTGATTTGGTAGACTGAAAGAATGTTGGCACCCAAGTCAGGAACACAAAGAACATTCCCAAATGATCCATCATCCATGTCAACTGAACCTTTTACAATAACTTCCACCTTAGTATCATCACCTATAAGAATGTGTGGTATTGTACAAGGCTCCAATGAAGAAAACTATTTTCTATCAGAACCAATGTTATGTGTAGCACCCGAGGCATGTATGCATTGTTGTGATGATCCTGTGGCTACAACAAGTGCATGTCCTTTTCCTTTCTTTGATTGTGAAGAAGTGGAAGGAGATGCTTCCTTTTTGTAGGAAGATGGAAAATTTATGTGATACTTCTTGAGGAGATTATTCAATTCATCAATTTGCTTAGTATGGAAATGATGCTCATCATGACCAACTTTCTTGCAATATGCATAAGTTAGTTTCTCCTTATTCTTTGAATTCCCCTTCTTGGAAGATGATGAAGAGTCTCCTTGTTGAGGAGAAGAGGATTGTGCTCAATCTTTGTCTGGCTTGTTCTTTGATTTCTTTTTTTTTCTAGATCATGTCCCATGAACTACCACCAAAGCTTGTGACTTGAATGACTTGAGAATACCCATAGTAATCAACTTTGTTTGTTCAAGAATCAACATCTTTGTAAATGAATCAAATGAAGGTGTAGTATAGGCACTTCCCATAGTCAACCGATGAGTCTAGAAACTAGAAACAAAATTTGCATATTCTAAAGGAAGCTTTTCCAACAAATTGAAGACCAACTATGCATCCTTCTTATCAATACCACAATCCTTGAGTTGTTCTCTTAGTTCATTAGCCTTAGTTACATAGTCTTGGATTTTATCAAAAATTCTTTGGATCTAGATTACTGAGATCATTATCAAGTTTTTATCCCCTAATCTCATCAACTTTACCATACAATTGAGCAAGTTTATCCCAAGCATCCTTAGCTATTTTACACTTATCAATATGAAAGATAATATCAAGAGAAACATATTTCCTAAGAGTTCCAAGAGCCATAGTACTTTTAATGAGCCATTCAATTTTTAAATATGGATTAGTTGGTTCTGGAATAGATCTATCAATGTAGTGAATTAATCATTTTTCCATTAGTTTACTCCATGCATTTATTTTCCATGTTGCATAGTTATGTGGAGTTAAAAGAGGAAACTTAGGATGACCCATGGCTGAAATTTGAAGAGCACGAGAGAGAACTCAAAGAACAATCACACAACACAACCCCCCCAAATTCACTCAATAAAATAACCCCTCCCCCCCAAGCAAATGATTTGGCACTTTATACTTAGTGTGGTTACAATTGAAAATCGTAATAAAATGCTAAGTGAAATTTTAATTTCAATTCTTACAATTGCCAAAATAAAGCTAGATCAAACCATGATCAGCATGCAAAATATCAAACTATGATCTATGCAATATAATTGCCAAAATGAGCCAAATAAGGCTATATGTTGAAAGTACATTTTTTGTTCACAATGAATGCAAAATAATAGCATCAATGTCAAATGCTCTAAAAGTTATGCGCTTTTTAAAAAATGCACCTAAAAAGGAGTTTGTATGAGCTCGAACAGAGCCTTGAAAGTTCCAAAAATGGGAACTGCTCAGCAACACCTATGAAAAATTGGATTTTCTGAAAAAACCATGCATCAAAATTAGAAACCATCTACACTAGCGCATAGAGCATGAAAAACTACCCCAAATAAAAAAATGCTCTAAAAAAGGAGGTCGAAGCCAAGGTTATGATTCTTCAAAGTTAAACTGCAAAATCAAAAACTCCATCCATGAGGGGAAAAAAATTTTGAAGGGGCGCTGACATATTGTTGACATCAGCAAACTCTGACGTTAAATTTGATGGCTAAATGGTCGTCCTACCAAAATATTCTTGTTTCCCATTGGTATATGCCTTAGAAAAAATATGTGATAGAATCTTCAGGCAGATCCACCGATGATGGAATTTGAAGGGAATCTTTTCGTAGGAATTGGAATGCTCTTTTGACCATTGATTTTATTTTTTATTGCCTATTTTTTAACCTACATCGATATATACTCCATCAGAGGGAATATCCCCCACTAAGTGGGAATTTTGTGGGTTGCTAGCAGGGCTTGTTGCCCGCGTCACGCGGCACAATGGTATCCACTTGCATACCACATAACGTACAACGTACACGGCTACAAACAATAAAGTCTATAGTTCAAAGAATTTTTTATTTTTTTAATTAAAACTTTTAAACCAAAAAAAAAATTGTGAATAAATGTTTTTTTAATTTTTCTTTTTGATAAATTTGTTATGTAGAAAAATATTTTTTTTAAATTTATACTGCTTGCGCAGATTGGGTCATATAGCTCGAACAACAAAAAAAAATTCCTCGGAGGGAAACTTTGTCCAAATTCGATGATTAATAGTCGATCTATGCATTTTTGGGCCTTTTGATTGTGATGGCAATGCCCTTTTTGGTTGAAAATTCTCTAAAGCAGTAACTACCTTCTGGAACTAGCAACCACCTTCAATCTTCAAACCCTTGTAAATGTGGCCTCCAATGTCCAATTGGGATGAAACAAAAGGCAGATTTGACTTTCTGAGGCACTCCAAATGCAATGGTGAGCTCATATTTGGTGCAACAAGCTTCCAAAATGCACATGCAATACAAATGCAAAGAAGGAACCCCCCAGAATCTAGTATTTCTATCACACCTTTCTAATTTTCCAGATCATCCAAAGATGCAAGAGAAGAGCATACTCAATGCTTCAAGAAAATACAATATTTTCACTCAAGATATCTTAAAAGCTAACCAAAGGCACTCAACTTGCTCTGATACCATGTAATATTTGGCTATGGAGATAGCCACCCAAGATCTAAAGGCCTATGGAAAGCACAAAATACTCAAAAGATCAATATGACAAGAATAAATGGTATTCCTATCAATGAATGCAAATAGAATCAATGTATAATGTGAGAGAGATCCTTGGTTATATAACCAAGGTGAGACATAGGATTAGACAAGATCATGAAAAGTGTCTTATTCCTATGACATGAGACAAGTAATGATGAATCACCTAGGACATAATGATAAAATAAAACATAAGATTATGACAAGTGTCTTAATCTTATGATATGCGACATAAAATGATAAAATCTTATGTGAAACCTAAGTAAACTTAAGTGATAGGATGTGAAAGGGACCTGATAGTGGAACCAATTAGGTAATATCCCTATTCACACCAAAACAAATGTCTCCTTTCATGGCTTTGTATGGGTATGAGGCTCCTAGCTTCATTAATTTGTTATTTGGTGATAGTAGAACCCCTCAAGCGAGGGATGTGTTGCAGAAAAGTCAATAAATTTTGAATTCCTTGAAGGAAAATATTCATCATGCCCAGAATCAACAGAAGTTGTATGTTGATCAACAACATATTAAGCATACATTTGGAGACTCCAGCCATACAGAGAGTCTACTCTCAAGAAGAGTGGAGCAAAGAAGCTCAAGCTACATTTCTATGGGCCTTTCAAGATCACCAGAAGAGTTGGGGAGGTGGCTTAAGAGTTGGAGCTACCAATTAGTAGCAAGTTTCACAATGTCTTCCATGTGTCACACCTCAAGAAGGTGTTTGGACATAATGTTGTTGCTTCTTCTTATTTGCATCCATTAGATGAGGAGAGACAGTTGATATTGGTGCCAAAGGTGGTTATTGATTTCAAAGAGTGCTCCTTGAGGAAGAGGACTATCAAGGAGTATTTGGTGAAGTGGAAGAATCTACCAGTTGAGGATGCTACTTGGGAGGATGAGAAAATTTTGCAGCACCCAGACTTGTGATTGCTTGAGGACAAGCAATCTTAGGGAAGGAGGATTATAATGTCCCCTTCTCAGTCCTATTTCTTTCTGAGATAGCATATTTTGGAGGCATGTAGGCTACTCAAAGGCAGTTTTTAGGGTCCTTTTTTTGGGAGGTTTCATGGCAGTTTTTTCAGGAGTTCTTTGCAAGAATTTTCCAGTATGTTTTCTAAGACTTTCTGGGTTTTCAAAGAGCTTTGATGGACAGTCACTACTATTTTTAGCAATGATTATTTTTAGACTTACTATTTTTAGTAAGTTACGATGACTACTCGGAATGTTCTCATATGGTGTTTGGAGTCACTATTTTTAGTATTATATTCTATTTTTAGTAAGTGTTATTTCTGGCAGTGGGCTATGGCAACAGTTCAACACTTGGTTTCTATTTTTGGTAGTGTGGTAGTGCAATTTTTGGTAGTGGCTCTTCCAACATTCTTGGACTCGAAAATGGCAGGTTTGCAACTTAATTTTTTGTTTTATTGTTGAGTTTCTTTTTTCCTCCCCAACGCCTAGGTTGAGCAATTTAAGTTGTTTTAAAAGTGGGACTCGTGTGTTGGACACCCTTCTTGGAGCCTTTACAATTTTTAAATGATAAATTGATTCCTTGATAAAGTGGACACCTAATTCATGGTCAAATATTATTTAAAATGAATTTTATATTACTCCTAGGGTTGGCGTCCCTTTTTGGAGAGAATTTGGAATTCAAACTGTTAGATTTCCAGAAATCTGTTGCTAGACAAAAATGCTTCCACACAAGAGAGAATGATGGCGAGAATGCTTGCTTCACAATATGCAAGATTGATTCACGATTAATTGATACAAATGTACAAGATGAGGCTTGCTTATAAAAGGCAAGCATGCAACAACTAAATCTTATCTTGAGCAAAAAGATAGCTCGATAAGATAAGGATAAGATCCTATAACTTAGGAATTAAAGATTGCCTAAGTAAACTTATGACGCTGTAATTAAATAGTTAATTACACCAACACCCCCCCATAAGTGCAACTTAGGGAGAATATTATAATGCAAACTACTATGGGTCCCGGCAACTAGGCCATGTTAGGTACCCATTTACAAATGCAAATGAAATGCAATCTCTCATAAAGCAGAGAAAAGGGGAAAACCCAGTGGGAAAAAAACCCCTCTCCAAAGGAGAGAAAACAAGAAAAAAAGCATGACAAATGTAAATATGATGTGTGGAGGACTCAATGATACCCCCCAAGAACTACATCCATCATGAATATACAATAAATTACCCCCCCATGATGTATGATCTCCTGCAAGTATGGTTAATGTCTGAAGACAAAACAAAATCCAATGCCTACAAACAATGTTTCTCCCCTTAGGAAGAAGATACACCAAGTACAACTGCAAGAATGATTCCCATTCTGGATAGGAAGAAGGAAGAGGAATCCATATGTATGAAGATTGTGTCTCTAAAATCTGCTCATGTGCTGCCAAGTTCTTGGATGATGTAGATGATGCCACAATCCAATCAGGTACATGCCCAATCACAACAAACTGTGACAAACCAGGAACAAGTGGAAACTGATCTTGAACAAACTCCATAGACAAACATGAAGTGATAATAGTGGACCCATGACTATCATCAAATAAGAGAGATAAACCCTCAAATTGGTCCTCCAAATCTGAAATGTGAGACTCCACAAACAAAGAAGCAATGTCTGTCAAATAGGAATCCCAATCAGGAAGACTATCAGGAACCTCTGAAACATCTGCAATCTTGTCCAAAGGATCACAATCATGGGTTATCAACTCTGAAGAATGAACAAGCACATGTGAGTTGGAAAGAGGAGCTTCAAGAGATGGAGAAGAATCATGGTCTCCATATACCTCTCTAATGTGAGTCCAAAGAGTATGAGGACATTCGAAGTGAATAAGAGTCTCCAAAATGTCATCATTTACATTTTCAAAAATAACTCTAAAGACTCTAGCCCTAAAGCCTATCCAATTGCAATACTCAACACCTGTGCTAGGAAAAGGAACTGTATTAAACAAATAGGGCAATAGATTTATCTCACCAAGATGAGTGAGAATTAAATTGCTCCATTGCCTATAGTTCCCATTCTCCAAAGTAATTAAAAAACCCATTTACAAACTATGAGCTCCGAAAGCCAAAAAAGGGAAAAATGAAAAAATGCCTATAAAAAGGCACTTGGGGCAATTACAAGGCTAAAATGGTGCAAATTTTCGGCACCAGGGGCTTAAATCTGGTCATCCATATGACCTTGTGCGCATACAATGCAAAATAAATAAAGTCCACTATTCACTGTCGGCCCAATACAATAACCCGTCAGCCTCAAAAACTTTACAAAAGTTTTAAAAACATGGCCAATGAGCCGTCGACAAAAACAAAGCCCTTTTTTTTTTTTTATACATATAAATTGTATTTAAAAAAGGCTTCGTACCATACAATGACAGCAGATGTACGCCGAAGATCGTGCCCGACCGGATCAAGGGAATAAAGCCCGTGCCAATGACGCTCAGGGAAAGGACAAAGTACCGCCGGATAAATGACAGCCGAGGAAGAAAGACAAGGCTTGTAGAGGAATATTCTTCAAAACAATGTCGATTCCCTGCAATGACTGCAGATTGAATGAGCGGCAGGAGACAAAGAATTTCGGCGAAGGCAGGAAAGGACGTCAACCAGCGTATAGACCCATCCACTGAAATGGGCCGACAAAACCCCGATGACAGCCGATAGGAAGTACCCAACTGCGGTGGCCGGCGATAAATGTTGAACCCGTACCTCCTTAGGATATGAACCGACAGCAGTCTCAGATCGGTGATTGAGGACTAGCAGCGACCAAGTGGAACACGCAGATCGAACCCGTACCTGGCAAAAGACTGCCAATGAAGAGGTAATGGATACGGATTTGTCAGCTACCATGCAAAGTGGCCGAGCAATAAATCTTACCACCGATGGATCCCTGCGATAAATGTGAAGTACCCGCAGATGTGCGATATGACAGGTACCCTGCAATGAATGTCCGAGATCTGACAGCGGAATATTCTACAGATGTCGACCCAATAAAATCCGCAGAGATTTTAAAGCCCACAATATTAATAAAATTTTCCCTGATTTATAATTAAGCCCGATAAAATAATAATTTTGCCCCAAAAATTACAGATAAATTGCAGAAAATATTTTTTTTTCGAAAATAAGAAAGATCGTACCGCTGAGAAGGTTGTTCCAGCAAAAAAAAAATTTGCCTCAAAAACAACTTTTCTCAAAATAGACAAATTTACAGTCAAAATTCGTCTGCGGAATCTTCTGATCTCAACCGCGAGGTTCTTGAAACCCCAATCTGCACCCAGCCAAAATCTTCAAGCCAGAATGAAACCCTCAGATCTGGGAAGGAGCCCGCAACCCTGGATGCTCTGATACCATGTTAGATTTCCAGAAATCTGTTGCTAGACAAAAATGCTTCCACACAAGAGAGAATGATGGCGAGAATGCTTGCTTCACAATATGCAAGATTGATTCACGATTAATTGATACAAATGTACAAGATGAGGCTTGCTTATAAAAGGCAAGCATGCAACAACTAAATCTTATCTTGAGCAAAAAGATAGCTCGATAAGATAAGGATAAGATCCTATAACTTAGGAATTAAAGATTGCCTAAGTAAACTTATGACGCTGTAATTAAATAGTTAATTACACCAACACAAACTTCTAGGTTTAAAGCTTATTTATATGCTCTCCTCCTCTTCATTTGGTTATGCAATTTTATCATAAAGTGTTTATGGATTGGTGATAGAACTCATGGGATTTGAGGATGATACCCCTCCAATCTTACTTCAATTTCAAGTTTGAGAGACAACTCCTAATTGAATAGTGGTTGTAGCTTCACTCAAAGGTTGCAGTAGTGCAGACATTGGTGATGGCTTCCTTTTTTCTTTTTCTTTTTATTGGGTTTTATGTTTTCTAGATTTTTTGGTGTGGGTGTGTGTTATTTTATATTTTGGAGATCATTTTGGAGTGTTTTATTAGTTTTCATGTTGTTGGATATGTATGGTTGATTCACATTTTTGCTCATACTAAACTGAAAAGTTGAGATATTTTTGTGGGTATTATTTTTTAGGCTTCCTAACACTTGGATGACCCCTTGCATAATTTTTTGCGATTTTTTTTAGCAGATAATCAGATTTAAGAGGTGAGATCGACCTTCCTAGGGAGGTTGTACCATTGTTGGAGGTTCCTTAGGATCCGTACATGAGATATATTATCTAGTTTAGGGTGTTTTACAACTTGAGATTGGATGCCTACATCTATTTTATTCTTTGCAATAGATTTGAGGTCATTCTAATGAGTACTTGGAGAGATATGAGCATTTGAAAGGCTTTTGGTTGGCATTTCAGGTTCTTTGTCCAAGAAAATCAAACAAATATTATAGTATAGTAGACCTAATATATCCATTGTTCTCTCATGTTACATGATGCCTAACCATTGTTATGTTGCAAGGATTGACATTTGATACTTTAGGCAATCATATTGTCATATTCATCTCTTGTTATATTGTATTGGACTCATATTGTAATGTTATTATGGTAGTACCATTCAGCTCTTTACTTTTAGTTGTTTTGGATACTTACCCCACTGCATAAGTGGTTGCTCCCATTGAAAAGTGGTTGAGCCTTTTGCTTATTGTACTTCACTCCTATTGAATAAGTGGTCAATTTTTCCTTATTGCATTTCCTATAGCCCGTTGAGAAGTGGAAGTGGTTGGTTTTGCTGCCAAGTACTTTACTTTCTCTATTGGATAGCTTGCCACCAATATCTTTGCTTGTTTACTTTCCAACATTTTTATCACTACTCACCCCACTGAAGAAGTGGTATTATAGAATTTTAATTGTAATCCAACCACTGTATGCTCTTACCTTGCCCACACTAGGATTTGGGTGATCAAAAAATGGGAGGTATCATTTCAATTAGCATTGTTACATTCAGGTCCCCTTACACCTTATGCTCTCACCTTGCCCTCCCCCAGATCTGGGTGATCAGAAAGTGAAGGGATGTTTCCAATTGTCTATCATTTATTTTTGGCTAACGCTAACAGGTGCAAGTAGTGAAGTCCTTTTTTGGAAAAAATAGGGTGGTATTTTATAATATCATTATGTTGGAGTGATCAACATAGTTTTTTAGTCTCTCCAATATCGCTTGGGTCTAGATTTGATGCATGACAGTTTACATTCTTTTCAAGTAGACTTGACATGTGTTTCTTGCGCCATGTGTTTGGATGTGTGCACTAATTTTGAAGATATGTTCTATGGAAAATAGATCTTGAATATATTTTAGCTTGAATCACATGAGATTTCTTTCTATTACAAATTTTTTTGGAGCTAACTTGTTGTTATCAAAGTATATCTCATATTGTATGTTTGTAGCCAACAAGGATAAACTTTTAAAATCTTGTGGAGGGTATAAATAGAAGATCAAATATTTTAAGAGAGTGTGAGTGTGTTGAGAATTTTTTGAGCAGATAATATGTGAATAGGAATCCAAAGAATATCTCTTGATAATGAAATGTGGCAAATATTAGTTCTAAGAGATCAGTAGTAAGTGTATATGAAACTGCAAATGTGCTTATGTAAATGTAAATGAGAATATGTGTTGAAGGCAGTAAGCTGAAGGAAACAGAGCTTGTTGAAGTAGATGTATGTGTGATTTTACCAAATGTAGTGACCTAGAGGTAACATAAGCATTGAAGTATTCCAGTAGTAGGTTGAGGTTGTAAACCTCTATTGTAAGTGTTGTATTGTACAGGAAATTGTAAAATTCCATAAAACCTATTGTAATAATTTTTTTAATTTGTGAGGCTAGATTTGGATAATAGATCCAAGTAGCTTGATCACCATGGTTTTTCCCTTGTAAGGTTTTCCATGTAAATCTAGTGTTATGGTGGCATGCTTGCGTGTTCATCTTCTTGTCATGTTTTTTTAATTGTTTATGAATGAAATTATTTAAATAAGTACTTATTCACCCCCCCTCTTTGTACTTATATGTGTTCAACAACCCCTTGTTCTCATTTCAATCCAAGCATGAAGTTGAAATGGAAAACAAGCATAAAACTAAAAGCATAAAATGGTAATTTGATTTAAGATTTGTTTCTAAGCATGGGGAAGGAAACAATGCAATACCGGTGCCTACCTTAGGCTACAGAGTCACATATCATGCACTCATATTATAATGCTACAACATAATCTTGATAACCTATTAACATCTATCACCTTATAACATAAAGGTATTCTTTAGCATACTATAAAATTATTCTTAATGATCCATCTAAAAATAGAACACCACTAATTTCATGCAAGAATTTTCACCACTCCTTGAATGGGCAGAAAATAGATAACTAGTTCAAACAAAAAATGTGCTTGAAGAACACCAATAACCTTATTATTTTGATTCAAAAGATATTATATCTCAAATTTGGAGACAAAATCATAGTAGTATATATACATATAATCTATAATCAAGTTACAAGAGCATTACAATACTTGTACTTACAGCATAAGGATCTTCACCCTTGGCATTCAACAATTTCAGTACACACCCTCTTCCTTTGCCAAAACTCAAAAGCTAAGAGCCTCCCAAAAACTCAGAACCCTTACAAATGAAAGAGAAATTACAAAATAAAGAGAATGAAGAAGCTCATATTTAATCTCTTAATGACACCTAGAAAACTCGAATCCCTTGATTTGGTATCTAGAATATGCCACTTTACCCTAATCTTCACTCTACCTCCTATCTACTCTTTGACTTGTAACTAATGTTTCCTTTTTCCACTTTAATTGAAATTTTGTGCAACTTTTTTACCTACATGTAAAACACACTTATTTCTACATTTTCACCTTTAAGTGAAAAAATTTCACAACTAGGTAAATACCCATCTTACTAAAAATTAAAAAATGTCATTTACCGTAAATTTTATCTATTATAAAAATCATTTCCTTTTCTATAAACATTTGGCATTTTGTCAAGTAGTTGTCTGGCAACTATTCCTTTGTACAATTTTCCCATAATTACCATTTTTCATTTTATCTTCTCCAATGATTGAGCTATATTTTAATCCATCTAGGTATCTAGTAGTGAAAAAACATTCACAATATCTCGAAGAATATTATCTAGATGTTTATTTGGTTGCTAAGTTGTTTTTTGCAATTTGCAGGTCATTTCAGCTTGCTAGTACTAGGAAACCATTCTAAAACCTCTTCTGTATATTTTTCAAAAAAGAAAGGACCCTTTATTGTTGTCATTTCATTAGAATCATGTGCAGGTCGTGAGAAATTATTGTTAGGCATTTTCAGGCTTACCGACACTCATAAATCATTCAAAACAGCAATAAAGATAATCCCTAAGTGTTAAAAATGTATGTCAGGTTCATTTACAACTATTTAGGTCATTTTTAGCTGAGTAGGGGAATTTTCAAGGCATCAAACAACATCAAAAACTTTGCAAGGGCATGAGAAAGATTGCATAAAATTTTTGGAAGGCTAAAACAGCAAAGTTCGTCAATTTCAAGGCTCCAAAACCTCCCCCAACCATCCAAATGTGGATGGAAAATATATTCAGCCATAATATAAGCTCCTAGAAAGCTTTAAAATTCCAAAAGAGTGCATTCTACAAGTTTGTGTGCCTTTTGAAAAATCCCTCTTTTTGCCCCGAAGAATTGCGGAAATGACTTTGGATGGAAAATTTTAACTTTCCAATTCTACATAAAAATTTTGAAAACACCTTTTAAGTCCCCCCCATATCATTTAAGATATTAGAAACATTTAAATACAATAAATATTTAAATATTTACACATTTAAAAGCATAGCAAACTTGAGACTTAATTTCTTTGCAGACCAAACAATGGAATTGATGCTATGGGCACAAATGACCTTCAAAGGCCATGAAAATTTGAAAGGGGTCGTAATCAATTATTTAGATCATTGTGCAATTTCCAAAAATTGCACAAGAAATAGATTTTCTATACCTCCTTTGTAAAATGGGTCTTTCGAAGGCACTTAAATATTTTTTGGTTTGAGCCTCGAAACTCTTTCAACGGCCACAAAAATGGAGATAGGGGCATTTGAGGAAAAAATAAAAAAATTGGGAATTGCTAGAATTTAGCCATTTGAAACTTTTATGGGACCCTTTGGACCCACTCCAAAATGGAAATACATTAAAATCCTCCTCAAAAATTGTCTAGGAGCCAAGAAATTAGGTTTGCATACTCATGAAAAATTAAATAAACTTTTTTCTAAAGTAAAATTCATGATGACTCACAGATTGAAAGATTTTAATGCTAGAAGTTTAGGGCTAAATAGTTGCCACAAGGCTCAAAAGTAGGGTTTTGTAGTCAATTTGAGGAAAGCTAAGCACTAGAAATGAAGGAAATTTCTAGGTGTTAACACCTCTAACTTGAGTTGTGGATAGTGTTTATAGATTTTTACTTCCCCAAGTTGGAAGGAACCTACTCTGATCAATCCTAGAAAAGTGGCTTGAGAAGAAAACAAGTATACAAAATAAGATTTCATATATAATTTTTCCATTTGAAGGACACTCTTCAATTGTTCATGAATGTTGTCACTAAAAGGAAAGCAGAGTGCAAAAAATGCCATCCTAATACTAATCTTTAGGAGAGAGATACAGAAAAAAATTTCAAAACTTGCAATTACATAACATAAAGATGCACATACATGAATAAAAAAATAGACAATAGAGAATGGACATAGGATTTACATGGGAAAACCCTCTCGGGAAAAAGCATACACACCAAAGCAGAGATCTGTTGTATTACAGTATAATGTAAATTACATACAAGTATAGAGCTATTCTCTTTCAAGTGTTAATTCACAGAATGAAGTTGGCAACAGTTCGCTACAATTGCTTCGATCATACATCGACTCAATGCACTACTACATTACATTACAGACTTCCCAAGTGTTTCTAGAAAAATGACATTCCAACTTCCATACTAGACAAATAGTCACAAACCACCTTAACCATCACTACCTTTTGCCTCCATTGAAGTCCTATCGGAATGTCGAAGAGACTTAAAACCACGTCTCTCCAAATTCTCACTATCACCCTAACATTCCTATCACTCCATCCTATCAAGACGTCAAAGGGACCATGTATCAACTCCTTCCGCTATGGCGAAGCCTCACCGATGAAGTCTCATTGGAATGTTGAAGTGACTTCCATTGTTGTCCTACCGATAACAATATGTCTCTCTGATACCAGCACACCAACTTTGCAAACATCCTATCGGAATGTCGAAGAGACTATCACCAATGTCTTGGAAAAATCCATCATTCCCTCTGATGAAGAGATCCTTCCTTCCATCAGGATATCAAAAGGACAAGTCTTAAGGTCACGCTGATACTAAATTTTCCCCTCGATGCAACTCCATCAGAATATCGAAGGGACCAAATTTTAGGTCTTGTCGATATCCTTTTGTCTCCCCAAAAAATTCCTTCCCATCATTCATCAGAATGTTGAAGGGTTTGCCAAGTGACTCCCTCTAACATGGAGAAGTATTTCTGATGAAGCACTTATTGGCATGTCGAAGAGACTTCTCATTCAGTCTCTCCAACATTCACTTGTCTCTTCGACGAAGTTGCAGCCAATGCAAACTCCAAACACACTTAGTGATAAGCCAAGCGCCTATCAGGATATCAAGGAGACTCATTTATAAGTCTTGTCGACATATGCATGTCAACCCAATGAACCTGAAGCCTAAAGCCTTTTATGCCAGCAAGTTTGAGACACCCTTTCTCAACATTCTCCCACTTGACAAAGAAAAGGTACCATATCCTTGCTTTATGCTTCCCAACACTACCATCAAAACCTATCTTTTTCTTGAACACCCATTTACATCCAACGGGCTTTTGACCTTCAGGAAAAGGTACCAGATCCCACGTTTCATTCTTCTTCAAAGATGTCATTTCCTTATTCATGACTTCCAACTAGGAATTTGAATCAAACATACCCATATCCTCTCTAAAATTCCTAGGCTCATCAGTGTTATCAATCTAAGCATAGGCACAACTAGAATCTAACATAGAATATCCAAACCTTTTAGGTTTCCACTTAGCATGCATAGACCTCCTCACAAGCTGAGGTTGAGGTTCTTCATCTTGTTTGGAACTTTTAGAGCTTCTTGATCTCTCCTCACTAACAGGTCCATTAGGAATATATATCTCATCCTTATCTAGAGTAAGTGGAACTTCAACTACCTTCTTTTTTGCTTCTTTCACCTTTGGCTACAAGTCAACTATAGAATGTTTTAGCTCACGAAAGATGACACTTCTACTATATAGCACCTTCTCTATAACTAGGTTCCAAAGCTTGTACCCTTTCACACCAATTCCATAACTGATGAAGATACATTTTACAACCTTGTTCTCCAGTTTTAGATCTTTTTTACTAGGCACATGTGCATAAGCCTCACAGCCAAAGACTCTAATGTGTCTCAATGAGGGCTTCTTACCAAACCACACTTCCATAGGTGTCTTTTCCATGAGCACTGAAGTGGGAGATCTGTTAATCAAATAACATGTTGTAGGTATAGCCTCAGCCCAGAACTTATGTTCTATACCAACACTACTCAGCATACTTCTCGCCCTTTCCATCAACATTCTATTCATCCTTTTTGCAACTCCATTTTGTTGTGGAGTGTAAGGAGTTGTTATATGCCTTTTAATTTTGTGGTCCTTGTAAAACTTATCAAAATTTGTTGAACAAAACTCACCACCATCATTCGTCCTCAAACACTTAATCTTTCTACCAGTCTGATTTTCAACCAAGGTTTTAAATTCCTTATACCGACTAAAAACTTTAGTTTTACTTCTAAGAAAATAAACAAATGTCCTCAAATAATCATCTATGAACAAGAAAAAATACACATATTTTGATAACAGAGGAATGTTAATGGACCAAACACATCAGCATGAATATAATACAAAATACCAAAAGATTTATGAGGATTAGAATAAAATGAAACATGGTGTTGCTTTCCATATATGCAGTGTTCACAAAAATTGAACTCAAGATTACAATCATCAATCCCTTCAACCAGAATTTTATTTTTCAAGGCTTTTAAGCATTTTTCACCAATGTGGTCAAGCCTTGGATGCCACAACATTGTTTTCTCTACTGGGAGCTTCACCTCCAAAGAGTTTGCGCCCTGAAGAACAACACCTCCTTTCTCTACATGATCAAATTTACTTAACTTTGTAGAAGCACTATTACACTGTATTGCACATGCATCCAACTTATACAAAGTGCCAATCCATGTACCCTTAGCCAGCACCATCGAGCCTCTAGTCATTCTACAAACACCATTCGAGAAAGATATTTGCATGCTACCATCATTAAGTTTACTTACAGAAATTAAATTTTGAGCCAGGCCTAGTATATGCATCACATCATCGATTCCCTTTATTCTTCCATCAAGAAATTGAATTATAACTCTTCCACAGCCAACAATTTCCAGGTGAGAATCATCACCCAGATACACCTTTCCACTAGCATACTTTTTGTACTTTAAGAACCAACCTCTAGAAGAGGTCATATGAAAGGACGCACCTCAGTCAATCAGCCAAACATCTTTTGATGCATGAATCACCAAGGCTACTATGAAGGCATCTGCATCGCTTTGAGAAGATTCATTTTCAAAAGAACTATTTTTCTTTTTCTTCTTCTCCTCTTTACAATCTTTTTGGATGTGTCCAGTCTACCCATAGTTCCAAAATTTCACCTTGGACTTTTTACCAGGAGACTTTGATCTCCCCTCTAACTTGGATTTATACTTCTTGTCTTTCTTCTTTCCTTTCTCCTTTGATCTTCCTTGAACAACAAGGGCCTCCTTGGCAATCTTAGAAGAATTCCTTTGTATTTCCTTTGACAGCAAAAAAGCAACCGCATCTTCCATCTTGAAAGTGGTTTTTGAGTACCCAATAGCCATTACTAGGTGATCCCATGTGTTAGGAAATGAACACAACAAGAGCATGCATTGTTCCTCATCATCTATCTTCACACTAACAAACCCCAACTGAGCAATGATCATGTTAAATGCATTCAAATGATCTACAATAGATGCTCCTTCCTCCATCTTCAAAGAATACAACTTTTTTCTCAGGAATAACTTGTTTACCAGAGATTTTCCCTGATAAATGTCACCAATATTTTTCCACAAAAGTTTTGTTGTCTTCTCTTCATGGGCATTCAAGAGAATTGAATTGGCCAAGCACAATTTGATCAGACCCTTGGATTTCCATCCCATTGCATCCCAATCATCTTGTGAGGTTGTTGATGGTTTGTTAGAGGACACTACATCCCATAACTCTTGATCCACAAGAAAATATTCCATTTTGAGTTTCCACAACTCAAAATTGCCACTTGTTAAACTTCTCAATCTATATTCTTCTGAATGTGCTCGCCATCTCAAATTTGTAATAATTTATAAACTATATTTCTCTGCAAAACTCCCACTGAACAAGATCAATGCAAAAAACTCATCTTACCCATAAGGAAAACAAAGTTGGCCAAGCTTTGATACCAACTAAAAGGAAAGCAGAGTGTGGAAAATGCCTTCCTAATACTAATCTTCAGGAGAGAGATACAAAAAAAATCAAAACTTGCAATTACAAAACATAAAGATGCACATGCATGAATAACAGAATAAAAAATAGAGAATGGACACATGATTTACGTGGGAAAACCATCTTAGGAAAAAACCCACACACCAAAGTAGAGATCTATTGTATTACATTAAAACATAATTTACATACAAGTACAGAGCTATGCTCTTTCAGGTGTTAATTCATAGAATGAATCTGGCAGTAGTTTGTTACAATTGCTTTAATCATACATCAACTCAATGCATTGTTGCATTACATTACATACTTCTCAAGTGTTTCTAGAAAAATGATGTTCCAACTTCCATACTAGACAAATGATCACAAACAGACTTAACTGTCACTACCATATGCCTCCATTGAAGTCCTATCAAAATGTCAAAGAGACTTGAAACCATGTCTCTTTGGATTCTCACTGTCACCCCAACACACCTATCATTCCATCCTATCGGGATGTTGAAGGGACCTTGTAGCAACTCCTGATATGGTGAAGCATCGTCGATGAAGTCTCATTAGAATGTCAAAGTGACTTCCATTGTTGTCCTACCAATAACGATATGTCTCTTTGATACCAGCACACCAACTTCGCAAGCATCTTATTGGAATGTTAAAGAGACTATCACCAATGTCCTAGCCAAATCCATCATTCCCTCCAAAGAAGAGATCCTTCCTTCCATCAGGATATCGAAGAGACAAATCTCAAGGTCCCATCGATACCAAATCATCCCCTCAATGTAGCTCCATTGAAATATCATAGGGACCACATTTTAGGTCCCATTGATATCCTTTTGTCTCCCCCAAAAACTTCCTTCCTGTCATTCATTGAAATGTTGAAGGGAATTCCAAGTGACTCCCTCCAACATGGTGAAGTCTCTCTGATGAAGCACTTATTGGCATGTCAAAGGGACTACTCATTCAGTCCCGCCGACATTCACTTGTCTCTTCAACGAAGTTATGGACAATGCAAACTCCAAACACACTTAGCGATAATCCAAGTGCCTATCAGGATGTCGAGGAGACTCGTTTCTAAGACCCATCGACATATTCTTGTCAACCCAACAAACTTGAAGCCTAAAGCCTTTTACAGCAGCAAGTTTGAGACACTGTTTCTTAACAGTCACTAATAAGGGTTTCCCAATCAATCTCCTTGTTGTCAAAAATGGTTAAAATTAACTTGAGCATCCATGGATAAAATTCCTTTGCATTAGGGTATCCAAACACTCTACTTAATAGTGTTATCAAGTCCTTAGCATCTTCCTTGAATTCACTTCTATGTTGTGCCTTAGCCATCTTGAGAGCTATCTTTCAGGGAGTAAACAAAAATTGATTATTAATGAGATTAAGACTTCTTACTTCATGATTATCAAAATAATTTGATGCCTTCTTCATATCTATGGCTTTGTGTTGTGGAGAGGCGTGGATTTTGAACGTTCTCTCTCAATCATATATGAACTTAAGTCCAATAGTGATTCTCTTATTGATCCCATGATTCCTTCTATATCTTTGATCATATTATTGTGCACATGTCAAAATAAGGTCAAGTGATTGCATGGTAACTGGGAAGGAAATTTCCTCCGCTAATCTTGAGTTTTCTAATGAAGTAGCTACACATGTTCTTGTCTCTTCATCATAGATTCTCCTCTTGAACTCATCAAGGTCCACATGTCCAAGGTATGTATCTCTAATATCTATATATGGGGATAAAATCTTTGAAGGAGGGTGATGGCCTTTGTATTGGTACTTCATCTTTGTTGGATCCTTTAGCATGTCTCTTGCATGTAAAACACTATATGTCAATACAATAAATAATGATTCCTTGAAGATAAAAACATCTATTAGTAAGCCCTAAAGAAAAATAAATAACCTAATATGTGAAGAAGAAGCTCATTAAAAGAATACTCTAAGAAAAACATACCATATTGAGAATTGAATTTTAGGTCCAAGCTCTACAACTTACCATAGAATCAAAATAGCTCAAAGGAAATAATTTTGAACACCAATAATAACACATTAAAGCTCATTCTTATTTGTGACTTTATGGGAGTTGAGGATCAGGTGTTACATCTATCTCATGTTCATAACAAGATTAGGAATTAAAGAGTATCCTTGACTAGTGATATCTGATAATAAGCTTAAAGCTTTTGAAATTTGAGAGTTGGGAATTCCACCTATCTCCTTATTTTAAGGTTTTCAAGAAGTAAGAGGTAGCTCTGATTAGCGATATCTAAAAAGTGGTTAAAGGCTTTTGGGGGTCAAGGATCAGGAATTTTTCTTTCAGTCTATTAGCTAGTTCAACATTTGGTATAACTTATTCTCGACATCTAATTTCCAAAAATATGTTCTGTTTTGACTTAAGACACTTTCATTTTGGATATTGGGGATTGGATGTTTAGCTTAAGTTCTATCAAAAAAGGCATGTTTTTAAAGGAAACCTCTAATCAAGAAAACCTAATATACTTAACTCATTTCAATAAGGATTTTTCCTTTTAATGTATTAGGGTTCAGGCTTCAAGGATATTGTTTAACCTCTATCTTAATTAGAAAGTAACCGATAAAGGATATTCCCATGTGTGACACCCAAAACTTTAAACATTTAGATCTTTACCTAGTTTTAAAGGATTGGTCTTTAAGGGTCAGGAGTTTGGCTTAACATTCATCAAATTAGCTAGTAATGAACAAGTTGGATGATCGAAACCCAAAATTCGAAAGAATTGAATTTTAGAACTCTAAGGAATGGAAAGGAATTGGACATCAAAGGTCAAGAGCTTGATTTAATGCATATTGAATTGGAAGATAAAGCATAAACCAAATGATTGACATTTGATGCCCAGTGGATTGAAACTTTAGACAAATGCTAAGGCATGAAAAGAAGCAAGTAGGGGAAAATTTGGATTCCTAATGCGAACATGTCATAACATCATTGATCAACATGCCAGGACAAAACTCGATTCAATGAAACCTAAAAATAAAAAGTGAAAAAAAGAATGGAAACAAAATCGTAAATAAAGGGAAAAGAAAAAAATGAGACTGCTAAATCAATCAAAAAACAAGCACAAAAAAACCTCCCACACACAAACCAAAACGATGCCATGAATTCAAGGGAAACTTTAAAAAAACACCATGCCTACCTAGTTAGAGTGTGAAAACAAAAGAAAACATTGGTGATGACGAAACAACACAGAAATAACACAATGATCACCTGAATGTTGTACCAGCATGAGAGCAGTCAATAATGATAGACGAGGACAAGCGTGAGGGATTGCAAGGGTTTTCAAGGGTTCATTGGAAGTTGTAGAGACCAAAATATCTTTGAAAGCATAAGGTGCATGATAAAATGGCCTATCATTAACCTATAAACCCACTCGACAACCACCACTAACCTTCATTAATTACTTACTAAATGCTCTATCAATAAATTTAAATGCATTTGGTAGGCATGATAGTTAAGGTGACAAGACGTCGGTGGTGTTGGGATTTGAGGATAAAGGTTTTGATTCGATGAAGATCCTGATACATAGAAGTTTGAAGCGAAGACAACCAACATGGACGGACGAGTAGGCATTGGAGATCGGGACCAATGGGTATGGTATACCAACATCAGGTATCCCAAAACTCTAACACCCAACAAAACACTCAAAAGAAAGAGAAAAAGAAAAAGAAGGGGAAAATAAGAAGATAAAAAATGGATAAAGAGAAAGAAAGAAAGAAAAATGACAACAAGAATAGAAAAGAAGGGTGGTCCCCATTTTGTTAGAAAAAAACTGGGGTGTGAGTGCAAGGCATATCAAAAAACAACCAACAAACAAAATGCTCAAAAGCAAAAGAATTTAAGAACTCGATATTAAGAAAAGAAGTCCATTTTAATATAAGTATTAACCAATTTATCCATCCCAATAAGATATTTGAATCTCATAATGTGTGCAAGTGATTTATTCCTTCAAAATAGGACATACATAATATGGAATGATTGTTGAGTCAAGCCAAATGTTTGATTTTTCCTTTCTCCCAACTATTTTTTTGTTATCATAAGCATATATTTTTTTGTTTTAGGACCTAGTTGGTTTGACCTAGGCATAGATATGTTGCCAATAAGGTGTTCATAGCCCTGATAAAGATACCTCTAATTCCCATAAACATAGCTCTACTATCAGCCAAGTGTCCATAGTCTCAATAGAGATTATTTTAATCACCCATTTTTTCACTGAGACCTCATTCATGATTTTCTTGATAATTTCATCTTTAGGCTATCACCTAGTGTTGGGCTGGGAATCATATTGATCACTGAGAAAGAAAAAAATATTTAGATTATCCTTGATCTCAAATATCATTACCACTCACCCTTAATCCAAATCTTGATTTCTTTAAAATCTTGCATATAGTAAGTGTATACACCTAAAAATGGTCACATTATAATAAGTATGGTAAATAATTAAATACAAGTTATTTAATTAAATCTCTAATTCAATCTACATATAAATAAATATATTGTTCATTTTCTAATTCTTCTATTCTAATTAAATAAATCACTTTTCCATTTATTCTTAATTAATTAAATAAGTTTCACAATTTATTTAATTTAATTATCACATTGCTTTATTTTGAATAAAGTAAATATTCTTCTATTCTACATATAAATAAATTTAATTATTTATTTATATTCTTCATTTTCTAATTCTTCTATCTCAATTAAATAAGTTTAATTACTTATTTAATTTAATCAATTTTCTAATTCTTCTTAATTAATTAAATAAGTTTTACAATTTATTTAATTTAATTATCACATTGCTTTATTTTGAATAAAGTAAATATTCTTCTTTTTTTCAAAATCATAAAATCATCTTTAAATCTTCTAAAAAGCCATCTCACATTTAATTAATATTTTAAATATTTAATTAGAATCTTCTTATCCACATTCCACACATAATTAAATATTTTTCAATATTTAATTAGAAGTTTCCAAAAACCACGTCACATGAAATTAAATAATTTTATTATTTAATTAATGAATTATCTTCAACCACCAAAACCAACTCATAACTAAACTTGGCAAATGGCAAGTTTCCTCTATTTTTGAGTGAAAGGTTTTGTGGGAAGGAAACATCTTCCTTCTTTTTCTCTAGCTTCCATCTTTCTCTCCAACTTCTCCATCTCTCACCATTCATCTTACCAAACTGAATCTCAACTGTTGATCTTTGCCAACTAAGCTTTTTCCTTCAAAAATCTATAAATAAGACCTCTTGGCTCTTTGAAAATCCTGGAACTATTTGCATAGCGTGAGCATTATAGTTGAATAATCAAGCATTTAGCATCTTAATACCTAGATTTCATAATCATAGCACAACAACTTAGATTTTATTATCTTAGCATAAGTAATCATGGTAGAATAGCTTGCATAATCCATTCTTTATTTCATTATCATAGTTTCATTATCTCACATCATTTAGAATAAGAATGCATATTGCATATCATCTCATTCTCTAGGTTGTCATTTTGTTGAGCTTCTACTTATACAATCTGATATCAAGCAGCTTAAAATGAATCCTTGGAGATAGAGGACAATGGAACGGTTTTGAAGAATCTGTTGGGTTTGAAGTTTGTTTAATTTTAATTTAGATTCATTCAATTTAATGTTTCATTGGTGTGTTGCAGATTTTTATTGATCACATTTATTCACACACACATTTTTGGCGCCCACCATGGGGCTCTTGCCCCATTTTTAATATTTTATTGTAGGTTTTTTGGCAAGTCACAATTGGAGACATAGATTAGCGCATTTGAAGACTGTTCTAGCGCATTTGATAGATTCTCTAGCACATTTGAATTATTCTCCAATGCATTTGACTATTTCTGTAGCACATATGATAGATTATCCAACGCATTTGACTATTTCTATAGTGCATATGACCTCTGTTCTAGCACATTTGTAATTTGTCTAATTTGTTGTCTGGATCCGACGTGACCGCGGCTAGTGGTTTTATTGTTGCTTTTGATTTAAAATGAACCAATCCCAAGGTAGCCATTTGGATTAAAATGAACCAATCCTAGGGTAGTCATTTGGATTAAAATACACCAATTCTAGGGTAGTCATCATTCATTGATATCCCAGGTAAAATGAACATCATGTCTTTTATGAAGCAATATCTTCACGTAGAATAGAAAATCATCATTTGGGCTTTAAAAGTGAACATTGTTTGTTGTGATTGTACGGTGATAGGCCTATGCTCTCCCCTTAACTAGGTGATCAAAATGTCAGACTCATCTTTTAGTTTCATGCACTTTATGCTTTGTTAAAACCTTTAGCAGGCCTGTCATAGTGGGAAAAAGTATTCACCCTACAGAAATGACCTAAGTGGGAACAACTAAAGCCAAGTTTTCCAACCCACTATAATCAAAAGCGAATTCAGGGAAAGTCTACAATTCAACGGTAGTGTGCAAGATAACCATCCCCAAAGCCTTTGTTCTAAAGGTTGGGAGGTCTCCTGAGGGAGTTTATCATTTGTTGTACCAAACGGAAACCCTTACTATGAGCCTTAGTGTAGAATCTAACCAAGTCAGTATCCAAACATTATAATACTCACAGTGCAAGGGGAGGGAAGAATTTTCCCCCAAGATACTCACCATATAATTTCCAAGGACTGTTTGCTCAAGGATCAAAAAATCTAACTTTGAGTACACACCTAGAAAAGACAAAAACACGGGTGCCCTTTAGGAGGTGACACGACTATGTGAGTCGATGCAATTTTCAGATGTGGGTTGTGATTATTATGATGACCTTTTGACCTTAAGAGTGAATCTGCTTGAAGTGTATTCTTTTCAAATACCAGTGGAAATCAAAAAGGATCATTTTTTATTCAACATACACTTATTGTTTATATTCTAGGACTTAAAGGCAACTGTTTTACAAATACTTGATGTGTCTTCAAAACATTAATTCAGATAAGATCATCCAAAAAACACAAGAGTTTTAAAAATCAACCTGTGAAATTTATGTTAAGGGATTGGAAATCAACAACATTTGTCAAGAAATCCCTTTCTAAAAGAATCAAGAAACCGAAGAATCCACTTAGCTACAAGAAACTTTTGAAAAAGAGACTCTTTTTATATCAAAGTAGGAAAGTCTTACTTGAACATTGAACTTTCATCCATAGATATCATGACTTTGCTAGAGGATATACTAATGATTTTGCTTTAAATCCTTTATATTCACAAGCTTATTATCAATGACAAGCTCTTTCACAAAGGCATAATCATATTCAACCCATTTGTCATTCTTTCATCCCACAACCGGTAATACAATATTCCAACCACCCAAATCAATTGTTACAACAAAGAAAAACTTGGAAACTTTAGGATTTTGCAAAAACCATTATTTTTCAAACTAAGATCAAAACATCTTAAAGTGCATCAATTTTTGATTTTCAGTTTAACTTCCATAACAGGATTTATCATCCTTCATCCAGGGAATCAAAATCTAAAAATTAGAAATTCCTTAGTCATATCAATAGGATCCATCATTCTATTTGGCCAAGGCATCATTTATCCAACAAATTGCACTCCCATTTGTGATCTAAGTTTAGTAAAAATTTGATTCGAGCATATGCCTCTTGTCACAAGGTCCCGAAAAAGAGAAGAAGATGAAAGAGAGAATCCACTTTGTAACATGGGTGATAGGGAAGAAAATCCTTTTCATAAGCTTCATGGAAATAGTTCAAATGATGAAATAACCAATGAAATGCTCCAAGACGCTAAACAAGATCCACAGTTTCACCTATCCATGGAAAATATCTTAGAGAGAAATAAAAAAAGATACTTTCTTTTATTGGAAAACCAAGGTGCTAAATTTCCCTCTAACTATGATACGGAGAAAATTAAAGGAGATCCTAAAAAGACTGAAACTCCCTTAAACGATCTTAGTGCTCTTACCCAATGAATAAGAGAACTACAAGAGAAAATAAAGGAAATACAAGGGGTCACAACTAAGAAGTATGCTTTGGAGGATATTTGTCCATATCCTTTCGATAGAAATCTCAACATTATCCCATTTCCAAAGCATTGTGAAATTCCAAAATTTGATAGATACAATGGGAAAACAAATCCTATTGACCATGTGAGAGAATTTAGAAACATAAGCCTTGAATTTTCACACGAAGACACATACTTGATGAGATTGTTCCCATGAAGTTTAGGTGGAAATCCATGGAATGGCTTTCTAAAATCACTCCACCCATCAAGACATTTGAGGAGTTGATCAAAAAATTTATATCCCAATACTCCAACATTCAACATCAAATAACTATGCTTGATCTATGCAAAGCAAATCAAAAGACTGGAGAACCCTTCATCATATTCCTATAGAGGTGGAGAAGATTATTCACATGATATTCTCGTCCAATTCCTGAAAAGGAAAAGATGGATATCTTTATTAACAGTCTTGATCAATAAATGAGTTATAGGCTCAACCTTCATTGTCCTCCATCATTTGAGAGGTTGATTGAAAATGCAATCACTATTGAAGGAGCCTTAGTCAAGAGAGGAGTGATAAAACTTGACAAAGATAGTCCAAATTCGTACAATCATAACAACAACAATGACAAATCAATATTTTGGACTAGAAACAAGAATGTTGTCAATGATGGTGTTGTAGATGCAAACAATGTGAAAGCAAAACCATCCATCTTCAATCTATCAAGTACTCCACACAATAACACCAATCGAGGAAATTCAACCAATCAAGGCAATAGCAACACCACTCAGGGAAACAACACCAATCAAGGATATTTGACCAATCAGAACAATAGAAATAATCATGGTAACTTCAACTATAATCCCGGAAACACTCAAAATGCAAATCTGTCCAAGACACATTTTTTTTCAAATCAACGGAGTTTCACTCCTTTGGGACAATCTCTTGAGTCAACTCTCAAAGAGCTTCTGGATAAAAATGTTATCACTTTACCACCTCAAAGATATTATGAGTTGCGAGTCAAACCACCATCGTGGAATGAATCGTATTATTGTGACTACCATAGATGCAAGGGACATAGGACAAATAATTGTCAAGGATTGAAAAATTTAGTGCAAGATTTGATAGAAAACCGCACAATAACAATTGAGGGACATCATGCCAATGAAGATCATCAATCATTTAAAGACCCTTTTCCAAACTATCAAAAAGGGGAATCTTCTTCATCAAACAACAAAGGAAAGAATGTAAACTATTTCTATGAGACTACCATTCTTAACATTTATGTAGTTCACAATCAAATTCATGATAAACAAGACATTGTACTAGCTAAGTTGAAAGTTTTTCAATCCCAAGCTATGGCGGGACACTCGACTGGACCTCATTGCCTATCATTTACTAAAAATGATGATGTATCACTCACCCATCCGCATAATGCTCCACTTCATATTGAGTTTTGATCCATAAATATCTAGTCAAACATGTTCTAATAGATGGAGGAGCCAGTTTAAATATCTACTCTTTAAAGTTTATACATGCATTGGGATATTTAGAAAGTGCAATAGATTCCAGTAAATAGGTTACCATGAAAACCTATGATGCAGAGGAACGTTCATCTAAGGGATCTGTTACTTTACCAATCAGAGTTGGCCCTGTGGTGAAGGATGTGGTTTTCCAAGTCCTTGATCTCCCCTTGACCTATAATATCCTCCTTGGAAGACCATGGATACATGAAATGCAAGCAGTGTCCTCTACATACCATCAATGCTTGAAATTCCCTCATGATGGAGTTGAAATCACCATACAAGGAGATCTTAATCCTTCCATACCTTGTCATAATCTCAATCCTAAAGGTAAAATCACCATCCCTAGAAAAAGTGAAGCACTACATATTCAAGCATGTGTTGATCCTATATCTTCAACAACATCCACTTCATCCATTGCAATATCAAATTCTAAGGTCCAAATCCATGATCTGGGAAATGGAGAATACCGTTTGGACAATTTGCTAGTAAAAGATGTTGCTACTGTTGTTGAGAAAGGTTAGAGTTCTAATAATGATGTCGAGACAACTACAGAAGGAATACAAAAACATGACCGTGTTGAGATTGAAACCAATTGGGATCTTTATGATACACCTATGTGTTCCATATCTGCTACCACTCAATCTTTTCATATCATAGATAATCCACTATTTGATCAAAACTTCTATGATAACCCACTCTTTGATCATGATCCCACTGAGGATATCCAACCATCATCCTTTCATTCCACTTGCCCTGGACTAGGTTGTGAATCTCCTATTGTGGCCTCTACAAATCCATCTTGCCAAGTTGCTAAGGATGTGCAAGCTTCCTTTGATGTTAGTCCTACTGAAAAGGATAGTCTCAAAGACTCTGTTGATGACATCACTACTCCTTCCATCTCACCTACATCCATCCACCTTATAGACATGGATCAGCAAGTATCATTCAAAGAAAATATAAAGGAGGTAATTCAGGAATCAAAGGTCAAAGTACCTTTTTCAAAGGGAGATCTAAAATCAAAAGAAAGCTTGCCACGAAAGAAAAATCAAGAGAAGTCCCTTAGCCAAAATAAAAAGTTATTGGACCAATTAAAAACAAATAAAGATCCATACAAGTCCACTAGCCAAAATCAAAATCCATTAGACAAATCAAAAATAAAAGCAAGCAAAAGTCGATCTCCAAACATGTCTCTCCCTCAAAAATCACTAGGGGCATCTATCAAGAAATAAAATCAAAGGAAGAATTTGTTGATCTAAGGTCTCCATCCACTTCATTATCACTCATACCATATAGTCCTTTCCACCCATCCATGTTCACATACATGTCATATCATTACACCTCCATTGGTGATGTCTTTTGATGCATCTTTGATGACGACCCCTTCACGTACTATAACTCATTGGTTACCCAAGCTCCTTTTCTACTAAACCCTGATGGCCCATGTAGTGTGCACATTAGGGATCCTATCCTAGCCTCTTCCATTCACTACATCTATCATCCTTCATACTTGCCACTCGTACTCCTCATTCTAATTGGGTACTTTCATCCAGCACGGTCATCCACACAGGAGAGCGGCATCATCAAGGTGGTTTACAGATCTGGAGTTTATCAATTCTATATCTAGCTTCGGAGTGCATGGGAAAAGTTCTAAAAAATCCAAAAACAGCATAAAAAGTCCTAAAAAAAATACAAAAACAACATAAAAAGTCCTAAAAAAAAATACAAAAACAGCAAAAAAATAGTAGAAAAAGTTCTGAAAAGATCCCCAAAAAAAAGCATAAAAACTCCAGAAAAAATCATCATCAGGGTGAAAACTTGGCAAATAGGCATCCTTTTGACACAAAAAAAAACAAAAAGATCAAAAACACAAAAAAAATCAAAAAGGATCAAAAATACAAAAAAATCAAATTGATCAAAATTTTAAAAAATGTGAAAAAAGATCATTGCCTTGATGAAAACCTGGCAAATAGGTGTCTTGGTAACAACAAAAAAAAATCATAAAAAACCTAAGAAAATACAATAAAAACAAATGGTGAAAACCTGACAATTAGGTGTTATTTGTAAACAAGTTGGCTCTTCCATCTATTAGTTCATGTCCTCCATCTTATCAGCATCTTATCTATCCATCATTTGTGCATCATAGAGGCAATCGTCTTTCATCATGGTTTGGTGAACATTGTACATATCCATAATAATCAGTTGTGTCTAACTTGGAGCAAAATACAGACTCGACGAGGGCAACTAACTTTTGAGCTATCACAACAGACAAATGGTAGTACAGTGAACGCATCAAACAAAACCAAAACACAATGACAAGACAACATTTTGTAATCAATCATACATGATCAAAACACTCATTGGAAAGCATAACATTAGGTTTTTCAAATCAAAATGGATGATCTAATCTGAATAATGATTTTAAATACTTTAAGCAAAGGTTGAATTGTTGTTTCTATGAATTTTTGTTATCATACCTCTAGAGCAACTCGATGATGTCCTAGACTAGAGAAGCAAGGAAGGAGTATGATTTTTCTTTGTCTAATGTCTGTGAGTTGATCATTATTACTGTGCAAATTTGTCATGGAACATGCTCTACAACATATCATTGATGACATTTCAGAATTTGCATAGGAAAAGGGTTAACTCTTGTCTATTTATGCAAGCAATACTCAGGTCATCTTGGTTCAATTATACCTGGATGCTTGTATTACCTTGCTATATCAAAAATCATGAAAGTTGTACTCAAGTCATCATCGGTGAAAATATCCCCTTTGATGCTTGTACTAACTTTCAACATTTTCAAAAGTTTGATGATGATAAACAAGCATAAAATAGCTCTCGGAATGACAAATCTGCATGGTTAATATAGATGGTATTCATGTTAGATCTTCATCTGCATTATAGATTTTCCAACGTTGGAAAAGCAGCAAAGACAACATATCTCTCTAACAAAGGATTGAGTATGTTTGACATTACCAAAAAAAAACATCATTCATTTCAGTATCATTATCATTCATCCATTATCATTTTCATGTCATTCATCCATTTTGATTGCATTATCATTTCATTCATTTTCATTATCAGTATCATTTTCATTCATTATCATTCATTATCATACATGCTCATTTTCAGTCACTTTCATTATCATTTCCATTCACTACCATTAACATTTTCATTTTCATTCACTTTCAAATCATTGTTTATCATTTTCATCATCATTTATCATTTACACAACATTCATTTATTTAAGTTGCTCATTCATTTTCATATCATCCATACATTTAGAGACATAATCATTTTACATCACATGGTCATTTTCACAGCGTGTATAGATCCATTTATAAAGCATTTAGAAATCATTATCACATCATAACATCATCATACATCCATGCATTAGATTATGTATGGGCGCATTAGAAAAATACAAAAATATACAAAGTGTTGCATATCATTTGCATCCATCATAGAGAATCACGTAGACATGCATAGATCAACAATATCCGCTGCATCTCATAAATATCAAAACTCAATGTCAAATGTACAAGGAGAGATACAATATCATAATGTGACAAAAATGAATGTGTATACAAAGATCATCAAATATACATCATCAAAAAGGATCATGGGACTATGAGGTACTCCCCCCAGGACTAATGACATCTCTGGCATCTCCAGCAATGAGGTCAACCCACAAGCATCAATAACATCTTTGTCTGCCTAAACAAGCAGTGGAATCAAGCTCCAAGTCTTCGGGAATCACTCCCGCACCTAAAGAATCACTAATCTCTCCTATCCATTCGAAACATATCAAATCAATGTTTGTGATCAAAGCAATCAATCAAATCAATCAATCTTACTATTTGTTTCTCATCCATCATGAGGACAAATTTATCAACTATCTTACTATTTGTTTCTCACCAATCATAAAAGAAAATTTATCAAATCTTACTATTTGTTTCTCATCAATCATGAGGAAAAATTTATCAGTTATCTTACTATTTGTTTCTCATCAATCATCAGGAAAAATTTATCAGTTATCTTACTATTTGTTTCTCATCAATCATGAGGAAAAATTTATCAGTTATCTTACTATTTGGTTCTCATCAATTATGAGGACAAATTTATCAAATCTTACTATTTGTTTCTCATCAATCATGAGGACAAATTTATCAGTTATCTTACTATATGTTTTTCATTAATCATGAAAGAAAATTTATCAAATCTTACTATTTTTTTCCCATACACCATGAGGAAAAATTTATCAGTTATCCTATCAGACCTATCAGTCATCATCAATTGAACATCAAAACTTCACCATCATAGGCTAAATCAATCAAAAAATCAAACTTATCCATGAGGCATAATCAAAGTTCTTCATCCTCATATCAATCTTTCAATAGTATATTTCATCAAATCATCTTTATCGGCCAATGAATTAAACAGCCAATCACTGCACATTTTCAAAATCATCAAAAAAATTCAAAAAAATCAAAAATCTGAAAAATTCAAAATTTTATCTGATTCATCGCCCGAGGGAGCATGCAGGCATCAATTTTCCAAAATTCACATATGGGGCAAAAAATTTAATTCTTTGAAGCACTGTGTAAAACACATCACTTCAAAGAAGGGCAAAATGTACACCTAAAAATGGTCACATTATAATAAGTCTGGTAATTAATTAAATATAAGTTATTTAATTAAATCTCTAATTCAATCTACATATAAATAAATTTAAATATTTATTTATATTGTTCATTTTCTAATTCTTCTATTCTAATTAAATAAATCACTTTTCCATTTCTTCTTAATTAATTAAATAAGTTTCACAATCTATTTAATTTAATTATCACATTGCTTTATTTTGAATAAAGTACATATTCTTCTATTCTACATATAAATAAATTGAATTATTTATTTATATTCTTCATTTTCTAATTCTTCTATCTTAATTAAATAAGTTTAATTACTTATTTAATTTAATCACTTTTCTAATTCTTCTTAATTAATTAAATAAGTTTTACAATTTATTTAATTTAATTATCACATTGCTTTATTTTGAATAAAGTAAATATTCTTCTTTTTTTCAAAATCATAAAATCATCTTTAAATCTTCTAAAAAGCCATCTCACATTTAATTAAATATTTTAAATATTTAATTAGAATCTTCTTATCCACATTCCACACATAATTAAATATATTTCAATATTTAATTAGAAGTTTCCAAAAACCACATGTCACATGAAATTAAATAATTTTATTATTTAATTAATAAATTATCTTCAACCACCAAAACCAACTCATAACTAAACTTGGCAAATGGCAAGTTTCCTCTATTTTTGATTGAAAGGTTTTGTGGGAAGGAAACATTTTCCTTCTTTTTCTCTAGCTTCCATCTTTCTCTCCAACTTCTCCATCTCTCACCGTTCATCTTACCAGACTGAATCTCAACCGTTGATCTTTGGCAACTAAGCTTTTGCCTTCAAAAATCTATAAATAAGACCTCTTGGCTCTTTGAAAATCCTGGAACTATTTGCATAGCGTGAGCATTATAGCTGAATAATCAAGCATTTAGCATCTTAATATCCTAGATTTCATAATCATAGCACAATAGCTTAGCTTTTATCATCTTAGCATAAGTAATCATGGTAGAATAGCTTGCATAATCCATTCTTTATTTCATTATCATAGTTTCATTATCTCATGTCATTTAGCATAAGAATGCATGTTGCATATCATCTCATTCTCTAGGTTGTCATTATGTTGAGCTTCTACTTATACAATCTGAGAGCAAGCAGCTTTAAACGAACCCTTGGAGATAGAGGATGATGAGACGGCTTTGAAGAATCTGTTTGTTTTGAAGTGTTTTACTCTTTTAGATTCTTTGATATAATGTTTCATTGGTGTGTTATTCAGTTTAATAGTTGACATCTATTCATACCACACAGTAAGATTCATGTAACTAAATTCAAAGACTCTTTGGCTTCATACAATAGACCATCTAATACTTCTAGGCTTAATAATGGATTAGTAAACTTTGAACTTATGTAATAAAAAGTTTGATAAATAAATACTACAAGCACATTATTCATGATTGATATTCAGACCCAAAACACTCACATAAACCCACAAATGGGAAGGAAGAAAGGGAAAGAAAGAAACAAAGGAAATGGCAAAAGAACAGAAAACAACACAAAAACCACAACGGGAAAAGAAAAAGAAAAAAAGAAAGAAAAACCTATTCTAATTATTTACAGGAAGGAGACACAGCCTCCTTGAGAAACTACCCATTTATTGGCAATGGGGTTGGTTCTCACATCATGGTGTTGATCCTATAAGTGTTTTCTCCTAAAATTTTAGATATTTGATTAGGGTTTGTCCAAATTCACTCGAACTTTGAATGATTTCCTTTCTTTTCCTTAGACTTGTCCCAAAGTAGGATAAGATCTAAAACCCTAAAAAAAATTATTTTGGCTCTTTTGTCAAACCATCATTTGACTACAACCTAATGTTTTGAAACATGCTCAAGAGCAGTGTTACTTCTTTCTTTTAAATCTAATAGATTCATCAACCTAACCTGGACCTTATCATCTATTTCTAGGTATTGCCCCATGAATTTCAATATGGGTATCTTAAGGTACATAGAAAATATGGGCTCTAGGTGATAAACCAATTGGTAGGGAGATGTCCCTAAAGTATTTTTTATTCTGGTTCTATCTACCCATAATGCAAACTTGAGGTGGGAGTGTCGTTCCTTAGGATTCTTATCTAACAATTTTCTAATGACCCTTATCAAGTTCTTGTTGGTAGATTTCACAACTTCATTGCCTTGAGGGTAATAATTTGAAGAGTATTTTAGAATTACCTTATGTTTGAAATCCTGTTGCACTAATTGAACAAATAAAAATGAAGGATATTTTCACATACCAAAGCAAATGACATTGCAAACTTGGTCATTATACGATCCTCCAAGAATTTGATCACCACATCAATTGTACTTTTTCTGCAAGCGATCACTTTGAAGCATCTTGTACAATAATCAGTTGCTACCAGAATAAACTTGTGCCTTACAAATAATGGGGGTGAATGATTCCTATAAAATCTAGGCCCCATTGGGCAAAAGGACATACCTCATATATGGGTTGTAGGGGCATGGGTGTATTTATTTCCCTATTTTCCCCTGTTTGACATATGTGAGGTATTTACATGTTGAAAGGCATCCTTAAATAGTGTGCGCCAATATATCCTACCTTTAATATCTAACGAGTAGTTTCCTTTGTCAAACCATGGTCAATACCAAACTTGTCATGGAATTTTGTCAAGACTAAAACAGTTTCTTCTTTGTTCAAACATCTCAAATAAACACCATAATTTTTTTGATATAAGGCTCTGGCTTTCATCATGTAAGCTCTATTTTTCATCCTCAAGGCTCTTCTTTGAGTTGTGTTTATCCACTTTGAACATTTGTTTTGTAGTAAATATTGAACTATGTCTTTGTACCACGTGTCTGAAGTAATTTCCTTCTTGGAATACTATTGACACACTAATTGTTTATCGTCTCCACCTAGGGTCTTTGAGAGTCCTTTACCTCTCACTAGCTTTATGGGTTGTATTTCCATATTGAATTCTTGGAGAATAGCCATCCATTTACCTCTCTGCTCTCCTAGCTCATTTTGCATCCATTGGTTTAATGGTAGCATCCAAGACAATCACAATCACCTTGCTTAGAATGTAGTGTTGGAATTTCTTCACAACTTTCACTATGGCAAATGATTGCTTATCTAAATTGGGATATCAATTTTTTGCATTTTTGAAAGGGGGACTCATAAAGGCTATTAGTCTTTCATCGTTGTTCTCCCCCTTTTGAGTCAACAAACCAACACAAGAATGATTGGAAGCAAAAGTATAAATGTTAAATGGCTTGGTGTAGTTTGGGCTAGCTAGTAGTAGTGCGCTAGTTATAGCTTCCTTAATTTCTTGAAAGGCTTTCTTGGCCTCTGTATTCCATTCAATTTTCACATCCTTTTTTAATGTCATTCAAAGGACATACAATTTTTATAAATCCACTGATGAACTTCTTGATACAGTTTCTTTCCAAAAAAATATTTTAATTCATTTTTATTGTTGGGCAAGGACAACTTTGGGATGGATTCAATCCTTTCGAGATCATATTTGTGATTTTGTAGATTTGCAAATAAACTATTTTTTAAATTATGGTTCCCTTGGGGTATTTTTGATGGAAGATAGTTGCAATTTTGCATGTATGCTTTGTGCATTGTGTGAGGAGGTTTGTAGCTCTCTCAATGTGGAGATGTTGGTATGTGATTAGTCACTCAACATTTCTATAGTTTTTGCTTGATGGGTTCCTTAACTGTGGTTACTTAGTTGTGGATTTGTTGACAAATCAAGTCTCTTAGTGATCTAGCGTTTGAGTATTGAAATTTACATCTTATCTTCTTTGTAATCTCAATCTACTAATGTGATAATAATTTTGAATGTTTCCTTGTTTGGGATCTTCAATTTATGTAGTTTGTGAATTAGCTACCCATTGGCTACAATGGGATGACTTGAATGTGGACTATTTATATCCATGAGATTGATTAAGTTTTGAAGCAGACTTTGTTAGTTGGCCTTGTCTATGGTCATTTGTGCATTGGTATTTTGCATTGGGATGAGAGGATGGATTATTAGAGTGTCTGGATAGTCAATTATGGGACTTGTAGCATGTTGTGTATCTTTTTTTTTTGAGATCTCGGTTCTACTATTTTGTTGTTGATATTTCAAGTGAAATATTTTACTATGTTAGATCAATGGATGATCTTCATTTAAAATATGGTTATCACAATGTCATGGATAGCTTGGTTACACTATTTAGTGGGAGCTTTTGACAGTGATGTTCTGGTGCTTTAATCTTCTTGGCCTGGAGATCATGGTTCTACTTAGTCTCTGGAGTTGTTGGTATTACAATTAAGTGTGTGGGGACCATGGGTGATCTTCATTTAAGAGATGGTTATCACGATCCCTAGAGAGCTTGGTATCATGGTTTAGTGGGAGCTTTGGCAATGATGTGGATTCTTGACTTTGTGCTAGATGATCTTCTGCAATGGTTGTTGGTGTCATGGGGGAGCTCTTGGATCATATTGCTATAATAAGAACTCTTTGACATTTTTCAGTTTTATTGAAAAGAGATGGTTATCTTCATGTGGTTGGAGATGTTGGCATCTTGGTTAACCATTGAAGACTCTTGGAGTCTTTAGTTGAGGTGTCCAATGTTTTTTGTCTTATCAATTTTTTGGTGTTGTGCCATAATGAATTCTTGATTGCACATTAGAGTATTGGCATGATACTATTAGATCATGATGTCATGATGTGTTCATAACTCTACAAGCAAGTAGTTGGAGCTTTGATAGTGATCTAGATAGTTCTCTTGGTATTGTACATTGGTTATGTGCTTGAGAGTTTCATGAGAATGCAATGATGCATTTAGAGTTTAGATGGATTGATCAATTGTCAATGCTCATGGATACTTGGAGACTTGGGTGAGGCAGTTGTTGAGATGATTACTCTTTGAAGGTTTCATCAAGAAGACCGAGTAGCCTTCATCGAGATATGGACATGAGAAGAGGTTGTTCTTGGAGAAAATCTATGAGAGTATATCTAGGAAGAGCAATCTCATTCCCCACTCTTGGTCTACTCATCAAATAATCATTTGAAAGGTATTAGCCCATTTTGTTTTAAAATGTATTATGTTTTATGATTTGTCTTATCATGAAGATGGATCTTGAGCTATTCTTTTTAATTCTAGAGGGTTTATTTGAAGAGTGTATGGCATGTTTATCTCCTTTTATATATGAGGTTTATGATGTCATTCATCGATGATGAGTTTAGGAGATGTTATTAGGTTGATTTCTTAATTTTGGGAAAGGATTTGAGTTTGATCTTCCTTGTTTAGATAGGCTTACATCCATGTTGGTGATATGATATCTATGTCTTGTTTGATCTGATGAGATTAAATGTTTTGAGTGTTGTTAAGGCTTTTTTTTGGTGTTGTGAAGGAAATTTTGCTTGAAACACCTAAGCACTTTGAGATGTTGGCAGAAGGACATATTATGAAATATGATTTTCATGTTTTCTCTTTGTTCTATGGCTACTTCCTGAAGGTTCATGTTCACATGGTTTAGTGTAGTAAACTTGGAAGAGTTATGGTAACATGTGAGATATTATGCAATAGTTTGTGTTGCATGTGTGGATCATTGTGAATGTTCTTTGTTACATCATTTTATTATTAGCCACACCTTGGTATAAGTGTTGATCAATAGACTTGGTATTTAATGATTTTTTTTACAGATTTGGCATTATCCATGCAATGGGAGTTCTTGGATATGTGTGTTCATTATAGGTTTTATACAAGGAGCTTGTAATTGCAATTTATGGGTTGAATATGTTGTTGACATAAATCCTACCATTGTTTGGATACCTTTGAGGGATGGATGATTGGATAGATTAGCATTTGTTGTTGCTATTTCCAAACATGTAGGTTTTTTAGCTGAATATAAACAATCAATTGTGGTTGTTCTAACTATTAGGAACATTTGTGTTTGATATTGTTTTGGAGGAAATTTGGACTTCAAAGTTGTGTTTTGGTAACAAGTTTGAAGTTGGATACATTGGTGCTTCAGTAAAGCTCATGAGCACAGTGGAGTTGTGATAGCAACCTAAAGCCTTTGTTATCACTTGGATTTGATGCTTGTGTTCTTTGGATTGGTGCATCTTCACCTTGGTTTGTTCATTTTATTCCATAAGTGAATGTTAGAGGATAAGAGTTCTTACTTGATATGGTAGACATCTTGGATGATGTTGCAGGTATTTTGTCGGAGCACAAGAACATGCTAGAGATTCAAGTGGTTTCATGGATGGCTATGTTTTTCATGCATTGGCTCCCAGCAATTAAAGTTATGTTTTTTTTCTATTTGGCTTTTGAAAAATGGGATAATGTTGGAATTAAGGTGTCTCAACCTTTGCAAGTCCTAGAATTAATGTTGTTAATTAATTAATTATTTTATCCTATGTATTAGTTTTGTCATTCCTATGATGTCGCTTTGTGTGATCCATCGTGATATGTTGGCATCTTGCATGTAAAGTGACTAGATGGCATGCATCCTAAATTGGTGGAAATAGGCATTGCACTTTGTGGGCTCAACTAGAAGCTTAATTTGTGGTATGTGTCATAGCTTGTAAGAGTTTATGATTGATTATGACAATCGTAAGAGCTGAAAATGGAAAATGCTATGACAAAGACCCTTTGCATGGAGGAGGCATGTTGCATGTCAAGTGGAACCATTTGCATGCATGCAAATGCTTTGCATGTTGAGATTGGAGTTATTTTGCATAAGCAAGTGAAAGTAAGTACCTTGCATGTTCATCTTCAAGTTTGCATGCATGTAGTAAAGAGGATGATGACATGTGGCATTTCTAGGTGTCCATCTTGCCATGGTAAATACGAGTGTTTGCTTGAAAAGTGTCGAGGAAAATTATTGATTGCAAGGTTATGTTGTTGAATTTCCTCCAAAAAAGTAAAGATGTAAATCTCCATCTTAAAGCTTTGAGCCTGCTAATGTATTGTAACATGTTTGTTGTTGCAAATTAATACATTGGTTTGATGCTTTGGAATGTAGTTTTTTACTAGAAAGGGTTTTTCTCTCTATCTTTCTTTTATTCTGCTTTTTGTGTTTTTAAAATATAATTTACATGTCATTATCCTGCCAAAATTTACTTAAATTTGTAAACAATAATTTCTTTCCTCTAAAGGTTAATGTGATGGAAAATCAACTATGACAATAAAGCATAGTGTATGTGCTTGTATCAAGTTGTTGAACATCGGATACTGGAAGGTGCATTTTGGGTACATCTTTCCCTTTCATTTGGCACAGATTAACAAAACCCACAGATATGGCATGTGTGAGTACCATTGGTAAGTATCCAACCAGAAAATTGTTAATCATGAAATTGGATTTAATTCTAAGTTAGCAGGTGATACTACATGATAGTAATGCCAATTCTGCTGCTAGAATAAGATTCCTACAAAAACAAAATAGCAGTCTTTCTTTTTCCATGCAAAATAGATTGAGACTAATGTCTGAATGTCATTTATTCAAATGAACGATGATAAATCCTTGTTTACTGAGTTTACAATAGCATAAAAATTGGAAAATCTGATTTTCCCACTAATTTATAACTACCTCGTTAATTTCTTCGAGAATAGAGAATTTCAAATCCAGAAGTAAATGTAAGCATTCTAGGGTAGAATTTCAGAATGTTAGTGATTTCAAGATGTTCAGTGTAATTACAAGCCACATGAAGTCTCATATAAAATACAATGCTTTGGTATTCTGAAATTAGTAAAAGAGTATACCGAACCCCCAATTCATGTTTCTCTCGAGAAAGGGTCACTACTCTCAAGACCTTCATCCTCAAATCAGCCAGTAAATTGTTAACATGAAATTGAAGTAAATTCTACGTTAGCAGGTTATAGTGCATGCTAGTTATGCCAATCGTACTGCTAGAACAAGAATCCTACAGAAACAAAATAATGTGTACTTTTTCCAAGCAAAATGGATTGAAACTAAAGTTTGAATGACATTATATTCAAATGAATGGCAAAAAAATCCGTGTTTACTAATTTTTTTACTAAATACAATAGCATACAAATTGGGAAATCTGATTTTCCCATTAATTTACAACTACTTTATTAGTCGCTTCAAAAATAGAGATTTCAAATCCAGATGTGATTTCATGAATGTTCACCATAATTACAAGCCAAAATGAGGTCCCATATGCAATACGATGCTTTAGTATTCAGAAAAAAGCATAAGAGATTATACTGAACTCCCCAATTCATGTTTTGCTTTCTCCTGAGAAAAGGCCACTACTCTCAAGGCCTTCTGAAAGCTGATGCTGCACCCAATATAATTGCTACAACAATCCCCAAACCAGCACCCACTGTTGCCGCTACGGTTGTATCACTTATTCTATGAGAATTGGCCACAACTACTGCCTCCCTTTTTTCCTTTTCCTCTTCAATCAACAATCTCTCTTTTGCAAGTTCCTGATAAGATAATCCAGAAAAATGGATTAGTAACAGCTAAAAGAATGCAGACAATCTGAAATTTGGGGAATCTGCATTATTAAGAAAAACACTGATAACTCAAAAAATAAAAACAAATGATCTTAGAGTAATACAAAAGATTAATAGCTTCAGTTGATTAGAGCTTCTGAAAAAAATTGTGTTCAATTTTTGCATCAACATTTCAAATCATACTCCATGATCCATCATTGGGATGAGAACACATTGTTTTTCAGAAGCTATAATCAACTGAATCTCACGGACTGTCAAAACTTAATGTTTAGATTTCAGGACATAATACCTGGAAGGCATAATCCTCTTGGCCAATAAGCACTCTGTGTATTATTTTCCGCAAGGTATTCACTCCTTCAACTGGTAAGATTACCTCTTTCTTCCGGAAAGGCATTTGGACAAGATTCATAGGAGCTGAAATTAACCGCTGTGCTGCCCCTTGGATATTCCTGTTGCCAACATGTTCCTTATGATTTATTTCACTCAAACTCGATGCCTGTGATTCAGTTCCAGTTCCATAAACTGCATAGGCACATGAGTTAAGAATCACACACATGTTTATGGGTACTTGGTAAATTTCAATAACAGCACTTGCTGTTGACTCTCGTTGATCTGCACTGACAGCATATTTGTTTGTGATGGCAAGGACCCATGGAATACCAGCAGCAGTAACTTCATCCATAAGCAACATAAGTGCAGGACGGGAATGGGTGGCATCTAGTGTGTGACGCAAAAGAGGTATCTTGTGTGCAAGGTTATGGACAAGGACAACAAGATCGATCCTCTTGTCGAGTTCACCTCGGCCAAAAGAAAGCTCCTGTTTCAGCTGACTAACCTCCCCAGGTAAATCCTGTGATCAACAATGACCACCATTTACATACTAATGAATTTTTTATTACAAAAATACTCCAGTTTACATTTTTTAATAGATCAGTTTTTAGAATTCACGAAATGATCATGCACTCCTGTCTGCGAAACAATCATGGTATCGTATGCCAGTTTATAACCATGGTATCGTATGCCAGAAATGTAAGAACAATCACCAAAAAGATAGAACATATTGCAGATAATCAAACATTTATTAAGAAATCTATAATCTATTTTCATTTTACATAAGAAACAAAAGAACTATATAACATCATTAGAATAAAAAGAACTTCACCAATAGTAAGGTAATAATGGTTATTATGCGTTATAAGAGGTCAGTGGGGTAAATGGGGATACATTGGAATGTGTGCGTGCTTATTTTCTAATGAGGATGTTACGTTGGTTTTCTTACTTATGTTACTAGACATAATAACTGTACAAGCCATTAATATGTTATGTCTAAACATTATGTATAATATCCCCCCTTAATGACTAATACTAGAGACTACTCTAAGATTATCTTAAAATTTTACAAAGCTATCAAGAGCAAGTGGTTTAGCTATTATATCAGCAATCTGCTCATATGTGGCACAATAATGAAGATAAATGACAAATTATTAATCAATTGACAAACATAGTCATGATGAACCTCAAAGTGTTTGGTATTGGCATGATATACTGAGTTCTTCACCAACTTCAAATCACTCTTAACTCTTGCAGCATAGTAAATTCAGTGTGATTGGATCTACTTCCAAGTCATGGAGTAGACGTAACCAAACTGCTTCACAGCCTGCACTAGCCACTGCTAGTGGGCAGCCTCATCTATCTTACTGCCACTAGGCCTGATCTCAGTTTTGTTGTGAGCTACATTTCTCGTTTCATGACTACCCCTAAAGAAAAACACTGGGTTGCAGCGAAGCAAGTGTTGAGATATGTGAAAAGGACACCTGACTTTGGCATTCTATAAAGCAGATGCAAAGATTCTTGGCAGGTTGGTTTTACAAATTCAGATTGGGCAGGTTTCGTTGATGACAGGAAGTCCACTTCTGGGTATGTTTTCAATCTTGGTACAGGTGCAGTCACATGGACAAGCAAGAAGCAGCAGGCAATGTGAGGCTCTTTCCTCAATAGAAGCAGAGTATCGGGAAACAGTTAAGGCAACTTGTGAGGCAGTATGGCTCTCAATACAGATAAACTTGTAAAATTTTGGGATAAGCTTGGTATAGTTAGTAGGATGACCTTTAAGGAAGGGTATTAAAGTATTATTGTAATATTTAATGGTCATCTAAGCTTTTAGTTAGTCAGTATACTTTCAGTTAACTTAGTTTGCTTCATTTAGTTTTTAGTAACTTTCAGTTAATTTTTTTTAACATTTGTTTCATTTTAGAAACATCATCCTGTATTGTATTATTTGATTATTCCTCTCTTTTGTAAATAACGAATATCAAATATCAATTACCATTTCACACTTTTGGTACCACATCCTAGGAGATTGCTCAAGACCATTAAAAAACATTTTTAACTTATAGACCAAATGTTCTTTACCTTTTTCAATGTAGTGCTCTAGTTGTGTCATATAAATCTCTTCCTCCAAATCACCATAAATGAATGTTGTCTTCACATCCATCTACTCAACCTCAAGATCATGCATTGCAACAAGAGACAATATAAATTGGATGGATGTCAGTTTTGCTATTGAGGAGAAAATCTCACCATAATCTATTCCTTCAACCTGGGAATAACCCTTCGCGACTAATCTTGCCTTATACTTCTCAACATTGCCAACAAAACCTATTTTTCTTTTGAACACCCATTTGCATCCAACAAGCTTTCATCAATTAGGCAAAGGTACTAATTCCCATATGTTATTTTTCTTCAAAGCAACTGTCTTCTCATCCATGCCCACTTTCCAAGACTTTGCATCATCCATACCCATGGCCTCCTTAAAAATCCTAGGCTCATTAGTGTTAGTAATTAAAACAAAAATACATCTACAATCAAGGGGAGTATACCTTTTTGGTTGTTATTTTTGCCAAAGTGGACCTCCTCAATGATTGAGGTGGGGGTTCTATCTCTTCTTCAAAACTATCTGAGCTCTCTTCCTCTTCAAGTCCTTCATGGGCACCTGGTTAAACCTTCTTAGTCTTTGTGGTTAGTTGAACCACATCTTTATTTTCATCCTTCTATGGCATTGTGGAAAAAGATTTAACTCCTCTAAAGATAACATCCTTGCTATACAAAACTCTTTCAACCACAAGGACCCAAAGCTTGTATCCTTTCACACCAACACCATAGCCAATGAAAATACATTTTATAGCCTCATTCTCCAACTTTGACCACTTATCCCTAGGCAAATGTGCATGTGCTTCACACCCAGAGACACGAAGATGTCTCGTTAAGAGCTTTTGCCCGACCACACCCCCAAAGGGGTCTTATCAACAAGAGTTGATTTAAGAGACTTGTCAACCAAGTAGCAAGTTGTGGCAACTACTTTTGCCCAAAAAATTTGTTCCAAGCCAACCCCACTCAACAAACTCCTAACCCTCTCCATCAACATCCTATTCACTCTTTGCAACTCCATTCTATTGAGGGGTGTACGGAATTGTCTTATGTCTTTCTATTCCATGGTCCTTATAGAATCTATCAAACTCTAGTGAACAAAACTCGCTGCCATTATCAGTCCTAAAAATCTTAATCTTCCTATAAATCTGATTTTCTACAAGAGCCTTAAACTCTTTAAAACAACTAAAAACTTTGAATCAAGGAAGTATACCCATGTCTTACTATAATCACCAATGAAAGAAACATATATAAAAATTTGGAAATCGAAGGTGTTGGTGTGAATAAAGTTTTGTACCTAGTTAATTATTTACTAGGAACTTAGGGGACTTATTCACATGTTTACTTAGGTTATAAGCTTTCTTCTAGGAGTCTTAGTTGTCTTTTCTAGATTTTATCTTATCTTAAGTTGTTACGAGTTAGTTGTCTCATGTGATAAGATTAAAACACTTGTCATGATCTTGTATAATCCTATCACTCACCTTGCTTTTATAAGCAAGGCATCTCATACATATTTTACATCTTTTTCACATATTGCGAATCCATATCATATTGTAATTCTTGTTTGGTGGAATAGCATATGCCATTGTTGTTTCTCTCTTTTGCATGTGGAGGTTATTTGGTGTTGAATATTGAAGATCTTGGTTGCTCACTTCAACATGGTATCAAAGCTTTGAATCCGGCAAGCCCCTTCCTTTTTCTTAAATAGTTTCTATCATCAAGTTTTCTATTGTGATTTGAGTTTCTTTTGTGATCTTGTAAATTCCCGTATGCTATTTTCTTGCGTTTCAATACAACCTGGAAAATCAGAAAGGATTTGCAAAGATCAGTTAATCCTATATTGCATGTATGTTTTTTGGCGAAATCTGGTGATTGCAGCTCTTTTGGCTATAGTGGTAGTATTTTTGGCTGTCCCATTGCATCTAGAGGACTCGAGAAAGTCAGATTTGGCTTTCGTTTCACTCGATTTGGTCACCACTTGCAACTTTAGCAAACAAGGGTTTGAAGCTCAAATTTGGAGAAAAGCTTTTTATAGGAGCATTTTCAGCCAAAAAAAACTTTGTCATTACGTCCAGGAGGCCAATTCCATGAACTTTGATATAAAATTTGCCTATATTTGGCAAAAGTTGTTTTCAAGGCCAAAAAAAATTTAGCAAAGCAACCGTTTGGCCACCTTGCACAGTCGCCCAATTACAACATCGACAGAAAAAAAATTAAAAATAAAATAAAATAACTTAAAATTTTATTTTTTGTGCATAAGCACTCAGGTGCCCATGCTTAGCGCTCTATGCGTAGGGGCTTAGAACCCCGTGACTCTTTAGCCGCCATCTGCCTAAGCAGCTAAACTGCCAAGCAAGCGGTTAATCAAACCACCTGCAATTTTAAAAAAGTGACATAAAAAATTTTAGACTAGTTTTTTATTTTTGCAACCTACTCCGCCAAGCGGCCATCGCCGCTCATGGCGCTACTCGAGGAGCCACCCAAACTCCTAATTTTGGCCTAAAATAGGCCTTTTTTTCAAATTCACACAACTTTTCGTCAAGGTGTGGTTTTCTACGAATGAGATATTGCTAGAAAGGTGGTTCAATGAATTTCGTAGTAGTATAGGTGATTTTTGCTGATTTTGCTATTTTTTGCCAATTTTTTCAGCCCAAAAGTACACTTGTATTTATTAATTGTAAATAACATAACTTTTGCATATGAAGTCAAAATTTGGCAAACTTTGTTTTGAAATTGCCCAGAAAATTGCAAGGAATCTATTTGTAAACTCTATATTTTGTTTTGGCAAGCCATTTTTTCTAAAAATTGTAAAAATCACCTTGTGTTATAAATGGTTGATTTGAGCTTGTCACTCGTAAAAATTGCAAAAAAAAATCATTGTAATTTGTTGGGGGGGTTGCAAATTGAGTTTTAATACATTTTGGGGGGGGGTTGAAAGGCACAATTTAAGTGCCACTTGTCCTTTTCTCTCTTAGTGTTCTTCTATTCAACATGGCAGATCTAAGGCAAATTGAGCTACTCACTCCACACAATTATCATACATGGAAGTTAAAAATGACTCAATTGCTTCAATCTAAAGGTTTATGGAAAATCTTAGATGCTCAACAACCTAAATTTACAAGAGAATTTGAAAAATTTACTCATAGAAGTAAAATGGATGAAGCAAAAGGACTCATAGGCTTACATGTATCTAATAATTTGTTGTTTCATATTGTGGAGTGTAAAACGCCTAAAGGATGTTTGGGACAAACTTGCAGCATTGTATGGTCAAGTCAATCAATTTAGAATCTAGCAGCTTGAAGCAGATCTAACATCACTCTCTCTGGATGCATTTCCTACAATTCAAGATTACCTTGCACAATTTAAAATGATTGTCACAATTGAAAGGATGTGGGCATGATAAATCTAAAGAAACATGTATCTTCTTGATTTTGTCCAAGTTGAGAGGTCCTTATCAAGTGTTTTCTTCTACTTTCTATTCTACTATGGATGCCATGGGCAAAGATTATAAGATGCCTACTTTTGATTTGTTTTGTGAGCGTCTTACTAGGGAGCAAGCCAAGTTGATTCAAATGGATGCACTTCCTAGTTCTAAGAATCAAGCTCTAATAGCTCAATCTTCGAAAGGTAAAGGAAAGAATAAGAAGAAGCCTAAGACATATAATCGCCTTCAGGTAGTGAGTCTCCCTCCAAATCAAAGCAAAAGAAAAATCAAAAGACCACTCCATCTCCTTCTTCTAACTCTAGAGATTCTTCTTCCAAGTGCAAGAAAAAGAAAGGAGAACCTTGTTCGTTTTGTGGCAAAATTGGGCATGATGAGTCTCATTATTTCAAGAGACTAGAGGCCATGGAGGAAGCTATGAGGAGACATAATATTTCAATGCCCAAGTCTTCTTCCACATGCAAAGGGCAAGCTCTTTCAACATGTGCCTTGCATTCATCTATTGAAAGTTGGATTCTTGATTCAGGTGCTTCACATCACATGACCAATTCACATGATCTCCTTGATTATGTTGCTCATACTTCTACTTCTCAAATTGCAGTTCGGAACTCCTCACAGATTGCGGTTGGGAACTCCTCACAGATTCCAGTTTCGGGGTCAGGCTTCGTTCAGATGCTAGATGGTTGCATTGAGGATGTTCTTCAGCAAATCTACTTTCCATATATCAGATTTGTCATTTTGGAGATGGAAAGTCAATTGAGTTTACTCCACATTATGTGACTATTCGACAGTTACAGGATCCTGAGAAGGTTGTTGCTATAGGTATAGTTGATCATGAGAATCATTTGTATCGGTTTGATGGCTTTAAGTCCTCAACAAGTTCATCTTTCATTGCTCATGCTGATTCATTGAGCAAACTTTGGCATGAAAGGTTTGGGCACTTGAACTATAGATATCTTCAATAGATCCACACACATTACTTCGTGGTTGGTCTTCCTAAGATCTCTTGCACAAATGGAGTTTGTCGAGGTTGTGTTCTTAGCAAACAACATCAAGATCCTTCTCCTAAGGGTCAAGTCACACGTGCAACCACACCCCTTGAGTTGGTTCATAGTGATCTCATGTCATTTCCAACTCCTTTTTCAGGGGCTAAGTATGTGCTCACTTTTATTGATGATTTTTCACAACGTACATGGCTGTATTTTTTGAAGTTCAAGAGTGAGGTTCTCGCCATCTTCAAGGCCTTCAAAGCATTTGTGGAGAAGCAGTTAGGCTTTTCTCTTTGACAGATACGCACAAATAATGGGGGGGAGTATGTCAATCAAGCATTTTAGGATTTTTGCAGTGAGCATGGTATTCTTCATCGGCACACAGTTCCTTACACCCCTCAACAAAATGGTGTGGTCAAGAGAAAGAACTAGACTTTGTGGGAGATGTCCAATTGTATGATTCAGTCTCAGTCCATGGCTCCAACATTTTAGGTCGAAGCTATCAATTGTGCCAACTATATTCAAAATCATATGCCTCACAAGGCAGTGAGGAATATGACTCTTGAAGAGGCTTGGTCCCATCACAAGCCTAATGTATCCTTCATAATATTCTAGTGAGGCTTGGGCATTCATTCTGAACGGTCGGCATAAATCAATAGAGAAGAAGAGTCAGTGGTTCATTTTTGTTGGCTATTGTGAAGATGTGAAGGCATATAGATTGTTTGATTCTGACACACGAGAGGTTCATTTTCGTCATGACGTTCAGTTTGCTAAGTCCTTCACCCAAATGGATCCTCCCACTTCTTCATCACAACCTACTCAATCTTCTTCAATTGAGGATGTTTTGCTTCTTGAGGAAGAAGCTGATGATCGTATTGATCCACCTCCACCTGATCCACCCACTAGGCCACGATGGGCTCGTACTACTCTTGAGGAGATTGGTCCTCTTGTTAGTGATCCCACGCATACTCACTGCACTTGTTCTCAGACTTCAAGGCTCAATCTTTTGAGTCATGTCATTTTGAATGATCCTCAGAAGTTTTCAAATGCTTCAAATATTCCTCTTTTGAGTCATGTAGTGCTATGGTTGAGGAGTATTCTTCTTTGATGAAGAATCATACTTGGGATCTTGTACTTCTTCCTAAGGGAAGAAAGTTGGTTCGATACAAGTGGGTGTATCCCAAATATGCAGCTAATGGTTCCATTGACAAGTAAAAGGCTTGTCTTGTTGCAAAGGGGTTTTTGCAGGTTGAGGGAGTAGACTATTCTGAGACCTTTGCTCCTATTGTCAAGATGGATTCTATTCATCTTGTCCTTGCTATAGCTACCTCTTAGAGATGGTCAGTGTATCAGATGGACGTGAAGAGTGCTTTCTTGCATGGGGATCTTCATGAGGAGATTTATATGGAGCAACCACCAGGTTTTGTGCAGGACTGTTGGTGTAATTAAATGTCTTGTACCTTGTCCTAGGTCATGATTACACCTTAGTTAAGTTTACTTAGGGACCACATAGGAGATTGTTGGAGAATATCCACTTTTGGTGGACTTGACATGTCATTATCTCATCATTTCCACCTTTTGTGGACACATCATGTGATTATCTCTCCATCTTTGGTGGAGTGATAACTCTTCCTAGTTGTCTCATGTCATAAGATTCTGACACTTGTCATAATCTTATGCCCTTCTATGTTCTCACCTTGGCTATATAACCAAGGGGTCTTTCTCATTTGTAATAATCATAATCAAATTCATATCATATCAATGATATTGAATACAGTTTATTCTTGTCATATCATTTCTCTCTTTCTTGTGCTTTCCATTTGGTCCATAGATCTTGGGTGGCAGCCATAGCCAATTCTAACATGGTATCAGAGCGGGTTAGGTGCCATTGGAGAGTCTTATTCTAAAGAGAGATCCCAGATCTAAGGAGGTTTCGTTCGTGGCTCTTTATTGCAGGTTCATATCCGAGCTTGTTGGTGCAAATCTGAGCTCACCATTGTGTCCAGAAGGTTCGAGATAGTCGATTTTGCCTTTTGTTTCGTCCAAATTAGACATACGAGGCCAAATCTAGGAGGGTTTGACGCTGAAGTGTGGTTGCCAAATCCAAAAGGTAGCTGCAATTTTGGAGCATTTTGGGTCAAATCCGACCTTGCCATCGCGTCCAGAAGGGCCAAAAACCCTAAGATCGACTGTCAAACCGTCCGATTCGGAGCAAGTCATCTGTTGAGGCAAAAAAAATTTACTCAAAGAGTCGTATGGCCCCAAATCGTCATAATTATTGCGACGGTACGAAAAGAAAAAAAAAATATTTTCTGTGAATATTTTTTCAATTTATTTTTCAAATATTTCGCAATTTTTATTGTAAAAGTTTTTATTATATTTCATATTGTAAAAACTTTATTAAAAAAAAAAAAATCAAAATAAATATATATTGCGGCCTGCAGTACTTTGTACCGCAGCCTCTCACACCCCAAACACCGGCCGCCACATGGCACGTTCTCACTAGCCAGGCGGCGCCCATCTCTGCAGACCAGTCAAATCAAGTAGCCGATGATCATTTTCAAAAAAATCCGGCAGTTTCCAACACCGGCGGACATTCAACTAACGGTAGGGAATATTCTGTAGAGCTAAAGAATATTCCATTGACGACAAGTCAAATTCCGGCAGGCGGTCGAGTTTTCTGGTATGTGCACAGAAACCGTCAATTTTAAGCCAATAGAAATAGAATATTCCACTACGGAGTATATTCTATTTTGACGGCCACCATCCCGTCAAATTTAATCGCATATATTAATGACGTCAGCAATACGTCATCGATGGCGTCGGCATGCTTTTGAATTTTCTGCCCCCCTCACGGATTGCATTTTCATTCTGGGAGTCTAACTTTGAAGCTCGATATCTTGCTCATTTTGACTCCTTTTTTCGAGCAATTTTTTTTTATTTTGGCTAGAATTTCGTGCTCTACGCACTGGTGCAATCAGTTTTTGGTTTTGGTGTCTGGTTTTTCAGAATTTGCAGATTCTCACAGGTGTTGCTGCTTCGTCCTCATTTTGGGAACTTTGGGAGCTCATATCTTGCTCCTACGTTAACATTTTTGGGTGCAATTTTTTTTGAAAGTGCATGATTTTTCCTGTACTTCTCAGTGGTATGATCAGATTGATCTCATTTTGTACTAAAATTTGTACTTGATACTATGGCCTATTTTGGCATTTGTAAGCACTAAGATCAAGTCTAGCTTGTTGTTCTTGGCATCTAGCAACTATAAACGCACTAAATATAAAGTGCCAAATCAGATATTGCTTGGGGGGTTTCTTGATTGAGTGATTTGGGGGGGGGGGGGTCTCTTGGTGCATTGTCTTTGATCTGTTTGCTTTGCTCTTTCATTCTCATGGATCATTCTAAGGTTCCTTTGCTCACATCATATAATTATTCAACATGGCATCAAAATGCATGGAATATACTAATGACAGAAGGTCACTCTCTATATGTTGAAAATAAGGTACCTGAACCTACTGATGATGAGAAAAAGTTAAAATGGATGATCAAACATGCCAAAGCTCTTGGGTGTCTTCGTAGACTAGTTTCTCAAGATTTGTTGTTTCAGATTGAATCATGTACAAATTCTCATGAAGCTTGGGAAAAATTGAAAACATTGTATGGTACAAAAGATGAAGTAAGAGGCTATCAAATTGATAATGATTTGATGAATCTTGATCCTAAGAACTTTGACAACATCCAAGACTACATCACTAAGGTTAATGATCTAAAAGAGCAATGCAAAGCATATGGAATTGATAAGAAGGACATCCAGTTGGTGTACAATACAATGAACAAGCTCGGTCCTGATTATGCTTCTTTTGTTTCTAGCTTTCATACTCATAGATTGACTATGGGGTCTGCTTATACTACACCTTCATTTGCATCATTTTCTGAGATGTTGATACATGAGCAACAAAAGCTTATCTCAATGGGTCTCATCAAGACTTCTAAATCTCAGGCATTGTTGGTTAGTCAAGTGAAAGAATCGAAATCAAATAAGAAACAGAAGAAAGCAAAGAATAATCAACATTCAGATCAATCAAAGAAGAAATCTTCTTCAAAAGGAGAATCATCTAAGAAGGAGAGGCCTTTTTGTGCATATTGCAAGAAGGATGGACATGAAGAACACTATTGTTATAAGAAGGATATTGATGAGTTGAAGAATCTTCTCAAAAGAATCACATTGTTTCCTTCTAGAATGTTTGAATCTTCTTCTCCTTCTACTTCAAAAGCAGTCTAAAAAGGACAAGGTCAAACATCAGGATATAAAGGACAAGCTCTTTGTGCTCATTCAAGTCGAGGATCAGGAGATGGCTTCTAGATTCAGGAGCATCACATCATATGGCATCTTCACAGACTATCTTCTCTTCATTTCAGCCTTGTTCTATGTCTCCTATCTTGATGGGAAACAATACATACATGAGTGTAATAGGGAAGGGATCCATTAGCATTGGGGAAAACACCTTTCAGGATGTCTTGTGTGTTCCTCATTTGACGAACAATCTGCTTTCCATTTATCAGATTACACATGGTGGAGATGGGAGAACTGTGGAGTTCACTCCTGATTCGGTTATCATTCGGGACTTGGAGACTCGAGAGATCATTGCTACTGGGGTGGTTGATCATTCATCTCGGTTGTATTCCTTTGCACAGTTTGCTTCTGATGATGACTTTGTTCATTCGACTGTTGATCACAACTATGATTCTGAGGAGACATTTGGCTTTTTGAACTTGGGCATACTCACATCAGATCCAGTCCTTGAGCCATGCACTTCATCTCCTCCATCTACTGTTGTACTTGATGATACTTGTGTTGCTACAGTTTTGGCTCCTAGTGATTCAGTGCAACAGGATCCTTATTGTCTTCCAGATATGGCTACTTTGGATGACTTCCTCACAGGTATTTCAGACTTGTTTGTGGAGTCTCATCTTGCGGATTTGGAGGGCACTATTGATAGCATCCATCTTCTCTTTGATGAAGATGCACCTTCTTCAGTTGTTGTGAGGGAACACCTTGACCCTCTTGTTCATTCTCTACATGATCATTCCTCACAGATTGGCGTGAGTGTGGATACTTTTGGACAGTATTTGGAGGAGGCTTCTTTGTCTTCGGAGGGGATATCCTTGTCTTTGGATTGTGCTCTACATTCTTCTCTACTAGATGTTGGATTGTACTCTTCAGCAGTGTGGCCTAGAACGCCTGATTGGAGTGTGTCAATTTTCGGCATCGACATGGAGACACTTGGGCATGCTTCAGAGACATCATCATCCATCATCCATGACTTCCTGCATACATCCTTGGTTTTGTTTCTTCCTAAGGGGAGGAACGTTGTTCGGCGAGATTGGATCATCTTCAGCATTCAATGTCGAGCTTCTACCATCATTGCAGGAGACTCAACATTGAGGGGGGGCTACCTTGCTTCTCTTCCACTTCTCTCTTATGGGGGGGTCTTTTTCCTCACATGGGGTTTTTACCTTCTCATTCTTCATTGAGAGTATTGTATTTCACTTTTTGTATTTCATCTCTCTTTTGAGGGGGAGTTTTTCTCATGAGGTTTTCTCCCTTTCCTCGCTTGTGAGAGATTGCATTGATTGCATTGTTTGTACATGGGTACCTAACATGGCCTAGTAGCCGAGACCCATCTTGCATTGTTTGCATTTGTGTACATTCTCCCTAAGTTGCACTTAATGGGGGGTGTTGGTGTAATTAAATGTCTTGTACCTTGTCCTAGGTCATAATTACACCTTAGTTAAGTTTACTTAGGGATCACATAGGAGGTTGTTGGAGAATATCCACTTTTGATGGACTTGACATGTCATTATCTCATCATTTCCACCTTTTTGTGGACACATCATGTGATTATCTCTCCATCTTTGGTGGAGTGATAACTCTTCCTAGTTGTCTTATGTCATAAGATTCTGACACTTGTCATAATTTTATGCCCTTCTATGTTCTCACCTTGGCTATATAACTAAGGGGTCTTTCTCATTTGTAATAATCATAATCAAATTCATATCATATCAATGACATTGAATACAGTTTATTCTTGTCATATCATTTCTCTCTTTCTTGTGCTTTCCATTTGGTCCATAGATCTTGGGTGGCAGCCATAGCCAATTCTAACAAGGACTCTTCACTTGTTTGCAGGTTTCGCCGTTCATTATATGGTCTCAAACAAGCCCCTCAGGCTTGGTATGAGAAGATGGGTAGTTTGTTGCTTGCTTATGAGTACACCTGTTGCCATTCTGATCCTGCAGTTTATACTCAGAGACATGGAGAGGATCTTTCCAATTATTGTACTCTATGTGGATGATTTGATTCTTACAGGGAGTTCCACTTCCATGATTCAAAGTACTCAATAAGCATTGATGGAGCACTTTGATATGACTGACCTTGGTCTTTTGCATTACTTCCTTGGTCTTCAGGTTCATCAATCTTCTAAGGGGATTTTCACTTTCCAACAAAAGTACGCTCTAGATTTGCTTCAAAGATTTAGTATGGCTGGTTGCAAGCCTACCCCCACACCTTTTCAATCAAGTGTTGTACTGTCTACCAGTTGGACTAATCCTACAATTGATCCTACTTTGTATCATCAGTTGGTTGGCAATCTTTTGTAATTCACACATAGTCGTCTTAATATTTCCTTTCCGATTGTCCTTGTCTCTCGCTTCTCTCAGGAGCTGATAGAGAGAGGGTTGGATTGAGTCAATCACTGGCTCAATGTTCTGGGTCTCCAATTGATAACCCCTTGGTGTTTCTCTCCACCACTCAACCTATAGGTCCTAAAGGTTATTAGGCACCCTTGCTCCTCCCTGCCAACCCTGCTGTCAACTCTAGTTTGCTGCTACCAAGCCAAATTTGGTGCTCTTCCTTTTTCACTCTCCCTAGCCCTTAATCTTTTTAAAGACTAGATGACTCCAATGCCTTCCTAACTTGCTTGCAAGGGTGTGCATAGGCTTCCATGACTTCAAAACAGTCTAGTAAAGGTTCTTGTCCAAGCACAGATCTCCTTTCTTCTATCGCGGCCACCATACCCTAGGTTAGGGTTTTAGGAGGGCTAGTAGCCCATGAGCCCCCATTAGGTCTCTTAGCCCGAGGTTTTAGGTTATTACTCCTCCCTACTCAGTAAACACCATGACCTCAAAGAAAGAACCCTGGCTCAAATTTGGAGCACTTCAAGATTCTTGTGGTTTCAGACCTTCTCAGGCCGTACACAGGGTTAACCCTGATTTTAAGAAATTTAAGGCTTTTTAAGCCTTTTCTTGGACACACAGAGGGCTGTCTTCTTCCTTCAGCCACCAAATGAATTGGTGATGACTCCTGTCTCTTGTCAGACCTTTGTAAGGTCCCCTGCAACCTTTATACACTTTGCATTGAATGAACATGCATCACCCCTGCGTTAGGACTGTGCAACACTGTCTTTCCCAAACCGGGTATAAAACAACTCGCCTAGGGAAAGATCTTTAGCATGCTATCTGAACTCCTAAAGACTCCTATATTTACATTATGTACAAGGATGGAGTTTAGCCTTGCTTCCACTGCACCCATACTTCTTGGTACGGACAGAAAACAAGCTAAAACTCCATTTTTTTGAGATTACCAGTCAAAACAGCAAAGTAGGGAAAAACACAGTATTTACAAAACAATAGAAAGCGATGGAAATACAAACTACTGAACCAGATAAAATGCTTCAAAAAGCTTCACTACATGCTATTCAATTCAACAAAAGCTTTCCTCAATTCATTTCTTGCAGCTATCACACGCAAGAACAGAAAAACAGAACTTTCACAACAAAAATCACTGTTTTTCTTATTATTCTCCTGAAACTGCCAACATACAAAGCATCTAACCCCCTTCAAAAGTCGAGAGCTACCTTTTACAATGCTTAGAAAACAGTTAGGTTTTCATACTAAGAACGGCCAAAAGCTTGTTTTTGTAAAACACAGTGTGTTTTGCAACGTTTGACTAAAACTTAGGGAACAACCACCAAAAAGGATTCCAAACTTATTCAACTTTTAACCCAAGAGCCAAAAGGTCCACAACCATAAACAAGATGGTCCTTAAGACCTTACACAACAAAACAAAAAGGATTTAAAACAAAACTTCAAAATAAGCTTGCACTTTGGCACCTTGGCAGGTGCTCCTGCACCAGGGGCCTCATGAGAGTCATTGGAAGGTTGCCAAATGTATCTTGAGGTACATCCAGGGCACTACACATTTTGGCATTCATTATACATCAAGAGCTTCTCAGATTGTGGGCTTCACTAACTCAGATTGGGTTGTTGATGTCAATGATTGGAAGTCTACTTTTGGCTTTTTCTTTTTCCTTGGCTCTAGTCCGATTGCATGGTCATGCAAGAAGAAAATTGCTACTACATTATCATCAACAAAGGCTGAGTATCGAGGTGCAGTTTTGGCTAGTCACGAGGTTTTGTGGCTTCGTCAGTTGATGACTGAGATTGGATTTCCTTCCACTCAACCTACTACTCTTTGGTGTGACAATCAAAGTGCCATCCATATCTCTCGCAACCTAGTGAGCATCAATGTACTAAGCAGATTGAGATCCACATGCACTTCATCAGGCAACTTATCCAAAATGGTGTTCTCAGCTTGGAGTGCTTGCCTACGGAGCAGCAGGTTGCAGACATCTTCACTAAACCTTTGGCATCGCCTCGTTATCTTCAGTTATGATCGATGCTTGGGGTGAAGGAAGTTGTCCTTGGGGGGTTGTAACAATCACCCCTAATTTTTTTTGTATTTTGCTTGCATGTAGGAAAGAGATGTAGAATGTAGTAGTTTCATATTTCATTCATCATTCAATTACATACAATGGCAATATCAAATATGCAAGGAATTTGATAATTTCATAAACAACAAACAACTGATTACAATATCAAAGGCCAATGATAGGTAACTGAAATTAGAGTTTGGAAATCTGATTACAGTCCCAAATGGTGCTCTTACAGTCATCAAATGAGCAGCAATACATACAAACTATGCACCCAAAGATAGCTATGATAGGAGCTAACCAATCACAGCACTTTATCACGAATGAACACACTGCACGAACCCTGATGAAGGCAGATTTCAGGCCTATACAACTGCAGCCCTGACTGTGCAAGACTCCCAAAGTGGCATGATTCCCTAGGAGGGGCGATTTGCTCCTAAAATTCAATAGTCCTCCAGAAATTGCAAATGAATGCTTGAAATGTGGTGCCCAGGTATGAGAAGTCCTTTGGTAAAATACCCAGAACGAAGCTTAGAACACCAACTGAGCTACAAGCAAATTATCACTTCCAGCCAGTGTGGAAAGTGAATTTCCAGAATTCTAGAAATGTATATCAAATTCAGAATCACAATCATTTAACCCCTAAACAAAGTTTTTATTTTTCAGGGTCTTTGAACCCTTCTCACCTATATGGCCCATCCTTTGGTGCCATAGCATTGTTTTCTCTACTAGCAGCTTAGACCCCACAGCATGAGCACCCTTAGGTACCCATAAAGCATGACCATTAGAAGTAGACACAACGCACCTCTTTTTTGTTGGTTCCAATGATGAAGGTTCCTTTGACCATCTTGCACCCTCCACTCGAGAAAACAATCTACACACCTACATCATTCAATTTACTTACAAAACATAGGTTTCATGCCAAACTAGGGATATGCAATACACTATTGATCCCCTTCACTTGTCCATTAGAGAATTGAATCAGGACTCTACCATGGCCAATAATCTTCAAATGGGATTCATCTTAAGGTATACCCTCACTGTAATGTCCCCTTTTTAGCCCTATGCTTTTCAATGGCCAATAGCCCATTTTCGGAGTTCCATGGGCTACTCAGAGGCATTTTCAAGGTTTCCTATTTTCTTGGAGGTATCTGTCTGGCTTTTTCAAGGGTTGGTTGGAGTTTTCTAGTAATGTTTTCTAGGTATTTCTAGGTTTTCAGAGAGCTTTGGTGGGCAGTTACATTCATTTTTATCAATGCCTATTTCTAGACTTACTATTTTTAGTAAGTTACAATGACTACCCGGAATGTGCTCAAATGGTGTTTGGAGTCACTTACTATTTTTACTAGTATGCTATTTTAGTAAGTGTTATTTTTGGCAGTGTGGTTTGGCAGCAATTTAGCACTCAATTACTATTTCTAGCAGTGTGGCAGTGCAATTATGGCAGTGGCTCTTCCAACGTCCTTGGAGTTTGAAAATGGAAGGTTTGCACTTAAGTTAATGTTTTATTATTGAGTTGTTTTTTGGCTCCCACGCCTAGGATGAATAACTTACATTGTTTTTAAAAGGGTTCATTGGAGTTGGGCGCCAAAATTAAGGAATTTATACTTTTTGAAACGAAATTATTCGCAAGGCAAAGTTGGACACCCAAGTCTTGGTCAAAAGACTTTTATTAATATTTTATTTCCCCCAAGAAGTTGGTGTCCCATTTTGGAAGGAATTTGTAGTTCAAACTTCTGGGTTTGAAACCTATTTATATGCCTCTCCTCCTCTCATTTGGATATGCTTATTTTGATAACGAAGTGTTGCCGAAATAGTGAAAAAACTCTCGGGGCTTTGAGGATGAAATCCCTCCTAGCTATCTTCAATTTCGGGGTTGAGAGATACCTCCTAGCTGAATGGTGTTGCAGCTTCATTTCAGAGGTTGCAGTTGAGCTTACATATGGTGATGTCTTTATCTTTCCTTTCAGTATTTGTTAGTGTTGGTGTGAATAAATGTTTTGTACCTAGTTAATTCACTTACTAGGACTTAGGGACATATTCACATGTTAAGTTTAATTAGGTCCTAAGATTCTTTCTCGAAGACTTAGTTGTCATGTCTGACTTTATCATTTCTTAGGTAGTTATGATAAGTTGTCTCATATCTTATATCTCACCTTGGCTATATAACCAAGGTGCTCTCACACATTGTAAACCAACTCCATCAATTATTTTTGCATTCATTGATAGGAATACAATTTATTCTTGTCATATTGATTTTCTGAGTATTTTGTACTTTCCATAGGCCTTTAGATCTTGGGTGGCTATCTCCATAGCCAAATCTTACATGGTTTCAAAGCAAGTTGAGTGCCTTTGGTTAGCCTTTTAGGAGATCTTGATTACAAATCTTGTATTTTCTTGAAGCATTGAGTATGCTCTCCTCTTGCATCTTTGGTTGATCTAGAGAATCAGAAAAGTGTGATAGAAATATCAGATTCTAGGGGGGTTCCTCTTTTAGCTTTGTATTGCAGGTGCATTTTGGAAACTTGTTGCATCAGATTTGAACTCACCATTGCGTTTGGTGCATCCGAGAAAGTCAAATCTGCCATTAGTTTCGTCCCAATTGGACATTGGAGGCCAAATCTGCAAGGGTTTGAAGTTGGGTCTTGGTTGCCAAATCCATAAGGTAGCCATATTTTCGGAGCATTTCGAGTCAAAACGGACCCTGTCATCACACTTAGAAGGCCCAAAAACCCTAAGATCGACTGTCAAATTGTTGATTTTGGACAAGTTACTCTCAAAGGCAAAAAAATTTAGCAAGCAGGTCGTACGGCTCTACCTGCGGAGAAGTATGAATTTTCAATTAAAAAATATATATTTTTTCATTTCGCAGTTTTTTGTAATTAAATTTACAAAATAAAACTAAAAAAAATAAATCACAATAACAATCGCAGGTTTTTACTTTTTTTTATAAAAGTTTTTATGTGAAATAAAAATTTAATACGTACCTTGCAGAGTACCCAACAGGTACCTGCTTTGTAGGCCCTGTTGGGCTCTGCAAGGTCCGCAGACTTGCGGTGGGCCAGCAGCGGCGTACCGCCGCTTGCTACAACTACAGGCTGTAACAAGGGGCGACACCACCTGTCGGCCCCCTCGGCTTTTTTCAATAATTTTTTTGAAGTTTTTTTTTAAATAAAACTTTTTTGTAATGTTTTTTAATAAAACTTTTGAAGTTTTTCTTTAATTTTTAATTAAAGTTTTAAGTAAATAAAACTTTTATTAAAGTTTTACTTTTTTAAATTAAAGTTTTTAATAAATAAAAAGTTTTAAAAATTTCTTTAATAATTTTTATTAAAATTTTTAATAATTAAAAAAAAAAAAATTATTAATATTTAAATAAAGCTTTTTCAATAAAAAAAGCTCTCACACACGTTGTAAACCAACTCCAATTCTTTTTGCATTCATTGATAGGAATACAGTTTATTCTTGTCATATTGATCTTCTAAGTATTTTGTGCTTTTCATAGGCCTTTAGATATTGGGTGGCTATCTCCATAGCCAAATCTTGCAGTTAGCTTTGATGTTTTCTTGTTGTTTTGGTGTGTGGGTGTGATGGTTTGCGATTTGGAGGTGTTTTTGGAGTGTTTATCAGATTTTTGATGTTGTTGAATTATGCATAGCTGACCCATGTTTATGCTCGTGTTGACTGGAGGAGTTGGAACTAATTTGTGGGTATTGGCTCTATATTTTCCTCATACCTGGGCACCCCTTTGCCTGGAGTTTGGTAATTTTGGAGTATATGAATTTTCCTTGCTGGTTGCCCTTCCTAGGAAGCCGTACAGTTTGTTGAAGGTGCCTTGGGTTGCTTGCCAACGAATTATGGACTTGTAGATGGCAGCTTGATACTTGTACTTGGTCGCCCAGGTCTGCTCCTCCATTCACAAGTGATTTGGGGTCATTCCAAGGTGTTTTGAGAGAGTTATGACGATTTCATGATGGCTGATTGACGTTTCCAGTTCGCTGTCCTTTCATATCAGACTATTGTTGCAGTATATCAGACCTGGTATATTCATTGTTCTCTCATATTTTCATGAAGCTTAATCATTGTTAAGTTGCAGGGATGTATATCTGATGCTTGGGCATTTAGATTGCTAGATTATCTCATGTTATATTGTATTAGATATCATTTTGTAATAGTGATTTGGTAGTACCATTCAGCTTTCTACTTTCAGTTATTTGTACTACACTCCCGCAGAATAAGTGGTTGAGTTTCCTTCATTTCTTGTAGCCCGCTAGAAAGTGGAAGTGGTTGGCTATGCCACCAAGTGCTTTACATTCATTTACTTTCTTGTAGCCCGCTGAAAAAGTGGAAGTGGCTAGCTTTGCCGCCAAGTACTTAAGTTTCTCTATTGGCTAGCTTGCTACCAATAGCTTGTTTACTTCCAACTTATCATTATTATCAAATCCCCTTACACCGTATGCTATCACCTTGCCCTCTTTGGGATCTAGGTGATCAGAAAGTGAAGGGTTGATTCCAATTGCTTATCATTACATTTGGGCTAACGCTAATGGGTGCAGGTTGTGTAAATTTTGGAAAAAACTAAGGGGGTACTCTACACTCCCACCATCAAATTCTTCATATTTTGTAAACCAATATGTGAGGTCATGTGGAAAGAGGCACCAGAGTCTATCAACCACACACCTTTTGATGCCTGAGTAGCCAAGGAAGCAAGAAAAGCATCACCTTCACCTTGGAAGGATCTTTCAAACTCATCATCAGAAATTTGTCTTTTTCTTCTTCTTCTCCTCCTTACAGTCTCTTCTTAGATGTCCAATTTTGCCACAATTCCAACATTTCAACTTGAACTTACCAAGAGATTTGGATCTCCCATGGGATTTAGATCTAGACTTATCTTGCTTCTTGTCCTTCTCGCCTTTTTCTTTGCATCTTCCATGAATCGTTGGGGCCTTCTTAGCTAACTCAAAACTCTTCTCATTTCTTCTTAAAGCAAAGATCGACCACTTCATCCATCTTGAACTTGGTGATAGTGCTCTCAATGACCATAACAACACTTGGATAACTATAATATTGAAAGCATTTAGATGTTCAGCCACAAACCCTCCATCCTAAGGGCATACAACTTCTTTCTCAAGAAAAGCTTATTCACCAAGGATTTAGCCTAATACATTTCTCCAAGCTTCATCCAAAGATTTGCTGCAGTAGACTCTTCATGCACATTCAGCAACACTAAATCAGCCACATTGAGTCTAATAAGACCCTTTGCCTTTCTATCCATCTTCTCCTAGTCTTCTTGTGATGTAGTTGCAGGTTTGGATCCAAATACAACCCATAGATCTTGGTCTACAAGGACATCCTCCATCTTGAGCTTCCACAATTCAAAGTTTGTGCTTGAGAAATTGTCCATCTCTATCCTTGATGTGCTTGCCATTTATTTCTACAATAAGATAGAGATCCTCTCTGCGCAAGCTCCCACTCAAATAAAAATTAGTACAAGAAACCCTTTACCTAACACCTAAAATATGAAGTGATGAAACTCTGATACCAAATGAAAGGAAGCAAGGTATGTGGAAATGCTTTCTACACTAATATTTTGTGAAGAGTTGTGCAAATTTCAATTTTTTAACAATTACAAAAAGCATATAACATATTTAAATAAAAAATAAACAATAAATACCATAACACAAGTGTATGTGGGGAAAACCCTTTCAGATGAAAAACCCCCAACTCCAAAGCAACTCAATGTATTATTCAATAAATCATGATTATAATACACTTGTAGAGCAAGCCTTCACAAGAGTACTACAAACCAAAGATTTGGGGGAATTCTTACAACTTAAATAGTATCTACAAAACTCTACACAAAATCTCCATCTCAAGCACCTAATATTTAGGAGATACAAAACCCAAAAACATCAAATGGTAATTATAAACCCATGGGCTAAAACCATTCAAAAGTGGCACTCAAATTATCCCTCGATAAAAGATGCCTTATGACGTGTCATGATATGCATCATAAGTTGTTCAGCAAGTGTACTCCCTTTTACAACTCTTTTATGTGTCCAACAACTTTTTACATTTCTTGAACAAATTTCTAGGGGACATAACTTTTGATCCGATGGTGGATTGGGCTCTTTTTTAAAAATTTAAGTACTCAAAGAGATCTACACAATGGGCACCCCTATAGACACTGTCAAGCTACTTGGAATTTTTATTTTGGCCAAAAACTAAGCTTATAGCCCAAAAATTGAGTTTTTCCATTTTATTCTCGAAAATTGCATCTTCTCTAATATTAACATTACTAGCAAGGTTGAGACATCTTTCCCAACAATATATTTGGGAGATGTAACCAATAATACATAAACATGACACTTGTCCAAGATTTTAAATGCTAAAAATAACAATACTAGCAAGACTTTATTACACACACTAAGTCACTATGGTGAATTTACTACTATTTTTATCCTTCCTTGGCATCCAAGCAAGCTTGGACACCAATTTATCTTCAGTCTATTTTTGATTAACAATTAAAATTGTCTATTTTAATGCATGGTGGATCTTTTCATCCGTAGGCAAAGTTGGCACCAAGTGGAAGTTTCTCCACTTGATACCAAGTGGAGATATTGATCACCAAATGCCTAGTTAAACTTTTAGGTGCTCAACGCCAATTTGAAGAAATTTTCAAATGATTAACCCAAAACTTTGAATTTCCTTTAAATTTCTTTCATTTTTTATTTTCGAACACTGACCTTGATTAAAAAATCCACTTCATATTGCCTTTCATCTTTCTATATTCCATTTTCATGTGATGAAGTTTGAAACTGCCCTAATAACCTTCCACCATTGCCATCCACTGTCATTTGCCAAAAAAATAAAAAATAAAACAACTTTCTAAAAATAGAACCTTTTGGTTTTGTGCCTCTCCTCAATCTGAGACAAATAAGAAAGCAAAAAGCAAAAAAAAAAATTAAATATAGACAGTTTGATCTTTCAATAAGCACTGAAATTATTGACTTGAATTCTAGACCTTCCACAATGGCAACTGTATGCTTGAATGATGATCATCATAATCCTTCCTGCTTCTAGCTAGCATCTGCCACCATAGTCTCTTTTAACTAGACTCTTTCCTTCCTCTACCTATGACGAAATCTCCTTTAAGATTCAAAGCTTGATAATCTTCATGATGAACATCCTACATACATCATTAAAGGACCAAGACATACCAACACCTAAGGACTTGACTGTTTGACATGAAAGATAACATAGTTGACATTGATGTGACAAGAATGAGCTAACATTTGACTACACATATGATTGAACTTGAAGTTCTTAAGGGGTAGCAATTTTGTACACCACCAATGGCTCTTTCTAGGGACCGTGTGACATACTTGTGTAATAGGAGAATTTCAAAATCTTTGGTAAATAAAAGGGATTAGTGTCATTATCCATTGGGTGATAGAGTCATACCGAAGCAAAAGTAAACCACCTAAAGCAAAAAACATATAAGTGTGTTTTGCAAAACAAGGAAAAACATTACAACATTATGAAGAAAACAAAGATGGTACCTACCTACCTACTGATGAATTGACATACAATTTTAAACAAAACCATTGACAGACTAAGAAAAATAACATCCTCTTCAAATCTTTACTTGGAATCTCTTGTTGTGGTCTGATGAAAAATCATGGTTCAAGTGTGTTTACACAATCATGTAATGAGAAATTCATGACAAACAGAGTGATAAAAATGTGTCACGGCATTTCTTCTTCCATAACAACCTTTTCCAAGAGATGTAAATACCATGCTTCTTTGTCAAGATACCTTGGAATATTCTAAGGTAACATTACATCCATTGGAATAATAACCTACACTTAAGTTGTTTGATCATCATCCCCTATTGCCTATCCAATTCAATCACGAAGCTCTCAGTAACTCTGGGATCTGGGAAAGGCCATAATTGTTCTACAAATACTCCTGCACCTTGCCCCCCTAATTCCGTAGTAGCATTTTGTGACTTTGAATAGTTCCTCACTTTCATTGTTTGAAAAATGATAAATCCCTATCCGATTCTAATTCTGACCAATCATCTACTTCAAAATGCATTGGTTGCAAAGACATGTCCTCAAAAAATTGATTACAAGAATTTTCTACTACAACCATATCTGACCATCCATTGTCTTCCCATGAATGAATTAAGTTTTCTTCTGCTTTTGAAAGTTCTTCATCCATAATCATATCTTCTAATCTGTCTTCCAAAAAATGCTCAATGACATCATCTTCAACTTTTGTAATAACAACTATTTCTTCACTTTCTATGCGTACCATTTCCCTTTCTAATGCTTCTCCCTCAGTCATCAATTTGTCTATCGACCTTGAATGTTCAATTTCCCTTTATTGATCTAATTTCCTTAGTGATGCAAGTAGTGAAGAGAGAAAAATCACAATATCCTCAAAAGATGATCCATTTTCAAGATACTACATGAATGTGTTTAAGTTTGGCAGAGGGTCTTCTGTAGTTGCTTATGTCATGATATAAGCTGCCAAGGTGGCATCATCTTCAAATTGCAGATTAAATAATCCATCTAACCTTTTTGTTTCATCAACTGCAGCTTCATCAAAGAATCCTTCAAACAATAAAGAGAAATTATTTGACTCAATGGTTCTTTCTTGATTTTGTTTATGTTTTCTTGCTATAACACTTTGAATGTCTTCTCCAATCAAAACCATATGACTTTGCATGTCTATTTCAGCATATGAATGAGATCTATGAGTCATCTTTACGTCACCCTTGACATAACTAACTATTCTTTCCAATTGTTCAAATTGATTCTGAAAGAATTCCAGCTGTGAAATCTGAACTTTAGTTTTTGCCATGTAGTCAGAAATAACAAAATCTGAAACAACCTATGAAACACCTTGAGATAAAGAGAGCTCGCATTCCTCAGATATTCTCTGGTTTTCAATTTTCTGATTCTGGGCATGATTCAAGACTATGAATGAACGATCTTGATGCTGGTCACTTGCTAGTTGATCCTGAATAAAACCCAGTGCAGAGTTGCCATTGGATTTGAGTGATAATTTCAAACTTCTCAATAATTCTTGATTGTTCTCTTAAGACCAAGAAATCAATTGTAACATTTTTTATGCTTCTGGGCATTAATTTGCATCATGTTTATGTGTATCGTGAAAAGAGCAATAATGATTCTTTGAAATAACTTTCATCTTTTCACAAGAGTTTTTGTGAATGACAGCATCTCTTTTCGATCAAGAGTAAGAGGTCTCAGAATTTCTATCTCAATGGCTGCAATTTCTTCACTTAGCTGAATTGTTGAAGTTGGAGATGTGTGAATGGGAGATTTGGAAATTTCAAGAACTTCTTCAAGCTAAATATGAGTTGGATCTAGAAGATTTGCTATTATCGTCTTGACAATTAGAGAACTGCTCATGTGAACCAGTGAAAGGGATTTCACCCTCTTTTCAGGAACTAAATTCAATTTCTCTAGCCTTGAACTTCCCTCAACTTCACTTGATTCTTTCATCTTCCTTAGCTGATCACCAACTCTAATCTTTGAATCTCTAGGAGCTGTCTCTTTACTTCTTTCTGATAATTTTTATCTTTATCTTTGTAAGATTGTCCCTATTTGTTCCGCTAATTTCTTCTACATGAGTCCTTTTGATTTATAACTGTTTTGTTTGTCCAGGCTTCAGCCATATCATATAGAACCAACCAATCAAATGGACACAATGTATGAAAATCTCCTCTTGCCTGAATAAATCCGAGAGATAAAAGATCTTTGCCTGAATCCTCCAATTCAACTGGTGGCTACTTGGATGTAAGATCTCTTAGCTCATCCAAGGTCATTCTGTTCTTTCTTCTTTGATGTGCTTCATACTCATCAAGGCAGTTTGCCCAAAAGTCTTCAATGTCAACTACATGTTCAAATTTAGTGCCAAAACTCTTTACCATGATGTTCTTGAAGTCAAAACGCCTAATATTGTGACAACTTGAGGTTGAAATTAGATAACTCGGTACTCATGTTCTTGGCATCCATAGCATTCGCACACTTGTATGAGATTGATATTGTAAAACATCCATTTTTTTAAGGTTCTTGCTTCCATTTGGCGGTGACCCAATTGAGCTTACTGATCATTACACTGAATTCTTCTTTAAAATCACTTTAGATATAGTGTGAGCAGTGAAGTAAATCTTTTAGGCTCATTGAGCCACTTTCGTGCAAGTCCATTTTGGACTTCTTGTACATTGTTGTCCCACTAAGACTTGCATTCTTCTAGATCAGTCATATGTCTCCTCATGGAGCTGCAATCCAGATGTGGATTTGAGTGTTTCAGCATCCAATCTATAACCTACTTGGTTGTTAGAAGAAATCATCCTTCAGGGGCTAGGCTCATAGTGACCAGCAAATGTTATGACTAATTCAAGAGACTGAATTGTCATGGGGAAAGAAGCAGTTTGGATGAGACCGATTTCTACTAACTTGACCTCCAAGTTGTTTCCAGCTCTTACCCCTTTCATCCATCTTCAAGTCAAAAGTATTCATATGCCCTAGCATAGTATCTTTGACATGGTAAGAACTGTTGGATAAGCGTGTTTTAGGTTCTATAATGTCTTCATGTATCTCCATCTTTGACAGTGACTTCTTGCTATCCATGACTTGAAATATAAGAAATTCAAAACGACGACACCAACTTGGTCCTTTGAGCATCATTGGATCTTACACACTTCCCTTGTAGCTTCACCACCCTTCTTCATTCAAATTCCAACCTTCAACATTTCAATCTTTCTTGCTATGTTGAAGCTACCAAACGTTGAAAAACTCGATATTCTACATTCAACATTCCTTACCCATGAGCAATCTGCAAATATTGTAAGTTTAACAAAATAGACTAAGACCTAGTAAATTGACAAGGATAACCCAGTTGACATTGATGACATGACAAAAATGATATGGCTACTAACTACAAACTTGATGAAAGGTGAAGTTTGGTAGGGGAGCCAACACAATCACTATAAGATTATTTTCCACTAATTCCCCTTTTTGGGGAACGAGGAAATAAGGGGACATGAAAAAGGGTTCAAGCAAAGAGAGGGATTGCTCTTCAAGATGGAGGGTTTTCCCCAAGTCCAAACACAACCACATTAAGGTTTAGATCTTACATATAGGTATTTTTGAGATTTGTTGAGCCCTAGATGGGCCCCATGGGCGTAACATGTCCTCCTAGTGAAGGAGATGATAGAGAACCGAGGGATAGGGATGCATCCCCATGAATGCACAGAAATAAAATGTATCTAAGTATGTAATCACAAGTGTCTGTATGGAAGTAACCTAGCAGAAGAAAATGTTGTTAAGGGCATGTTGCAATGCATAGTTCGCAAAGTCTGCAAGTACTCACCGAATTGTCGAGTACTCGTTTTTTTTATTATGAGATTTTTTGCAAGTTTAACTCATGAGTTTGCAGGGATGATTTTTTGGCAAAAACTCACCAAGTTTCTGGCGCATACTCGCCAAAATGTGACAAATCCATAGTGAAAAATCATGACACAGAAAAAAATGCCAACGCAATAAAAATGCAGGTAAAAAAGTGAGTTAAGACGCAGGTAAAAACGGAATTTTCACACGTTTTATTTGCTATAAAACCATGCATTCGCCCCTCCATTAAACACACAACAGCAAGCACGAAGATTTTTTAGGCGACTTAAAGAAATTTTCAGTTTTTCGTTGTTATCAATATTGTAGGTTAATATATAATCACAATGGCATTCGGCTCTACATTTGGTTTGGACTTTGCAAGTGCAAGTCAGCCCATTGGAGGAACCCCTAGGAGTTGTGACCTGACTTGGAAATATGGCATAATGGGACGAGTATTCCTTGCCACAACGCCAAGCCATGTGAAGCAACCCTTAAAGAGGTGAAATGAAAGATGATGGCCCTTCTTGCAATGCTAGGTGAAAAGAAATTGGAGAGGGTGGAATAATCAACTCCACCAACCCATTCATGCAATGGGGTACTATCTCAACCCCAAGTTTTCTTCTTTGATAGGTTCATGGATGCTAATGGGGAGGTTATGGAGAGCCTATCCACATGTATTGAGAGGATGACACCTACAACTGAGGTGAGAGACCTCATCATTTCTAAGTTGTAGAATTATAAGGCAAGTAGCAGGCGGTTGTTTTCTTCGCAATTAGCTATATGAGGAAGAACCACCCAAACACCAAGTAAGAAAAAGTGAAGCCATGTATCTTGCAAACTAAAAATTACAATTATTAGTAGAATATTGTTTATTTACAATGTAATATGCTAGGTCTTGTTGGTGTACATTTTATCATCCACCGAACACACAGAATAAAATGTCCAAAGACACTCTATCCTCTCTTGAACAAAGTCACCGCGTATGCTAAGATTGCGAGAAGATCATATGGCGACTCTAAGGTATCTTTCGTCAAGTCATGACATGTGGATAAGCTCAATGGGCGTTGTGATATGCTGGTAATACACAAAGGGACTTACGTTAAGGAATTTCTCACAAGTTTGGGACTTAGACGGATTTATCATTAAAGGCTTCTTCGATTGGGACTTTCAGTTTGGATCTCAAAAAAAAAGGCAAAAAGATAAGGGGTTTAGAGAATCTACTCTACACCTAAGAATTCACGAGACAGTAAAGATCAAGTGAAAGGAGTAACCACGCTTTGTTTCACCTCCTTGGGACAGCTACGCAAAGTGCGTGCAATCTTCAAAGGGTGTGATTATAATTTTCATGCCTCGAATAAGACCGAAGTTAAGCATCCACAACCACAAGCTCAGGCTAACTTTACGCAATAAATGAAAATCATCCATCAGAAGAAAGTATGAGCAATATTTCACCATTAATCTATACGATCAAATCTTGCATTCACTTAACAACATTCAAAGCAAATTCTACTTAATTATAATCTAACTCTATCCAACTCTAGTCTATGGTAGAAGAAGTTTGCAACCTTGCTCACTACTTGACAATAAAAGTGATTCAAAGCAAATCATGCATAAGAGCTTTTATTATCGGAAATAGTCTAATGCAACAATTTCATACACTGTCTCCACACAAATGAAAGTGAGAGATCACAAGTTCATATAGAGTTTTCATAATCAAATGAAGACCAAGATTAACACAACATCAACGGCCAAGATTAATACAACTCAACCCTAATTAGGGTTGCCCAAAATAACATCAGTAAACAAGCAGTGAACAAGCAGTGAGGTGGCAGTTGGAGCTATCTTCAAAGGAAGGCGTCTCTATCCTCCTGGGCAACATTGTGCTTGATGAATCTAGACACAATCGTGACGACTTCCTCCATCGTGACTGGCAGCAGCATGCTTATCCTAAATTCAAGCCCGTCCAAATCCTCAACACATTTGGCAAAGGTGTTCTCCCAATCCACCTCGTCTCACAAAATCATCTCGGGCAAACAAGAGGTTCGCCACTTTTGTGAAATCCTGTCTCAGAATTGGTCCTATAGTAGAGAAGAAAACTTCATGAACCTTATGCTTCAACCTTTCCAGCTGCATGTCGTTTTCCTCGACAATCTCTCTGTCAAACATATCTGCAACTGTCATATAAATCTTCCTCTAGATTTCTTTAACTTGCTCCTCAACTCTGAGCCCATCTGGCTTTGCCTTCCCCAAAACCTCACTCCGTATTGTCACTGCCCAAAACCAATGATGAAAATCATAAGCCGCTCCCGCAACAATCACCTTTCCCTCAACCAATTCTTCCTTTGGAATGCCCCTCAGTATTCTGAGGCATGGAATGAGCCTCTCCTGAATATCTAGGAGGTTGTCCCAAGTTTCCGCCATGACGGCTAGTCTAGAAAGGAATGAGGAAGTCTACCCGTAAGCAAGCGTCAATCTCTCCATGAACAAAGTTGCTTTCGTGCCCTTGCTTTCCATCCATTCCTGGGCCTCCTTCGTCGTGACCATCCCTTCTTCCACATCCTTGGCCATCTCCTACGAGGAATTGAGAAGAGAAGGAGCTATTGCATCACCCTGATTGAGTGGTTGGGTCAGATGCCGTATATACTCTTTTAGGCACTCGACCTCCCTTTTGTACTCTTTCTTTTTCGCCACTTCCTTTTCCAATCTCGCCTTGATAGTTGAGACGAAGTTATCCAGTTCTTCCACCTCCTGGCCTTTTGTTGTTGGGCCAAGGTCTATAGTGGTTATGGCGTATTCTTGGGGAGTGATCTCATCTTGCGCTTTATCAACTATTGGTACTGCGATCTGTATGGAACAGCCGCCAGCTTCATCCCTCTGAATCGTGGAAAACTTCTTGGCAGGTTTCTTAGTAGAAACCTATTCCAACCTCGCCAAGAAATCCGCAGTATCTTCTTCTTGGACCTCAACTGGTGCCTAAATTTTCATCCTCTCCTTCAGCCAATCCGGAATGGTAGGCTGCCCGATACTATCTTCCTCCTGAACGTTCCCTTCATTTGGAATATCCAAGACTCCTTTGAGGGAAGAAATCATTCCCTCTTCGAAATCATCATTTTGGACTTCCATTTCATTATCCGAACCCAGTACTTCTATGCCCGTAGGAGATGGGGGCTCATCGTCGTCCAACTGGATCGGCTCATTGTTCTTCTCATGAACGGTAGAAGGTCTCATCATCTCAGCCAAGGATTCGTCTGCAATGGCTACTAGCTCGTCAATGTTTCTAGACGCCGCAGAACTAGATGGCTCCATCCTTTATCGCTTTGGAGCAGGTTCTATGCTTGCAACTACTTTCCTCTTCTCACCAATCTCAACTAAATCATCATTGTGGGATGCGCCGGCATTGGAGGAGTATGACTCTGTCTCGCTCAGTAAATCATATGTGAGCGTTATTTTTTTCTGCCTCAACTCCTGGAACTGACGGTCGACCCACCACTGAGAATACTTAATCACTAGTCTCATCAACGTAGCCAAGTCTGAATGCTCAGGCTCTAACCACTTCACGGAAGGAATATGCCAGCTCTCATTGAAGCTTGGCTGGACATAGTTTTCGTCGTCTTGCAACTAATCGGGCACCCGACAAAGCTCAGTTGCTCTTATCAAATCCACTGGCACCCTAGACCATAACCTCTTTCTGACTTCATACTCGTCAACAGCATTTGCCCAAAAGTCCTCCAAGTCTACTCTGTGTTTGTATCTTCTCCCATCCATGGTCTGAATGTGATGATGCGGGTCAAAATTGGCCCTGGACCTATAAGTTGTGAATGGGTACCATTGAATTTCTAGCCTAGTGCTCTCAGCTGCTTGTGCTGACGGACAGGACTCCAACATATTCCCAATAAAGAATGGGAAAGTAATAGTCGCCTTCTTACTTGGCCTCTGGATGCTTTGGTACTCTTCCAGCTGTCTCAGGACTTCCAGCAAAATCATCCGATTAGTAGGATAGATAGGAAGCTTATAAGGAATTCCAGTGAATCCCTGGATCCTAACATATGTAAACTTTGGAAACTGGATAAACCAGGATCCATACCTACTGATCAAACTCTTTGCTTCGTGACTCAGCCCCTGGTGCGTTCCTCCTTGAAGTATTCTTGTGATATACATAAGGAAAGCATCGTGCACCCGCCTAAAATGAGATTTCTCCCTGAGTTGAAGCTGCGGGTAGCAGTCATAGGACTTGAACTCATTCTCACCATTGCCAACTTTGCCTTTGCATATATGTCCTGAGTATCTGTACGTTATGGCCAACAAATGGACGACATATGAGCTCATGTGGAAAGACTTGATCTTTTCAAGATTGACTAATTGCTCATGGAGATTGTCGCTTATCATTTGAGACCAGTTGAACATCTTCACACCGGAAGTGATTTCATCTATAAAATAATACATCCATGTCTCAAAATATGCACCTTGTGGATTGTTGGCTATCATGTTCAGCATCAAATTGATATCTCCATAATCCTCCTTAAAGTCTGTCCGACACAACTTCTTAGGCATCTTCTTTGTGGATGGTCTAGGCTTCTCTAGCCATGATTTATTAATATTGGTAGCGCACAATTCGGACTGGCTATCAAATAATCTCTTGGCGTCCTCCTTGGTCTTATAAACGGTTCGGTGATGTGTTGGGATGCCAAACGCCTCTTGGATTGCCACTTTGCCAAGGTGAGCTAGAATCCTTCCGTCAGGTGCAACAATTTGTCTCTCTTGCGCATCATAATGAATGGCACATTCTACCATCAACTCGGCACATTCTATTGCAAGCAGGAATCTGGCTACTTGGAAAATTTCGTTCCTCACCATCTATCTGGCAATTGGTGTCGGTAATCTAGCATGTCCATATACTCTCTTTTTGAACTCCACGAAGTCTACATGTCCAAGATCAGTGTCTGCAATATTTTTCCATTTTGAATTGATCTTCGACTCTCGCTATACCCCTTTACTGGTGAACTTCATCGGCACCTTCTTTGATGGTTCTCCTGCTGTGGTCATCAACCTGCAATAAAAACACTAACATTAATATGGAGACTTTAAAATATAATTTATTCTCATGCCTTGTATTCGAATATTTTACTTTCAGCTTATTAAAATATTAAATTTCTACGAAAAAGCAAGCTGAAAGTAAACGAATTTGATCAAAATTTAGCCAGAATGAAAAAGACAGAAGGAGAATTGTTGAATTTAGCCAACTAAACTTCAAACCTCAAGGAAAAAACCTTTTGGCTGCAAATCAAATTCAGATTTTGAGAATTCAATCAAAAATCAAATGGCAAAGTGCGCCAACTTTGCTAAGAAGTTCGACTTTCAGCCAAGAAATTCTTTTACTTGTCCAAAAAATACTTCCTCGGCATAAAAATTACTCCCTCCTCTGAGAAAATCGACCTTGCCTGCAAAAGAATTGATCTTGTCTCACTTTCTTACAATTTCGAGAGATTAACTTCTTTTCAGCTGAGTCTATGAAAAATGAGTTGCTGAAAATCAATATAATGCTGAAGAATTCGATTTGTTTTAACAACTACATTTTTTTCTCTCGATTTTGATTTGTTTTCACCTCTTCAATCAGGCAAGTTTCCATTCTTTTTCGAAAAAACTCCATGGCGAGCTTATCCAAGCAAATCCCTTTGATTTTCCAAAATTTGATTTTTGCTAGACGTTTATCTTTTATTTTCAATATTTTGGAAAATATTAAATGTCCAATTAAATTAACTTCTCTTTTTCCAAGCTCGTGGATTTTCTCTTTTTCCGGCGTAATTTATTTTCTTCCAAGAATTTCTTTTCTTCTAAGGCATCTCTGGCAAATTTTATTTTTGTCCGTGGCATTTTATATTTCCAAGTGTTGGAAATAAATTATCCAAAGTATTAAAATGTTTAATTTATTTCCAACCCGTTCATTTTTAACCTATGGCTATTTTAATTTTTTCTTGGCTAAATATTTATTTTTCAAGTTATTTCACTTTTCGTCTACCCAAGTTGAATTGTTTTTTTAGCCATCTTGCCAACAAACATTACACTAGATCCTCATTTCCTTTTGCCATGGCGAACTTCAAATTGTGTCAGGCACATTTTCTCATGCCAAAACGAACTTTCCTCTTGCTCGAATGATTTTCTCTAGGCAAAGTATGTGTTTGGACATTTTTCCTAGGCCAATTTCCATGATACTTAGACAAATCTTCATCCCTTTTAGCCAAGGGCGGACTTTCTAACCTCTTTGCCATATGCATTTTCCTCTGTGCACTTAGCCAACTTTATAAATTTTTCCCTAGGTATCCATACTTAGGCAAATTTTCATTTTTTTTCTCTTCCAAAGCATCAAATACTTAGCCAAATTTTCAATTTTTCCTCTTCTCATGCTAGGCGGACTTCCTATTGGCTTTGCCATGTGAGCGGCGGACTTCCTTCTAGCCAAGACATGGCATGGCAGACTTCCTAGCTTCTTTGCCATCTTTTATCAAGGCAAAGGTGGACTTTGCTTGGGCTTGGACGTCCCTCATTTATCTCCTCTTGATGGCGAACTTTTCTTTTTCACCTTCCCTTCTTTCTAGGGCGGATTTCACAAATGTCTTGCCATTTTTTCCTCAAGGCTTGGGTGGACTTTCAAGAGTCTTTGTCATTGCCTCATCTAAGGCATGGCGGACTTTGAAGGTGTCTTGCCATTTTATGGCGAACTACAAGAAATTCTCACCATCCTCATCTCCATGGCAAGGGAAAACTTTATCAATGCCTTAGCCATTTTCATTGCCATTTTCTCCTCCATGGGCGAGCTTCATGGTCCAGACTTAGGTGAGTTTCTCCATGGACTTCATGCTTTTAAGTTGATTTTTCAGTGATTTTCTCATGATTTTCCATATTTTTATCTTGCTTTTCCATGCTTTTCTATGCTTTTCTACTTGATTTTTACTTTGATTTTTCAGTGATTTTTTTATTTTTTGGTTGATTTTTGGTTCTAAAGATGGAAACATTGACCATGGTTGACTTTCTAATAATAGAAAAAGCAAAATCCCTAAAAAATAGGGAACCCCGTTTGGTCCAAAAATGCCAAAAATGAAAAAGAGAAAAAGCAAAAAAGCGAATTCCCTAAAAAGTAGGAAGTGTCAGAATTGGCCCAAAGCACAGGCGATCCTCGTCTCCCGAACCTTCTGAGCACTTCTGTGATGTTTAGGCACTAATTCAGGCATGGATTCTCAACTTGGCTTGTATGATTCTCAAAAGACTGACTTGAAACTCTCAAAGTAGTAACCTCAAGAAACCGTTGCGCAAAGCAAAACCCTAAAAACTAGCAAACTACTAGGGGTCCCCATTTGCAATGGGGCAATGTGTGAAAAGGTCACAACAAGTCTGTTCTCACAATAACAGCAAAGATAATTCAAACAAATACACAAGCACAAGGGGTCACAGATCTGAAACGCAATAACCTAGTGGCAGTAGTGTAAACACAGCATCATGAACATTAGATACACAGATCTGAACACAAACCACTCAACACTGGAAAGTAATCCCAAGTTTATTCACACAACAGCACCAAATGCTTGAACCACTCAAAATATATATGAGACACGATACAAAGTTGAATTGGAAACCACAGATCTGATTGCAACAGCGAAGTACTGGTAACATACAGTTCGATCAGCACAAATGCCAGTAGGCACCTCAAGCCCAGGCGACAATACAAAGACAGTCTAGAAGCACTGTTATGATCTTACAAATTTTCACAACCACTGAATTATACCTTTGCAGATTATCACTAATGGTGGCAATGGGGCTCGAAATGATCTGCTTGTCTTCACGCAAGCTGAAAGGTGCCTCCTAGATGACACAGTAGACTCTCTCCAAGATGCTTGCTATGTCTGGTAAGTCCGATGAGCTGGACTGAATATAAATCACTCTGAGTGAGTCGCTCCAAGTGAACACACTAGCCTAAGATCAGACACTTTGTGATTACACTGAGTGTTAGGGGAGGTTGTGGCCAAAGAAGAAGCTCGACCACATCAATCGCTGCTAATCGCCCTTCAGCAAAGTGCCCTCGTGTTGACCTATGGAATGGACTGAAAGTCAATGGAGAATAATCGCAATGAGGATGGCGCAGACCTAGAAACCTGGTAAGGGTTTTGTCTTACCAGTTCGCAGTAGCAATTCGTCCTGACTCCTGAGTATTCACCTTGACAATAAACCCAAGCCAGCGATCACATATATATACTAAACTCATAACACCAACCAAAAAGGTCGGCCACAAAGCAAACAAATATTATTTAGGCACCAACAAAGATTTGGCCAAAAAATTTAAATATTATTTATCAATAATTTAAATTTTAAATATTATTATTTATTTTTTAATAATTTTATTTATTTATTTATTTAAAATATTAGGCTGGCTGACCCAGCCTTAAATCGGGCACATGGCATACAAAAACTTGAATATCTTATTTGCAAGTTCTTGGTGGGATGATTGGAGTAAAAATACCCCAAATTTGCAAAGACTAGCCCTTCAAATTTTGTCTCGACCTTTTTGTGCCTTTAGCTGTGAGCGCAACTAGAGTTTGTTTGATGCCATTCACACAAAGAAGTGTAATAAGTTGACTCAACAATGCCTCAATGATCTTGTTTTTGTGCAACACAACTTTTGGCTTCGTACAAGAACGGTGCAAGACCAACCAGAGGAACTTATTGATTTGGATGAGATTGATCCCTACAATGACTATACCATGTTGGATGATGAGCCCTCCTTGTTTACAAAGGATGCGATTGTTGATTTTGAAAGGCAAGCTATGGAGGATGTGGCTGTAGCAAAAGCAAGGGAGATTGGATTGGATGACATTTATATGTTGGAGGAGTCATTGCCATCTACCAACAGGATGGAGCTACAAGCACAATCTTCAACACCAAGTGGGGAGCCACAATCGAGTGTGACGACCACACCCTCTACCCTCCAATTTTTCACTAGGTTAGGGAAGAGCAAATTGTAAAAACTTATAATTTTAAAAAAAATCATTTTCCTATATATGAAATTTATGATGATGATTTTCAAAGACAATCATCATAAAGTGTAATGTCCCCATTTTGGCCCTACGCTCTTCATTTGGATTTAGCCTATTTCCGGAAATCCGTAGGCTAAGCTAAGGCAGAAAATTAGGGTTTCCTCTTTCAAATACTGCTCAGTTGGCGTTCTGAGGTTGTTGTACAGACTTACTATTTATAACAGTTCGCTATTTTTTAGCAAGTCTATCTTTTGGCAATATCTGTCTAGCAGCAGTTCAATGTTCAGTTTGGCTTTCTGTTGTTTTGATGTGAACTTACTATTTATAGCAGTTGGCTATTTTTAGTAAGTCTAATTTTGGCAATAGCTGTAGACACCTAAAAATGACCTAGGCCTGCAAGCTTCATTTTTACCACTTTTGTCCTAGCCTAATTATGACATTTAATTATATCTTTGGTCCACATTCGACTATTGATTAAATAATTCATAATTATTTAATTAATTCGCATCATTTTATTCTTCATGATTATTAAATAAATAAATTTTATTTATTAAATACGTCACTAACTGGCTAAGTCTTCCCTTAATTAAATAAATTTCTTAGTTTATTTAATTCCCCTTCGTCATTTATTTGTTTTTGATTATTAAATAAATAAATTTTATTTATTTATTTAATATGTCGCTAATTGTCTTAATTAAATAAACTAATTAATTTATTTGATCTTATCTTCTAAATTATATAATTAAAATTAATTATTGAATTGCCAATTTAATATTCCTCTCATTTTAAATAAATTAAATTATTTAAAATGTCATCGCAATCTTAACTGTCAGTCCCTTTTGGTAAATAATCTGAAAAAGATTATTTACTGTCTTATAAAATCAATAATTTGAATTAATTTAATTCAAATTAGTAATTAATCTTCCAAAAATAAGCAATCGGGCAGATTCTTGATTTTCCAAATCTTATCTTCAGTCCGCATCTTATCTCTTTGATTTTTCGAATCTTGCAAATCAGGTAATCTTATCTTCTTGATTTTTCGAAAATCTTTATTTTCTAATTAATTTGTCTCATTTATTCTCCACGGTCGATCCGATTTTATTCTGACCATTCGATTAAGGATTTTGCCCTAACCCTAATTAGGGATTCTCAAGTTTAATCTAGATCGTTCATTTTAGGTTCTTGTCATCAATTTATCTCGTTCGTCCATTCGAAATGGCCTTTTCTATAAAATGCCATCTTCTCATTTTTCAAACACATGCTGACATTTTGCGTAATTATTATAGGCATTTACTTGCAACATTTATTGTCATAGGCAATTTTAGTATTTTATATAGTCATTTGATCAATTTTGGCATTTGTTTTAGACATAGGCATTGGCAATAGGCATAGGCATAGGCATCTAGATTTTGAGTAAATCCTTCAAAACTTGCTTTAGTCTTGTCATAGTTGCTCATACACGAATCTGAGGGCATATTTATTTACTGCAAGCTAGGAGGTGTAACGAAGGTGAAGCATGGAAGAGGAAGACTTATGGTAATATCGTTCCTTTTGTTTTCATCATTTTTCTTTTGTGCTTCGTTATTTCAATGGATTTTAGTGTTATTGATCTAACCATCTAACAAGCCTATTTTTTCCTTGATTACAGTAGCATCATCAGCAATTCAACGCAAGTCATCTTGCTATCCTTCAATTTCAGTTTGGCTTTGGTTATCTCCATGGATTAAGTTTTATACTTAGTCATTTTTATGTTTCTCAGTTGTACCCCCACGCCTAGGAATGATCACTTCATGTTGTTTTTAAAAGGGGGTCATTAAGGGGTCAATGGTGCATTTAATGAATTATTAAATGCTTTATTGTTGCAAAGTGAAGTTGGATGCCTAAAAGAGGTTGACTAATATTTTATTATTTCAAAAAGTGAAATGCTTTAAGTGGTGTCCCTTTTGGAAGTTGAAGTGACTCAACTTCTTGGAATTTGAAGAGTCTCTTGTTGCTTCATTTGCCAATTGAAACTTATATATTGCTGCTGTTTGAAGAGCTGATGATCTTTGGAAATATTGTAAAGTTATGCTGCTGGTTTGAAATCCAGAATCTGGCTAAAGGAAAGCTTAGCAATTTGTCTCCATTCTTCGGGCCTGAAACTATGGTTCCCTAGATGGTGGATTGAAAGTGTGCTTCATTCAGAAGTGCACATTGAGCTTCATTGTAGAAGAATTCTGATGTTATTTTCAATTTGAAGCTTGTTAGTTCAATCATGGCTAAAGGACGTTTTTGATTGCAGCTCCTCGGGTAAATTCTATTCCCATATGGGTATTTTATCTATATGATTCTAAGCCTTGGGCGACCCTCTCCAAGAGGTTTCAGATTTTATTAATGTGTTTCTGATTTTTAAAGAGAAAATCGCCCCTCTTGAAGGTCGTACATTTCCAAAATGATATTGGGATGCGTGCATTAATAAATATGGAGGCTTTGGTGCAGTTTTTGTGTTTGAACAGGGGCGCCTTTACTCCTAGAAGCTGCTGCAATTGATTCCATGTCAATTGGTGAAGATAGGATGAAGTTATGAACAAATTGGTGTGCTACAGTTTGCTGGTAATTCATTTTCAGTTTGCAGATTTTTTATATCAGACTTGCTTCAATTTGAGTTTTCAGTTCTTTCTTCAATAAGTTGAATAGTTATCTAATGTGGGATCATCTAGCTTCTTTGTGCTTCAAAACTATTGTAATCCTCATGTAATTTGCAGCTCTTTCTCATTTTGTAAAGCTGATAACAGTAGTACTGTTTCAGTCTATTTAGCTGCTGCTTATTCGTGTTTAATTATCACATTGTAACCCCTGGATGGTTTACCACCAGTGTGGAAAAAAAGAACTTACTAATTCTCTTCTTATACCCACTATCAAGTGGTGAATCCCCACTCTTAAGTGGATGCCTGCCGCAACAGATGAAGTGTTTTAATTGTAGTCTTTTCCCCCCACTGTTTGGTGGTAGTGTGGAAATTCTCTTATGGCTGGTCATCCGCCTAAGTACTTTCAATTCAGCAATTAGCACTCCACCATATGTTAGCACCTCGCCTATTAAAGGATCTTGAGTGCACATTCTTGGTGTTGAGTTTAGTCTCTCTCTTTCAGTTGTAATCTTTGTAATCTTTGATTCAGTAGATCCTAGGGATCCTCTGACCATATGTCCGCTCCTCCTCCTTAAGTGGTTTTAGGGTGCATTCTTGGTTAGAGTTCTTTCATGCAACGTTTTGGGTTAAACTAACCTTAACGGGTGCTTGGTTACATTGTATTTGTTATTGAAAATCAAGAAAATTTTAAGGGGCATATTTCATAAAGCAACTGGCTATTGTATCCACTATCCAGCTTCGCATAATGATGCAATTTTGTAATCCATATGTATTCAAGAATCAAATTTAATATAAAACACTTCCTCATGGTGTTTTAGACTCATTTGATACATCTTGTAAATGAGTTTTGCAAAAAAATGTGTGTTTTAGAAATTTTGGAGCTTTTGAAGTTGCCAAGTTTTTGCTGAGTTTTTTGCCGAGTCAAAAATTTTGGGCCTGCTGAGTACTCTTCAAGTCCAAGTCTGCAAACTATGGTGCAATGTTGAAGCGGTAGCAATGTTAAATCAGCCACGTAGGTTCAAGTATCCACTAGGTCATTGAGCTCATGGGCTTTAAGAATTCACTGGGCCATTGAGTTCATGGACATGGACAGAGTTAATGCTTGTGTATGAGATCCCTTGCATGCAGTCTCACTGGTTGAGCCGAGTTAATGCCCAGAACTCACTAATAAAAAATGCATTGCAGAAGAAAATGCACAGAGCTGCACTGCCTAAGATGTTTAGAATACCTGTAAGTTCACTCCTGCAGAATCAATGAAGCTGATTCCTCCAGCAACATCTTCTTGATAATTAGTTTCTGGACGGATACCCTCATATTTAAAATTTGTCATTTCTCGAACCCGTCCTAACAATGCATGGTACAAAGTAGTCTTCCCAGCACCCTGCAGAATTGACAAATATAAAATCAAATGCTGCTTGCATTATGAACGAGAAATAAAACTAATATGTCATTGACTTATAATCAGAATATTCAAATATTTCTGCAGTAGTTTCTCATTTATCGTGAGGATTGCATCATACCTCTAATCCCAATAGTCGAACACGACGAATTCTCAAATGGGCTTTCTTAGATGTTGTCACAAAGTCACTGCTACAATGAACAACTACTTCATTAAGGTCTTTAAGTTTACTCTTTGCAGCTTCATCCGAAATCCCATATCCAATAGTCAATCTAGACTTTAAAGGTTTCACAACATGACTGGTAAATCCTTCTGCCACAGTTGCACTTGAATGTAAAGATGATGCACTTTGCCACTGCATTGGCATTTGTTTAAGAGGTGCACCAATTTGGATACACATTTTCTGTAACATAGGCCGTGTTCCATAGCTAGAAAGAGGTGGAGCTGGAGGTAATGCTTTCACTTTAGCTAAACACCTGGAAAATCATGAAGGGATCATCATTAAAAAAAAAAAAAAAACAGTTGTCGAAAGAAAAGTAATGCTGATATTGCTTATAAACCGAAGAACTGAATATCAATGAAGTGAATTGAGAAAAACCTAAGTGATGTAGATGTCAAATTCATGTTATAGCATTCATAAAACTTCAAGTCCTTAGTCATAAAATATAGTTCAGTATTCCATGGGAACAGTTCTAAGGTGGTGTCCCATATGTTCCACATGCATCCCTTTTTTTCAAAAAAAAAAAAATTGGGTATCCCCATAATGCCCCCAAAAAGGAGGACATCCCTGGGAACTTCCCCTGCTCTTTTAGAATGTCCCATGATGCCCTGACATCCCCAGGACAACCAAGGGGTCATCATGATGTCCCTTGACCATCCCAAGGATATGACACCCTACAGCATTTTGCTGCATAAAAAAGTTAAAACAAAACAGTAACTACTTTATGCCATTCTATTTTCTGGCTGTGTCAAATGCATGTTTCAATGACAAACTGTGAGCATTTATTTAGTGGCTAAATTTGTCAAAAGCTGAGCGAACTTTTACTTTCTGTTCACTACATGTGGGCAGTTTGCTTTCTATTCACTGCAAGTGGACAGTTTTGCATTTTATTTACTGCATGCAAGCTCTTTTCGACTATTATTGTTTGAAATTTATGAGTGCTTTTGTTCCAAGGAAATAATTATTACTAATAGAAAGTACAGAAGGCATTGCTACTATTATCAGTTTATTTGATCAATAAAAAAATGAAAATCAGATCATTCATAAATCCTACTTGCTAGCAGGATACAGCATCAACAGCCTATACATGTAATGCTTCAAAATGAACTTTTGACATAGCCAAGAGTAGCATTAATGCTATTAAAATAACTTTCAATTTATTAGGGTTATTTAGTATGTTCCATGGTGTTTCAGGGACGGGGACGGGGGGTCAGCAAGGGATGCACTTTGAGAACAGCAAGGGGACAGCAATATATATGATTTTTTCAAAATATATTAATATCCAACAACAACAGCAATATAATAGTAAAAATAGAGGGGAGATAGTCAAATTTAATCATGACAGCAGTATAACAGCAATAAAACTTAATCATGACAGCGGTATAACAGTAGTTCAATGATGACAATAGTGTAACAGCAGTATACCAGCAGTATAATAACAATAAATTTTAAAATTTAATCAAGACAGCAATACAAAAGAAGTTCAATGATGACAACAGCATAAAAGCAGTTTAAATTTTAATGTTTAAATTTAAGTCTCATTTAAACTTTAATTTTTAATTTTAATTTCTAAACTTTAACTTCAAAATACAACTATGCCTCATTTGGGCTATCAATATCAAAAGGTGAAGACTCTCTGTTACTCTCTAGCTGAATTTGTGGTTCATCCAATTGGATCCCGACCAATCCTAGCTACACCTCCTCCTCATCAATTTGCCTAACATCTCCAACTTCCAAGATCAACATCCCAATGTGTTATTGGAATCTGTCAATACTCAATAGTTTGCCAATCTTAAAGTCTGAAGGCATTGTGAACTGTACCTAGTTCTTCTGCCCGTTTAAATGTAAGCATGTTCCTATTGTGTTCCTATTGTGAACTCTGCAGCAAAGGAACTAGCAATCTATGAGAGTAGACGAATAGCAAGTTGTTTCAGCTCTTGTGTGCCCTTCCAATGAAATTTGCACCATCCAATGGAATTTTTTTGTGCAATGGTGGCTCTATCCATCCTAGCCTCTAGTTTGTTAAATGTAGGGCCTTGAAGAATGGAAAATTGAAGCCACTAATCTCGAAATATGGTTTCCTCCTCATTGCTATACATCTTACAAAGGGCCTCATAAACCCATCCACTACCTCATCATCTTCAAAAGGAAGAATTCAGCCAACTCTAGGTGCATACCACTTGGGATTAAGAGCATGTATGTAGAGGGGTGTGCATTGTGTTCCACCTCTTTGTGACAATAGGCTTAATATGCTCCTCATTGAATTGCAATCCAACATCCTTGTCACGAATTGCTTGCTTCATTTGATCAGGCTAAAAGAGTTTGTATCCACGTAACTGAATACACCACAACATGTGATATGATAAAGCAAATATATTTGCAAGCAACATTTAAAAATTTTGACATTAACACTATTAATAAAGTAAATTAAAATTTGAAAATACAAAGTAAAACAAAGTAGAAACTCAAACATATTAATTTAAATTATTAAATAAAATTTTCTTACCTGATATTGGACCACCAAGTGTCATTAAGCATTGTTTCTCTCACCACCTACCCTTCTATCTTTGATTGAGCCCACTTTTCCACTCTCCACAAACCACCATGGATTGTAGAGCATCCTACACCTCCAACATCCTCTCCAACAAAATAAAATAGCTAGCATATCTAGTCTCAACTAGTTTAAGGAATTCTTTCTTTGGATAAAATCAGAATAGTGCAAGTGAAGTGTGATGGTTACATGCTAAAGTTACAAACATTTGTATGTCTCTAGCTTTAGCCACTGCTATCTTCACCCAGCCTATTTTGACAATGTCTATCAAAGCAATATTCAAAGCATGTACACAACATGGACTACAAAAAATATGTTTGTAAGCACTTTCAACCATCAAACCAACTAACTTACAAACACAAGCTAAATCTATTACAACTTGCACAACATTAGAAAACCCCACCTCTTCTATGGCCTCTGTAATGTTCCCTTCTTGATTGGCTACAGGACATTATTTTAGCCTTTATTATTCCCGAAGGCTAAATTGGAGAAATAAGGGAATAAATTATTAAATTAATTATTTATAAAGTTATCTCAAAAATAAATATCATAAGATGACTTTATATTTTAATTAATTTAATAAAAGTGACTAAAATAAAATGAAATATTAAAAAGTCACTTAAATAATAAAATAATAAAATATTTTGGAAGCTTCTTGGAGATGATTGTAATTTCTTTAAAAGGAGCTTTTGGAGAGCATTTGAGACATTTTGAGTTGCATATTCATCTACTTGTGTTGAAGAGCTTGAATGCTTGAAGACTTGCCTGAAGGTTTGAATACTCTAAGGTACCAGTTTCAATTGTGAAATATCAATCCTAGCTGGAAGGGAGTGAAATATTGCAGTCTTTCACATTGGGGCAAAATTTTGTGGCCATTGGCCAAATTTTGGACACTTGAGGAAAATTTATTTTGGAGGTAATTGCAGATTTGAATGAAGTATTCTTCCAGTCCAAGACAAGGACGATTTTGTGAAGGGATAACTTAAAAGTTGAAGACATTGCAGCTGATGTTATTGAAGGATAAAATCAGACTTGGTACTATGCTGGGCGCATTTGAGAGGGGGACGATTTTGTGTTAGGAGGCAAGGAAAAATTCAAAGAAAATTGGAAAAAGGTCGACTTGCATCAAGGAAGAGGGGCGCTGCATTTTAGAGGCTCAAGACATCTTTATTCAAGAGAATCGAACTTATCATTGGTGGCTGCTACTTCTTACAGGTTCCTCTAATTTTGTCATCTCTTGCATATTAGCATCTAGAAATCAATTGTTGTTGAAAGCAACCACAAGGCATTGTAATTCAAACAATTTCAAGGCAAATAGAAAAGTATTGTACTGCTGTTGTACTTACAAGAAGTCTGCATTTTCAGTCATAGAAGATAGTAAAACATTTATGTTAGCATTTGTAATCAGCAATGTAAGCTCTCATGTTATTGCAAATAGATATTGGAGTGATAAGGAGTTTGCTTGCAAATTATTTGTCCAAATGCCTCTCTTATGTAATAGCATTTCATTTATCTAGTTTGCATGCCAAGTGTTTGTCAAAATGCTTCTTGGCTGTAGGCAAGCATTTCATATCAGAATTTCATGTTTATGCATTTGAAAATACAAAAAATGATTGCATATCATATTAGACATTCGTTTAGCTTCATTTGCATTCCTTTTCAAGTCTCCAAACATCATTGGCATCAAAACAAATAAAAACAAAGCAAACTGAAACACATTACCAGCAAGTTGAAGGTTGCAAAAAAAGTGTTTGACAAAATTACCAAGGCAGAAAATCAGACTTAAAACATCAAAATTGTCAAGGCACTTTACAGCCTCCTTAAAAATGGCAAAACGGTAATTAGCATCCTTACGTTTCCTATAACAATCAATAGCTCTAAGAATGTATGAACCAATAGGGCATGTAACAATAATATTAATGAGTGGCCAATGTCAAATATCAATCCACCCATCCATGAAAATGGAACAACCAATCCTAATCCATGTTTCTCTCATCTCCTCCATCAACACGTTCACCTTTGATATTGTTTGTCGAGGAGGGAGCTATGCAATCTATGTTCTCCAAGGTGAGCATACGAGGGTCCAACTACCATTGCATCTCTCAGCATGCCTTTGAAATAAGGAGATCTTTGCCAAATGAAATGGGATATAGCATGGGCATAAAAATAAAAAATAAAAAATTGGCCACTGAATCATCATCTTGCTCATGTTTTTGCAAATTCATTAACCATACCACTATATTTTCTTCACTAGCAATAGAAGTGGCCTTTCTCTTCCCTCTATCGTAACTCTCCAACTAATAAATTGAAAAAGTCATAATAATCAATTGATTGCAATGTTTTGGATGATTGTTTCTCACTCTAAGTAGTGCTGGTAAATTTTTCCTCGCTCACTCCAACCAACCTTGCCATTTCAACCTATTGTGTCAATGTTATATCTGTACAAACTCTCACACAATAGATGTTGTGTAAACCTACTATAGCTCCCATGGTAATCAATTTTGTAAATATGACATAACTAATGTTTGTTGCCCCTTGTATTTTTACCCTTATTGACAGTTAAATTGGTGGCAAATTAAAGCAAGGATTTTTGGGGGTTGATAGGGCCTTTTGCAAATTTTTGAAGCAAGTGTGAAAGGCATGCAAAACGATCTTCTGGAGTTCCAATAGAACCTGTGTTTGGATTTTTCGAATTAGAAGAAAGGTCTATTATGTTTACTTCATTTTCGTCACTCCCCTCATTCACATTGTCATCACTACTGCTAGTGCTCATTTTGCGGTGTTTCTTTGTGATAAAAAACTTGAAAGCAAAATATTTTAAAAATTTAATAGTAAAATTAATTACAAACCCTCTCTAACAAGCTAAAATAACTATAAAAAAAAAAAAAGCAAAATGACATACTTTGACACCATTGTATATTCTTTGAAATTTCCTTACTATTAAGCTTCATCTCAGCCAACCAATCTTCAAGTTAACTATCAATTCATTATACTCACAATGTAGAATTTAGGGCATTAGTTAGTGTCACATGGGGAGGCATCCCCACCCCTCAAACCCCCTTCCCTGCAACAACAATGGCATAGCAGCAATGAAATGGTACAACACTCAACAACAATCACTACAAAAATATGAACATAATGATTTTTTACTTTGTCATTTTAGGGTGTATAAGGAGCATGGAAGGGCTTGTGGGACCCTCACGCCCCTTTACAATCTAGTGAAAAAGATGAAAAAGTTTGTCTTCACCACGAGGAACACATGGTCGTCACCAAGACAGTTGGGGGATGTTCCCGATTTTTGGGGCATGTTCCGAAACATTTCCAACATTCTGCAAATGAGGGGGGATGGCAAGGGGAAGTCCCCTAACATCTCACCGTCCCTGAAATAGCTCAAGGGACAAGGACGAATGTTTGAGTGGGCCGTTTCCCTATGTAACACAGGTTATTTAATATATATATATATATATCAGCTACTAATTTTTGTATATTATTTTAATAGTTGTCGCCAAATTCTGAAAAAAATTCTACCATCCTCAAACTCAAAGAAACACAAGAAATATAGAAATTTAGTGTTTTATTCCAAAGAAATAATAAAACATAAAAAAGGCATAGCTGCTATTATCAATTTATTTGGTCAATTAAAAATCAAATCATTCATTAATCCTACTTAATAGCAAAATACAACACCAATAGTCTACACACAAAAAGCTTCAAAATTTTAAATAAACTTTTGGCATTGCCAAGAGTAGCATTAAAGCAATTAAAATTAAACCAAATTTAAACTAAATTATCTTTAAGTTGATTTAGGATATTTATAATTTTTTAATTTATTGTATTTTTTATGGTTTGAGGACTCTGTGAGTACTCTGTAAGACTCACCAAACTTGCAAGTTCCTGAGCTAGCAAGGTTGAGTCGATCAAACTTGCACGCTGAGTTTGGTCAAGCCCTGGACAGTACTCAATCAAGTTTTTGGCTTGAACTCTCGAGTCTTGACCTTGGACTCTCATAGCGCTTGAATATAACAGTCACGCATTTCTGAGTGAAAATTCATCTTTTTTTGGTAATTTTTTGCTCTTATTTGCCAATTTCACCCAACAAAGCATTTACATAGCAAGAATATGATTTGAGAAAATAATTTTTAAGGATTCAAAGTTGATCAAATCATCAAACAATAAACTATTATTATTTTCTTTTTTTTCTTTTTTTTTTAATTTGAAAATCTAAAAAACTTGAAAAACTAAAATAAATGTTGTCAAAAAAAATTCCATTAGCCCTCATCCCTTATTTCCTAACATTTTTAGCATCTATTTGCATTCTTTTTTTTTATAAGTGCTTATCATTTTTCTTGCTACTGATGTTTTTTCCATGTTAAAATAGCAATGTCAAGTTAAACACAAATGAGTGATAGAAAAGATCCTACGAGTATGGGACACCGGGAGCTATCAAAGGCCAAGTCACTTGTAATGAATGAATGCAACCTATGATAGGAGGAATTAATAGATTAAAATACCACCTTGCTAAAATACCTAGACAAAATGCAAAGGCACATGCCCTAAAGTGTCCAAAGAGGTTACAAGAAAGATAAATGTCTAGTTGAATTTGAAATAAAAAAGTGGAAAAGCAAAAGACAAAGGAAGCAATAGCATCAATGATGAATCGGAATGTATCTACAGGTTCCTTTGTTACCCCAACTCCAAGCATTCGTCATCCACATTCCTCTATTAGTGAGACTCTTGAGGGTTCTATTTTTAGCCATATTCCTTCTTCCTCATCACCAAATTTCTTTATTCCACACAATGTTCCAGGAGCACAACCCTCACCTGAAATACCGCTTGGAATAAGGAAAACACCATGAGACAAAAATGGCAGCAACAAACTTTTGGTACTATAATAATTTACCCTTCAGTGAGGTAAACAACCCATATTGGGAAGGGTTGGTGAATGCATTAACACTTGTTGGTAAGGGGTATAAGACTCCAACAACTACAAAATTGAGTGGGCCATTGCTAGAGGAAGCCAAAAGAATACACATCTTTTGATTGATGATGAAAAGAAAGTATGGCGGAAAAAGGGTTATAGTATCTTATCAAATGGATGGATAAATGGGCAGAATAGGACTCTCCTTGAATTTTTAGTGGCTTTTGATGACACATTGTTATTCTAGAAGTTTGTAGATGCTTCGCATGAAGTCAAAAATGCTAAGACTTTGTGCAACCTATTTGACAAGGTGATCAAAGAAGTTGGGGTTGAGAAGGTTGTCCAACTTATCACGAACAACAAAACAATTGTAATGTCCCCATTTTTGATGTCCTCTTTTGGATTAGTTTGGTTCTGACACACTATTTTTAGTAAGTGCTATATTTAGTAATTGGTTCGACAGGCAAAGCAGTGTAGGATTTCTTGTTTGGGTAATGTGTGGAAGTTGTCCAATGAGCTTTAATGCTTTGCGCCAGTCTTTTCTATGGGGTTTTTCCGTGTTTCAGGCGTGGCTTACTATTTTTAGCGGGGGCCAATTTCAGCACTTACTGTTTACAGTAAGTCATGATGCTTATCAGTTTCTTCACCAGTTTGAGTTTTCAGAGTATTTGCTATTTATAGTGCTTACTAAAAATAGTAAGTCTATTTGTGGAAAGCTGGTCCAGGTCAAACCACTCTCAACAGTGTCATTTCAGTTGGCTTTGGGTTTGCTAAGGTCAGATTATTTTAATATTTGTATTTCCTCTGATTTTTAATAAAGTTGTTTTATAACTTTATATTGAGGGTCAAAGGGGTCATAAAATAGTACCTTGGTGCCTAATGAAATAACTTAACGTTGTTTTAGAAGACTAAATAAGGCAAAATAATTTCCTTATGAGTAGACCCCTTGGCCTAGTTGCACAACATTGTTTTAAAAGAGGGGTCATGTATTTCAAGTGGATGCCTAGAAAAGAGGTTTATTTATCATTTTTAAAGGCTAATGTTATGCCTCATAAGGTGGGATGCTTAGTTTGGGCTTAATGTAAATTTTAAATTAAAAATCAAAAATGGAATTTTGGAGGCAAAAATTTGGACGCCCCTCTTAGGGTAATTTCATGTCATTTCATAAAGTGAAATGAGAAGGAAATATATTCAAACTCAAATGCAAGTTGCCCTAATCCTTCCCTCACCTTATAAATATGAGTTTTGGCTCTCATTTGGTCATGTTGAAAATGGTTGCATAAAGAGATGCTATAGGAATCATTCCAAAGGTCTGTAATCAGGTGTTGAGGACGAAAACCCTTGGCATTAAAGAGCTGGTTTCGGTAGTACAAGGCCTACCCTAGCTGGTTGAGATGTGGTTCCATCCAAGAATCACTTCAGAGCTTCAAGATTGTCAATTTCTCACTAATATGCTAATTGTTTTCACTGTTATGCTGTTTGAGTTTTGTTTGATGGTGTTTTTACAACAGTTTATGACGCCAATCATTGATTCAACATGCCAAATAGATAGATAGCTTATATGCAGAAAATAACATTTAAAAACTAGCTAGCAATGACAACTTTCAGATTTGGTATTGCTCAGAAAAATTATCACACTTTAACAAGCTCATTACAACACAGAAATAGTGTATTTTCCTATGTTACACCACTATCGTGGACAAGGGGACGCCGGAACGGGGGGACAAGGGGGCCTCAATTTGGGGACGGTGGGGGGACGGCGGCGGGGGGCGGGGGATGTATATACTATATACTATACATATGGCACATAAAATGCTAGTTATGAAAAGATGTATAAGACTATTAAGAAGTAAAATAGCAAAATTGCAAATGCCAAATTGAAATAGTAAATAGTAAATACTTGAACATTGAACATTGAAGTTTTCAATATCGAATTACTACTGAGAAATTAGAATACTCAATACTACAATTGTCGAATCAGCAAATGGAAGATTTCTATTATATGATATCCAAAATATCTAATCATAAAGCTGATTACAATGAGTAGCATGATATCAAAACAAGTACAAAATCAAAATGTCAAATAATAAAAAAAAGTGTTAATTTTTTTTTTTAAACCATGTGATTTAAGTTGCCGCCATCCCCCTCAGCGTCCCGGGGACGCTGGGACATACCCGCGTCCCCGGTGGTGAGCCACCAAAACTGGTGGCACTGCTGGAAACTTGGGAACGTCGTCCCCAAGTCTCAGGGACATCCCCATTCCGGGAACGCTCGGGATTTAGGGGGGTACACTGGTATTTTCAGACCTGGAAATTGTTTGCTAACAGCCAAACTTGCACTTCAAACCTCCAATGAACTGAAACACCAGCTGAGATGCCACGCCCCTTTCTTAACACACCCAGCACCAATCAAAATGAGGCCCAAATTTCCATGGGAAAGCCTATACATCAGCAGGCTTCAAACTCAAATATCAACCACAAGTGGCACCACCTAGGAGAGGGTCGACTTGGCCTAAAAAATCCAATCCATCTTCAAAAAATGCAAACAAGTACTTGATTTGGACACCAAGATGAGAGCTCTCTAATAAACCAATACCCACCATGAGAATTCAAGCCGTTGAAGAGTTATGAGCAAAACACCATATTCAGACACAGTTGCCAAAATACCCAGAAAACTCAAAAACCACCTCAGAATACTCTGAAAATCACACCCAAATGAATCTATGCTATCACAAACCAAAACCCATTTGATCACAAATCAAAAATACTCAAAAATCTTCATCCTTCTTAATTGAAACTACGACCATGAAGCTCAGAATGTGATCCCTAGATGGAACCACGCCTCCACCAGCTAGGGTAGATATTGCACTACAGAAACCAGCTCCTTAATGCTAAGGGTTTTCGTCCTCAACACCTATTTTCAGACCTCTGGTGTAAAACCAACAGCATCTTCTTATGCAACCATTTTCAACATGACCAAATGAGAGCCAAAACTCATATTTATACGGTGAGAGAAGGATTAGGGCAACTTGTATTTGAGTTTGAATATATTTCCCTCTCACTTCACTTTATGAAATGACATGAAATTACCCCAAGAGGGGCGTCCAACTTTTTGCCTCCAAAATTCCATTTTTGATTTTTAATTTAAAATTGACATGTTGCGTGTTTTATGACACACAAAACATTTTAAAACAAAGTGTCACAGACGCTCTATTCTCTCTTGAAAAATTACTTCCTATGCTAAGATTGCAAGTGAGGTCATAGGGTAATTCCAATGTTTAAGATGGACACGGATAGGCTCTGTGGTGGATGTGATTTGCTGTGGGCACAATTAAGATTTTGCAAGTTATTCCGAAAAGCGGAGACATCAATGCAGAGATCCTATACTATTCCTAAGAATTCAAGAGAAGACGAAGACTAAATGAAACCAAATAAACCATACTCCACTTCGCCACGTTACACGACAACTACGCAGAGCAAGTGCAATCTTCTAGGAATGTGCTTGTGATTTTCACGTAATGAATAATTACCATCAGATCGAACAACAATTATTCAAACAGAAGTTAAGCAACCACAATAAAAGCTCAGTCTAACTTTGCATATTGAGTGAAATCATCCACCCAAAGAAAGTATGAGCTCGGTTTCACCAATCTTCGTTATCAATCAATCATTCTTCTATCATACATTACAACTCAAATCTACTAAGCGAGAAAGAAAATATGCGACCATGCAACTATTCAACAATCAAGTATTCAAAGCACCTCATGCATCTGAACTTCATTATCAAAGTAGTGTTTTCACAACAATCTCATAAGAACTCTCTCTTTATTTCTAACTATCTCAAATCTGCTCTAACTTCTTAATCTCTAATCTCGAATGAATATCTAACCTCTAATCTCTAATTAATCTAATGAAAATGAGAGAGTGAGGGGCGGGTTTATATAGTTTTCAAGATTACAAAGAACGGCTGAGATTGATTCAAGATCAATGGCCAAGATTAAATAGAACTAAAACCTAATTAGGGTTTCCAAAACCACAATCAGTTAACTGAAAAGAACACTAGACAACTGGAGTGGCATCCTTATCCACTTGTGCAGCCTCACGTTCGACGAACCTGGACACTATCAGGTCGACCTCTTCCATGGCGATGTTGGGCAGCACGCTGACATTGTACTCCAACAAATCCAAGTTCTCGGCACACCCTGCAAAAATATTCACCCATTCTGGTTCCTGCAACAAGAAAGAACTTCTGATGGCCATGAAATCGAACACCCTGGTGAAGCCTTCCTTCATGATTGGCCTGGTGGTGGAGAAAATTTTCTGCACATGTTCTCTTAAATTCTTTGGCCGCAAGTGCTTCTTTCTGACAACCTCCTTGTCGAGCATGTCTACAGCCATTTCATAAATTTTACTCTGAATTTCTTTTACTTGCTCTTCAACTCCGCCACTATCCTGCTTCACCTTTTCGAGAACTCCTTTTCTTGAGATCAAAGCATAATACCATCCATTGAAGTCGTACGCAGCTCCAGCTTCAATAACCTCGTCCTCAATCAGTCTTTGCTTTGAGATGCCCTTCAGTTCCCGAATACATGGGATGATCCTGCTTTGAATATCTTCGAGATTATTCCATGACTCCGCAAGATCTGCAACTCGTGAAAGCATAAAGGAAGCCTGCTCATGTACTTGTGCCAACTTTTCTGCAAATGCCAACGCCTCTTCTTTCCTTCCAACCATCCAGTCTTTAGCCTCCCTCACTGTAATCAGCTCTTCTTCAAAATTTGCACCTGGTTCTTGTGAAGCATTTGGAGGTAAAGGTGCTACTTGTTCACCTTCGTTTAGTGGCTTTGTCAAGTGCTGGATGTAGTCCTTTAGGCGCTGGATTTCTTTTTTATACTCTTTTTTCTTGGCAACTTCCTTTTCTAACCTGGCCTTGATGGTGGCCACGGAATTATCCAAGTCTTCGACTTCCTACCCCTTTGTTGTAGGGCCTATGTCGACAGTCCTGATAGCATATTCCTCAGGAGCAATCTCATCCTGGAACTTGTCGGCTGTAGGCATTGCAATTTGTATCGTGCGATTTCCAGCTTCATCTCTCTGGATGGTTGAGAATTTCTTGGCCTTCTTCCTTGGGGCAGTTTGCTCTAATCTGGTCAGAAAATCTGTGTCATTGTCCTCCTCAGGAACTTCTACTGGTGCTTTTCTTTTCAATCTTTCCCTCAGCCACTCTGGTATTGTTGGCTGTTCAATTACGTCCTGTTGATCTTGGACGTCTTGTATATCCT